>CM023451.1:39596908-40056908 GCA_013339765.2 Haemaphysalis longicornis
GAGCACTGCAATTCCTTTTGCGAAAGCTATACTGGATGTGTGCATTACAATCAGTATGTCATCGTACCGCCTGACCCCCGGCCATCGTTCCGTGTGCTACATTGCGTAATCTTATAACAGATTATGCTGTTACAAAATGAAAGGGAAATTTGACGCGCGGAGCATGAGAAGAACTTTTTTGGGTAGACGCTCTTTAATATTCGTCCACAGCAGTACTCCCCTCTGACCCGCCGCGTGTGGCTCAGTGGCTAAGGCGCTGCTGGCGCGAGGTCGCGGGTTCGATTCCCGGCCGAGGCGGCCGCTTTTCTGATGGAGGCGAAAGCAACAAAAACGCCCGTGTGTACGAAATTTCGGCGCACGTTAAAGATCCCCAGGTGTCAAAATTAATCCGAGCCCTCCACTACGGCGCGCCTCATCGCCTGTGCTGCGTCGGCGCGTAAAACCCCACAATCAAATCAAACCCGTACTCCCCTCCGGAACGAGTAGCAGAGAAGTAATGTAGCGAGTTGGGCAGTCAGTACAATTCACCTTCGAAAAAAAAGCAGATATGAAAGAGACAAAACTGCAGAACAAGCAGAAAAGGTGATCGCTCGGCGAATGGGACAGTGTGAGGTACCGGCCTTCCTTTCTGCACGTGTCATCTGCTTTATTACTGTTTCTGCTTCCAAGACAAGGTCGAGGACTGCAGTTTCTTGCCAAGAAATTAAGTGCGCACCTTAACAGTTTCCCCTGACATATCTGTTTTATTTGTACTTGTAAAAAACGGAGCTTGTCCACTGTACTGTCTCTCAAAAACGTGGGGTAAGAGACATCGAAGCCACTTGTGGTCAGCAGCAAGCGGTTCAGCCACTGAGCAGCTCCTGCGGTTACACTTGTCAAATATTACCAATTTGCAGGTGTCGGACCTTTTAAACAAATTATGAAATGGAAAAGTTTGCACACATCGGGCTTTCGCTGCTCGCACACTGGAGCACTCCTGCAGCCTGATTGCTCCACTAAAGTTCCAGCTAGGGAAGGGCAAAGTCCTTTTATATCCCCTGCAAGCTGCCGAGAATGACATTTCGTTTGGACAGCTTCCACTACGCTCGCGCTTCCAGCAGCAACAGACCATTGCTACATTGGTGCTCATTCATTTCCCTTGTTGTTACATAGAGCGTGATAGTGTTCAATTGTCTGGAGGGGAAAGTGCGCGAGCAGGTACGAAGTTGATGGTACGTGAAGAAAAAAAGGCCTGAATTGCATTGACTGTGCAATGTCAACAACAGAGGGTCGAACCGTTTCGGCATGAACCGGTAACCGTTATTCTTTTTTTCGGTTCAGTTCCGTTCGGGTTCAGCGTGCTAAAAAATAACGGTTCGGGTTCGGGTTCATTTCCGGCAAAAATACCGGTTCAGTTCCGGTTTTCGGTTCGGTTCGGTTCCGGTTCGAAACCCATATATATATATATTATATATATATATATATAATATAAAATTATATAATATATATATATATATATATATATTTTATATATATATATATATATATATAATTTATATTATATATATATATGTATATATATTGTCACGAAGCCAAGGACGACGCAGTTGTCTTGAAGGAGAAACAAGTTTATTGGAGCGAACTTGTGCTCCCCTAACAACTCAAAAGAATACAGAGGCGGCGAAGCAGCGGTCAACAAAGTGACTTGCGTCGGCGAGCGTCGCAGAAACGAATGCCCCGGCGTCCGCACTGCAGGCTTTTTATCTTTCGGCGCGCGTGGTTCTCGAAACGTCGATTCGCATCGAGAACATAGTAGATTTAAGAAGATTATTCTGGGCTGTTCACGTTAGATCGGAATTCTCTCCCTATCACAACAGATAACACATGCGGCAAAGAAAGAAGGAATGGAACACGCGCTTCCCTTGGCGCAGAGATAACACAGACCGGCGCAGCCGGGCGGTAAAAGCAAAACACAAATAAACAAACCCAATGTATGGTTTGCGGCATTACCCCCCCCCCCCCCCTCTAAGAGTGCATCGACCCGATGCTAACATAAGCGACAGTCCGAACAAATGAAAATAAAAGTTCGTCATCGTCCGTAGAGAGGTTTTAAGCGAACCACGTGGACGACTTCAGGCCGCGTGCGTTGTCGTGATGTGCCGGAGTCACCATCGGTGATCAGTTCGTAGGTAATTTGGCCAACACGTCGTAGAATCTGGTAGGGTCCGAAATACCATCGCAGCTTCTCACTGAGTCCGCGTCGTCGGATGGGAGTCCAAACCCACACACGATCCCCTGGTTGGTACTCGGCGTCTCGGCGTCGGAGGTTGTAGCGGCCCGCATCCACCAGCTGCTGGTCCGTTATACGAACTCGAGCGAGCTGGCGGGCCTCCTCCGCACGTTGAAGATATCCGTGGACGTCGGCGTTGAGGTCGTCGTCTTCTACGTGCGGAAGCATGGCGTCGAGCATCGTAGTCGGCCTTCTA
This sequence comes from Haemaphysalis longicornis, assembly GCA_013339765.2. Classification (NCBI taxonomy): domain Eukaryota; kingdom Metazoa; phylum Arthropoda; class Arachnida; order Ixodida; family Ixodidae; genus Haemaphysalis; species Haemaphysalis longicornis. The sequence goes on from CM023451.1 coordinate 39,599,374, forward strand.
CCGTAGACAAGCTCGAACGGCGTCAGCTGCGTCGTCTCCTGGATAGCCGTGTTGTACGCAAACGTGACATACGGGAGCACTTCGTCCCAAGTCTTATGTTCAACGTCAACGTACATTGACAGCATATCTGCGATTGTCTTGTTCAGACGTTCTGTTAGTCCATTCGTTTGGGGGTGGTACGCCGTCGTTCTTCGGTGATCCGTGTTGCTGTAGCGTAATACCCCTTCCATCAGCTCCGCAGTAAATGCCGTTCCGCGGTCTGTGAATAGGACTTCCGGGGTTCCATGTCGCAGCACAACTTGGCTTATAAAGAACTTCGCCACTTCTTGTGCAGTCCCCCTCGGAAGAGCGGCGGTCTCTGCGTAGCGCGTCATGTAGTCTGTCGCTACGACAATCCACTTGTTCTGTGATCGTGATGTAGGGAACGGGCCTAAAAGGCCCATTCCAATCTGTTGAAATGGTCTCGATGGGACGGCGATCGGTTGCAGAAGTCCGGCGGGTCTTGTCGGCGGCGTTTTTCGTCGCTGGCAGTCACGGCAGCTCCGGACGTAGTGGGTGACGTAAGAGGTAAGGCCGGGCCAGTAGTACCTCGCCTTGATTTTTCCAATAGTGCGGGCTGTGCCCAGATGTCTGGAAGACGGGTCGTCGTGGCACGCTTCCAAAATTTCGTCACGAAGGTCCGTGGGGATGACGAGAAGGTAATTCGCTCTTGTTCCGGGGCTGAAATTCTTCTTCACGAGGACGGAGTTTCTCAGGCTGAATGCTGGTAAGCTGCGTTTGAAGGTCTTAGGGACGGCAACGTTGCATCCCTCGAGGTACTCGATTATGACGCGTAAGTCGGGGTCGGCACGCTGCTGGGCGGCTAGGTCGCTCTCCGTCACGATCCCAAAGAACGCGCTGTCTTCATCAGAGTCTTGTGGTGGTGGTCGACGGGGGCGCGGGACAGGCAGTCGGCGTCGGAGTGTTTCCTGCCGGATTTATAAACGACTGTAACGTCGAACTCCTGCAGGCGCAAGCTCCACCGCCCAAGACGGCCAGAGGGGTCCTTCAAATTGGCGAGCCAACACAGCGCATGGTGGTCTGTTACAACCTTGAATGGCCTTCCATACACGTATGGGCGAAATTTTGAAATCGCCCATATAATAGCCAGGCACTTTTTCTCAGAGGCAGAATAGTTTTTCTCCTCCTTCGACAGACCACTGCTGGCATAGGCGATTACCCTTTCGCAGCCGCTTTACTTTTGGACATGGACGGCACCCAAGCGTCCGTGTGCATTTCCGTTTCGGCATTTTCGTGGAAATGAGCGAGCACGGGCGGGCTTTGCAGGCGTTTTTGCAGCTCGCAGAATGCTTTTTCTTGGTCGTTTTCCCAGCTGAAAGGGGTGCTATCTTTCGTCAAGCGCGTGAGTGGCTCTGCAATGCGTGCGAAGTTTGCGACGAAGCGCCGGTAGTATGCGCACAGCCCGAGAAATCTTCGCACGCCCTTCTTGTCTTTTGGCCTTGGGAAGTTCGCAATGGCTGAAGTTTTTGCCGGGTCAGGTAGGACTCCCGCGGCGTTGACGACGTGGCCCAAGAACTTGAGTTCCCCGTATGCGAAACAGCACTTTTCAGGCTTCAGCGTCAACCCCGACGTACGAATGGCCTCGAGTACAGACTCCAACCTTGCAAGGTGTTCGTCGAAAGTCCGGGCGAATACCACTACGTCGTCGAGGTATACGAGGCAGGTGTGCCACTTAAGGCCAGCTAGCATAGTGTCCATGACTCTTTGAAACGTCGCTGGTGCTGTGCACAGCCCAAACGGCATCACCTTGAACTCGTATAGGCCGTCTGGGGTTATAAATGCAGTCTTCTCTCGGTCTCTCTCGTCCACTTCAATTTGCCAGTAGCCGGTCTTCAGGTCCATCGATGAGAAGTACTTCGCGTGGCAGAGGTGGTCGAAGGTGTCGTCGATTCGGGGGAGGGGTACACGTCCTTTTTCGTGATTTTGTTCAGTCGCCGGTAGTCAACGCAAAACCTTAATGTGCCGTCTTTTTTCTTTACGAGTACGACGGGCGCAGCCCAGGGGCTTTTCGATGGCTGTATAATGTCGTCGCTGAGCATGTCGTCGACTTGAGTCTGGATGGCTTCCCGTTCGTGTGAAGAGACGCGGTACGGTGACTGTCGGGTAGGTCGGGCTCCATCTTCGGTTATTATTCGGTGCTTCGCTAGAGGGGTCTGACGTAGGTTTGCGCTTGACGAAAAACATTCGCTATAGCGACGCAGCAAAGCCAATAATTTGTTCCGTTGTTCTTGCGGTAGCGCCGGATTCACGTCGAAGGGCTGCGGGAGCTTGAAGGTTTCTACGGGTGTGCGTTCAAAGTTGGCGACTGCGATCACATCACTTGCTTCTTGCGTTTCTTCGAGGAACGCAATTGCAGCGCCCTTGTTTAAATGCTGGTACTCCTCGGTGAACGACGTTAGGCAGAACGACGAACGCCGCAGGGTACGTTGTGCCGTCTATGTTGACGCGCGATGTGCACGTTCCACTTGGCGTCACGAGGTGGCCTCCTGCTGTGCGTATGTGCGGACCGTCCCATCTGGTCATAACTTTCTTCAGTTTAGACGCAAATGGTGCGCTCATTACCGAATAGTCAGCTCCCGTGTCTACGAGGGCGACTACGTCAAAGCCGTCGATGGACACTGCAGATGCAGTCTTCCTCGAGTTCCGGGTTCGTCGGGGCGTCGTATCTCTGCTTGTACGTGTTGACGGTCGGGCACTGTGCATCGTCGTTGTCGTCGTCTTCTCAACGGACGTCTCGGTCAGGTCAGGTATGCGTCGCGCCGTGTAGCTGTCGTCGTGTTCGGGGGTCTCGTCAGGGTTAGGTCGGGTCGTCGGGATGAGGGCATGTCGTGAATCACTGTCTTCAGCGCGTCCTTGCGTCATTGGAGGGTTTCCAGTTTTTCGCCGTAGAGCAACTTCACCTCCAGAAGTTGCTGCTTTTAGTTTCCCCCGCGTGGGCTGGGGGACCTTCCACGTGCGAAATCAGCATTGCTACGGCGGTTAGGCGACTGGTATGGGTAGGGCGACGGCGATCGGTGTGAGCGGGCTGGTCCTCGGTTGGTGTTGGACAGGTATTCGTCGATATCGGTAGGGCGCTGGCCGGGTCGGGGTGTGGGGCGTCGACGGAGAACCACGCAGTCCGAGTCTCCTGTACGGGCAGCGACGATAGATGTGATCGGCCTCTCCGCAAAGGTAGCACAGCGGACGATGATCTGGCGTTCGCCAAACGTCAGTCTTCCTCGGCGTCTGGGTTTGGGCTGTGTACGGCGGTACGGTCGACGGCGGCGACAGTGGGGACGGCGGCGAGAGTGGACGGCGGTACGGTGGAGCTTCTTGTAGACGGGTTGGAGCAGGGCGGGGTCGACGAACAGCCGCGGAGTAGGTCATCGCCTGTGGCTCGCGGGCTGCCTCGGATGGCATAGAAGTGCCCAAAGCGTGTTGGAGCGAACTTGTGCTCCCCTAACAACTCAAAAGAATACAGAGGCGGCGAAGCAGCGGTCAACAAAGTGACTTGCGTCGGCGAGCGTCGCAGAATCGAATGCCCCGGCGTCCGCACTGCAGGCTTTTTATCTTTCGGCGCGCGTGGATCTCGAACCGTCGATTCGCATCGAGAACATAGTAGATCCAAGAGATTATTCTGGGCTGTTCACGTTAGATCGGAATTCTCTCCCTATCACAACAGATAACACATGCGGCAAAGAAAGAAAGAATGGAACACGCGCTTCCCTTGGGCAAGATAACACAGACCGGCGCAGCCGGGCGGTAAAAGCAAACACACAAATAAACAAACCCAATGTATGGTTCGCGGCAATATATATATATATATATATATATATATATATATATATATATATATATAGATATATATATATTGTTACGTGGCGGCAGGACACAGATGAGACGAACGATGCGATGGGGTGAAGCGATCTATTCACATTATGTACAGTGCGGCCATGACAGAGCTCGCCCCAGGGTTTGCGCCAGGCACTTCGTCGTCGTCGCCGTCATCGTCGTTGGTTCAAGGAAACTCGTCAGGCATTGTCCACCTTAGTCCCGTAACATCACCCCCCGGTTCGAGGACGGCCGACCCGGTCGTGGCCGAGGCACGCGAGGATTGCGATGAGGATGAGCGATGCGATGACAATGTACAGTGAAGATGTTCCTGCCGCCACCGATGACGATGATGCACGTGATGATGCCTGCCCCCGCAAAAGCGATGTCTTGAAGACAGAAGCGGACCGTCGGGGAACTCGAACCACGTCGGACGAGAGGGCTGGGGACGCGGCTTCTGTTCTTTTGGTCTCGGCGTGTAGCGGCTAGTCTTCATCGGCTGGTCACGGGCTGGGGTCACGGGCGGGGACGTGGTCGAATGCTCGTCGCAGTGGGCTGGGGCTGCCCGACAAGGCCGACGTTTCCTCGACGATTCCGCCCGGCCGAGACGATGCGATCTGGAGGCCAGGATGGGGATGACACCGCACGCTCCACCAAAATGTTACGTGGCGGCAGGACACAGATGGACGAACGATGCCATGGGGTGAAGCGATCTATTCACATTATGTACAGTGCGGCCATGACAGAGCTCGCGCCAGGTTCGCGCCAGGCACTTCGTCGTCGTCGCCGTCATCGTCGTTGGTTCAAGGAATCTCGTCAGGCATTGTCCACCTTATATATATATATATATATATATATATAATATATATAATATATATATATATATATATATATATATATATATATATATATATCTATCTATATATATATATATATATATGTATATTAGTTGACTGCGGTCGTTTGGTTAAGTGTGGCAAATCGATTACGAGTACAGCGAGAGCTGGGTTTATCCAGACTTTCGAATTTGGGGGTGGGGGGGTGTCGAAATCCTCCTGGGGGTGCTGGGGTGATGTCGGGGGGTGGGGTGAAATCTTTGGGCGGAGTGCTCATGGTTGTCGAATCTTTTTTAAGGGTGTGCTGGGGGGCGTTGAGGGGGTGTGTATAAAGTATACAAGGTATTGGTTGAGTCAGGACGGAATCGGTGGGTAGTTGGCGATGCCAAAGGGGTAGATCATAGAGGAAAGAAAAGGTTAGGAGAGGAGAGGAGGAGGTTAGGAGCACTCTATCCCATCATCCTTTGCTGTCTCCAGTCTGATTTGACTAACATGGCGTCGCCCTTCCCTCCCGCTTCGAAGCGAAAACAGCTTCGTCGCTAATTCTTCGGTGCGATATCATGTTCTAAGCTGTTGATTTCGCCTTCAATTTGCCCATTCTAACCCTCACCCAAAGTTTCAATCGAAAAACGGCCTTCGTTTTTGAGATAGAAGGACAATTTTTCAGCTCTTAAGCCTGGCAAAATAGCGTTTGTTGTCGTCATAGCAACAGGCTCGCGGGATGGCGAGCGCAGACGACGGGAACATTGAGTCTATTCGTTTCACCTGCACCGCGTGAACCAGTTCAGGCGGTGCCGCACTTTGCCGTTCGTTTCAGCGGTGCAGCTCGCGGCACCTGAACCGCGCCGTTCGATTCACCGGTGGTGCCGACGGGTGCAGGACGGGTTCACCGGCTTTGCCTGCACTCCCTGCCGAGGAGGTGCAGAAGCAGACGAAAAAAGTGCAGGGCTGGTTCCGCCGATGGCGGAACCCACTTTGCACCGCTGTGAACTGGTTCAAGAGGTGCAGGCTGAATCGAATAGACCCATTGTTTGGGGTCGTACAGCACTGCGGTCTTTGCGCGATACGTCTCAGCAGCGATAAATTTCACTTCACTTCACAACGAAGAAACACAAAGTGAGCAAAGAACGAACTGTGGCTCTCGCCAACGCTGAGCGAAGGGTATTTTCCCGGCAGGTCGCCGGCGGCGCCAGCGGCTCGCTCCGCCGATTTCGACGCGACGTAAGAGCCGCTGCGGCCGGGGTACGAGTTAAGGCCGCCTCCGACGGAGGAGTTTTCAAACTGGCCTAATCTAAAAACGTTTGTCGTAGCGACCGCGCTGGTTTGCAAGCGTAGCGAGGCAGCGACATACCAAGAGCTTTTAAAAATTTGTCTGTTCTATTTGCCCAAATTTGGCCACCGCAGTTGTAAACAAGTAAGCAACATTGTCCATGGGCTCAAGAAAAATGACGTAAATTCCTCCACACTTTTCGCAAAGCATTGGGATGCTAGGGGCCTCTCCTGAGTATTCTTTCCTCCATGGGGTAGATGAAGTAAAAAGTCGCTGTGGAGTCTGTTGAGGGTGCAAAGCGATGATCTCAGTTCCTCGGTTGGTAAAAAATGAAGGAAGTACACACTCACGCGCAACACTGGAAGGTAGAGAAGCTGTATGCAACCTTCATGGCAATCACGAAGGTTTAAGTCCGCGATTGCAGCCGATTTGCTTCTTCGCTGCCGCAATCACCATTACTCCATCATTGTTGCTATAAGGGCGAGCTTTCATTTTTTTTTGGAAGTGATAATTATTGGACATCACCTTAGAGGGTCGTACGCTCTGTCCTGTCTTTCTCGTTTCGAGCAAGTGCTGCCCCGATTACTCTGAACGCTCGAGATTTTTTTGGCCAATCTTGGCCAATCTCCCTGAGTGGGTATGCTTGGCTTGACAAATGTGCGCAGGGGACAGTGGTCGGTAGTCGCGAGGCAAGCACACTCGAGCGCTAGGCATTTTCTCGCTTTTGTTAACTGCCGGGTGGTGTTGTGAATGAGCCATCCCGATGTCACCAATGTTGGCCGATGGATGATCGTCTCGGGATAGAGGTCTTCGTTTTCGAGGAACTCTTGCCATCGGTTGAGTAGGACGTGTTCCAGGACCTTGTCCACGCAGGACATGAGCGAGATCGGGCGGAGGTTGTTCGTGCTCAGCGGCTTCCCGAGTTTTGGGATGAGAATTGTCTTGGCCCTTTTCCAATGCTTCGGCAGGGTACCGCTCCTCCAGCATTTGTTGTAATACGCCGTGAGGTTCTCGATGCAGCGGTCGTCGAGATTTTTTAGGGCCTTGTTTGTGATGAGGTCCGGCCCAGGTGCCGAACGGCTGTTCAGGTCGTGAAGGGCAGTGCGTACCTCTTCAATTTCTATATCCCTGTCCAGACGCACGTCGTGTCGGCCGCGGTATGGACAGTGGTCGACCGACGGTGTCGTCGGGACGTATTTGTCTTGAAGCTTCTTTCGCAGGGTGGCAGCTCCTGTCTCCGCAGTCTCTCGATGCAGAAGTTTGGCGAGACGGTCTCTTTGGTGGGACTTGGTTTTGGTTTCGTCAAGTAGCTGTTTGAGTAAATTCCATGTCTTGCCGTTGTGTAGCTGGCCGTCAGCCGCATTGCATAGCTCGTTCCACTGCTGGCTGCAGAGCGTGCGACAGTGCTCTTCGATCGTGTGGTTGAGCTCGGCCACTTTCTTGCGGAGCCTTCTGTTAAGCCTCTGCTTTTTCCATCTGCTTTGTATGGATTTCTTTGCCTCGATGAGGTGGTCAAGTCGGCTTTCCATCCTGTCTGTATCTACGTCGGTCTCGATTTCTCGCGTCGAGTCGCGCACGTTTCGGGCGATCTTTTGAGTCCACGTGTCGATGTCCGTGATCTCGTCTGTCTCGGCTTCTTCTCGATCCCTGAGCTTCCTGTACTCGGTCCAGTCGACCCAGGTGTACTTTCTTGTACTGCTTGGTTGTTCTCCCGACGTGGGCACGATGATTTCGACGATCGTGTGGTCGCTTCCCAGGTCTTCTCCGGTGTTTCTCCAGGTGATGGTGACCGGTTCGTCGTTCTTGACGAACGTGAGGTCGGGTGTGGTGTCGCGAGAGACAGAGTTTCTGATTCTTGTGGGGTATGCCGGGTCCGTGATGAGGGTGTAGTTTAGTTCTAGTGCGTCTTGTGCTAGGTTCCTCCCCTTGGCATTGTTCTTGGTGTATCCCCACATCTGACCCATGGCGTTGAAGTCTCCGCACGCCAGTAGCTTTGACCTCCACGCTGCAGTGCTCGCATTGTGCAGCACCGACTTGAACCGCTGTAGCCTTTGCGACGGGTTGCTGTATATGTTTAATAAAAAAACGCTTTCATTTCTGCGTTTGGTCGGCACGAGCTCCGTGAATGTGCGCTCTATCTTGACGTTTTTGAGTACGTGCTCCACGATGGTCAGTCCCTTTCTGACCAGGGTGCACAGGCCCCTGCCGTCTGGAGGGCCGGCGTGCACTCTGTAGCCGGAAAGGGACGGTGTGGCGGTGAGAGTCTCTTGTAATAGTAGGACGTCGGCTTTTCGGTTGGCGTGCTTGATGTGTTGTTGGATCACTGCGCGCTTCCGTTGGAGGCCGCGGCAGTTCCACTGCCACACGACTATGCTTGCTGGTTCGGTGGCCATGTTTGTCCGAGGTGTAAGTTGTTACCGGGAGCTTGGGTACCTTGCTGTTGAGCGAAAATCGGGTGGGTCGTCATTAGTTGAGTGTTCCTCACCTGGACGGCGAGTTTGCTGTCGTACTCGCCGAACTTTCTCTCAATGGTGGTCTTCATTGCCAGGATCAGCTTCTCGAGCTTGTCTAGACGGGAGTCGATACCAGCGAAGCGAGCGTCGAGGTTGCTGGCAGTCTCCTTATTTGTTTGCTTATCGATGGCTCTCTTCTTTGGTGCAGGCTCCATGGCGGAGTCGAGCTCTGCCTCGCTAGTACTCGGCGCGATCGGTGCTTGCTCCATTGGTTGTTCCTTGTTGTTAATCTCCTTGCGGATGTTCGCCATCTCCCGGGTTAATTGCAGGATCGTGACCTTCATCTCAGCATTTTCTTTTCGCAGCGCCTCAATCGTTTCGGTCTCCTTGCTCGTCATTTGTTTCTTCTTGCGGTCGACGCTTGCGTCCCTGCTTTTCATTGCGTTGGGGCATCGGACGGCGTCTACCCAGCTCACCCGGTCTCTCGACGGGGATCTTTTGGCGCTATGTGCACTAGCGTCACGGCTCTGCAGTCTCTCTTTGCTGCCTCTTATCGATTGTGAGCAATTCCTGGAAGGAGCTCTCGACTTGCGCGCAGCTGGTGGCTCGAGCGATGGAAAGTCGTGCTCGAGCGACATCTAGCTTTCGACCTTTAGCCGTTCCCACTGTCTCTTGGGAACGACGTATGGGATTTTGTACCTGGCTTTGCATTCTCTGTCGGCAGTTAAGTGCTTACCGCCACAGAGCTTGCACTTCGGCGAACACGGATGATCCTTTCGGGGGTTCTGTTGTCCGCACCCTCTGCAGATGGTGTCGGTCGGCGACGGACAAACATTTTTGCGGTGTCCGATGCGTCCGCACTGGTGGCAGACATCCACCTGTTTTCGGTATAACTTGAATTTCATGAGAGCGGAGCCGTATCTCACATAATTTGGCACCTTGGTGCCGCTGAAGGCGACGATGGTCGTCGTCGTGGTTCCGATTCTTTTGGCTCCCAAGGCTAGCGGGTTGCGTTCGCTGACGATGCTGACGTCGATGTCCCTCGGTGTTTCGCTCACGGGTACTCCCCGGATGACTCCCTTGACGGTGTCGTGCGGAGCCTTGCGGCACGCGCCGATGTCGCGCAGCTTGCCTTGAATGTAGATTTCGCTAATTTTCTCGTAGCGACAGGCGTGTTCTTCATTGGGTGTATTGATTACGATGATGTTTTGCTGCACGTTGAGGCACAACGTGTCGGAGTGCCCGGCTTCCTTGCCATCTTGGTGATTCCAGCCGCTGCGTGTATTGTTGTGGTGATGTCGATCAGCCCAGTCTCGACGACGCTTAATCCGCCCCTAGGTCTGACAACGATTTTGGTTTCCTCGCGTGGCATTGCGGGCATTCTTGCGGCCTTAATGGCTGAGGCCTTGTTGAACGTTGCCTTGCGATTGACGGCGTTATCATTTTGGAACTTCTTGTCTGCTCCTCGCTGGCGGTTTCTCAACAGGCGGTCTCCCGCGAGTTTCCAGCCGGCGTCTTCGTGAAATTCTTCGGGAAAAATTTCTTCGCCCCTCACTTCGACACACATCTTGCCATCCGAGCTTGTTGTCGGAGCGGACGACTACATCTCCGAGATGAGCGACAGCCGCCGGGGCCGGCGGTCGCGCAGCACGTGCAGCAACTGCACCTAGCTTCGGCGCAGCACGCCTAGGCTTAGCAGTCGGTCGCACGGCGTTGACACGAAAAGTTCGATAATTCGGCGAAAAATCACTTGCCTTCGATGATTTCGGTGACTGTCGATGCCTCTCGACTTTAGGAACACATTGGTGAAGAGGAAACTTCGGTGTTGGCTAATTAGCACTGCGAGAGAACTCATTAAAGACAGAGCCGATGTAAACACAGCCGTCCGCCTGAGCTGGTCACCGATCACGAAGCCAGAGATATTTCTACCACTTGCCGCAGCTTAGCCGCCTCCACCATCGCAGGGCCGTCTCCAAATCGATTCGCCCTCAAATCATCCCTCGCAGGTAAACTCCATCGGAGGTTAAAATCCGACCCCAATCTTTCGCGTTCAAAAATTTTGGGTACACCCATTTTTTTGGGCAAAGGCTAATCAAAGGTGATTCATTAGTACCGATGGCTTGTTTATTTTCTCAGTATTCTTTAAGGACCTGTGTCCTTAATTGTTCTGCGTAACCCTGCCTTTAACATGGCCCGCTAGCGTGCGGTAAACACGCTTATTGGATGAATTAGTGAGTGAGGAAGGATGTTCAGGCTAGCTTCATCGAAAGCTGTGTTTTTAGTTTTACTATTGCGTAATGGGTGGGCGCCCATTGGTTCACTCCGGGAGAGGGAGAGAGAGAGATTTTTTGAGTTTGGCGATGTTGACCGAGTTAAAGCTAAATGTTCTACATATTATGTAGTAGAACATTGCATTGTAGACATATACAATACAGTCGCCGACCGTTTATTCGGACGCACAAAATTCGGACACGCTTGTTTATTCGGACACCTTCGCGGCACGGCCACTTGTCCCATTGAAGTATATGTATATCCACGACCGATATTTCGGACGCCGCACAGCCCGCCGTTCGATTTTTCGGACTCCAGATTCGGTGCTCGCACGGGACCTGTGTCGCCACATGGCCGCAACTGCTTTCGGTATGCGGGATTTGTGGTTGGCTGAGAGGACGAGGATAGTCACACAGTCCAGAACCCACAGCTGAGATGCCGCCTGCACAGCATCCGACATTTTCGATGACCTCGTGCTAGCGGTGTCGAATGTGGGAGCGGCTACGTTTGAGATTTCAACAACATCGATAGTGCCGTCCTGCCGTGTGCCGAGTTGGATGATGACGAAATCGTACGCCAGGTCCTCGAACCGGCGCAGGTGGACAGCGACTGCGATGATGACGTGCCACCAACGCCAGAGGCATCAAATACTGATCTAGCGCGAGCCCTAACAGTGCTATTGTCTGCCTAGAGTGACGGACAAACGCTGGCGGAAACAGAGGCGGACTTAGTCGCGCGTAGGCGTGGGTGTGTACAGACGCGCATATATACGTTTTAAGTGCGAATGCACTTCTTAAGCGAGCCTGAATCGTCCGCCGCCGTCGTCCGCATAGCAACAGCTGCGGGTGCGCGCGCTCCTCGTCTTCCTCCTCGTCTTCCTAGCAACGGGGGGAGATGGGCGCGCGCTACTCTCCTCCTCCTCTCTCCGCTCAGTGACTGCGGGTGTTGGGCGCCTCCTCTCCACTTCGGGCGGGAGAGCTCTCGCTCGCGTAGCGGGCGCTCCGCATTCCGACGCGTGAGGGCGCTCGTGTAGCCCTCGCCGTAACGGCGGGCGCTACTCTCCAGTGACTGCGGGTATTGGGCGCCTCCTCTCCACTCCAAGATCACGATATCCACCGTAATCGCGCAATCAACAACCGTGCATTCGCACTTACACACTCTCCCCCTCGGGGAAGTGCGAGGGAATTTTTTTCCAGCCGTTGGGCCAATAAAGGTTTTTTTTTCTTTTTTTTTCAGTGAATCCTTTTTTTCGGAGTACCGATTATTCGGACTTATCGGTGGGTCCCGTGGAATCCGAAAAAACGGTCGGCGACTGCATATGCAATCTCTCGAGCGATTGATTTGTCTGTTTCGGTTCAGTTTCAGTTTCACTTTATTAGGCAAACAGAGTAAATAACATATAACATTAGTATACAGGCAGGGGTCCCATAGCGAAGAACATTGCAGGGGGAACCCCTGATGATTAATAACAACATGAAGAATGGGCGCAGTCGCTGAACAAAAATTAATGCCTAATACCAATTATTAAGCCACCTCGTTCTGCGTCTTCATTTCTCTCAGTCTTTCGAGCTCCCTGTGGTTTTTGCGCGCACTTGCATTTTCTTAGGACAGATTTTTCAGCAGTTTATAAATTACGGGGCATTAGCAGGACACTAGAAATTAGGGAGAGTGATCCCCATTCGGAATTAGACATAGACGCCCAACAATAAATTTTAGCCAATATTCCTAACAGGCGGCCCTTGCCATATTAGCTTCCGGGTATTCGATAATTTGTCATTTTATGTTTATTTATAAGGTATATAAAACATAGAATTCACCGGTGTTTTCTTTAACGGCAGGGCGAAGCACGCTTAGTACGCTTTATACTTTCAATACTAACTATCGATTTCTGAGGTACCCCTTTTTTTTCATGTTTTATCCAAAGCTGTTGTTAAAATAGAGCGGGCTCTATACATATGGCTGAGCTTGCCGCCTTGCAGTCATTTATATGATTACAACATTTCTGTAATAATCGCTTCGAACAGTTTCGCGTTGGGCTGTTTCAACTGCACCTGAACAGCTTGACTCTCCCCTCAGTGTCGTGAAATCTGGTGTACATGAACGCTCTGTTATAGGTCTTGTACTCTGTCTTATATGCCTTGAGTCTGCTGCGGATACTCAGGGGCTAAGGCGTTGTGCTGCTGAACCCAACCACGTGGGTTTCATCCATGGCTGCGGCTGGCTGCCGTTGTTAGGGTGGAGGCTGAAAACCGGAACGCTCGTGTGCCCAGATTACGGGGATGTTCAATATCCCCAGATGGTCTAAAATAATCCGTATTCCTTGTCTTTACGGCACGCCTCACAACCCATGTGGAAAGTTGCCGCGACCATACGGCGAAATTTTCGCCAATCTTCCGTTTTTCTAAAGTTGACTCTCAAAAGAACACTAATACGGTCTGAATTAGAATGCAATGCTATTATTTGGGATTGCAATCGAGCTAATATTTCCACGGTTCTGGAAGAAGCCCAAAATATTGGAGTTCATTTAATTTGGCCCGACTTTCAAAGCAAACTGCGTTAGGTGAACGAAGTCCAGTGAGCAACCTACAAGATATACATTATGGAGTAAGTAAAGATAAAAAAAAAACTTTCGCCGCTTCGATAGTAATTGTAATTATAAGCTTGCAATGATAAGTTCTTCGCTAAAACTCAGAGAAAATACAAGCGAATTAAAGCAGTCGACGAAGTGACGTGCGCAGACTTGCGTCGGCCGGCGATTCGAAAGCCGTGGTGTCTGCCCTGCAAGCATTTATCTTTCAGTGTGATTGTTTCTCGAACCGTCGAATCACATCGAGAACACTGGAGATCGAAGGATTATTCCAGTCTAGTAACGGCAAGGCGAAATACTCTCCTTATCAAGTAAAGTAACCCGTGCGGCATAGAAAATAAAGAGAATGAAACACGCGCTTCGCGTGGAACAAAGATAACACAGCAGGGCGCGGCGGGACGGTAAAAAGGAGGAAATCGAGGGTTTTCTCCCCAGACCAGCGAGATCTCCCTTTAGCTAATTACACGTAGCGCCCTCTGTACGGCCTCTACGAAACACCGAAACGGGGGAGGAAATATTTGCCCCTGTCGTCTGCAATCTGCTGTCGGCGCCGACGCCGAAAACGAAACTGTTAATCGTCGCACTGTGGCTTTCGCCGATCGGGCGCATACAACGACTAATAGCAACACCACCCCTGCGGTGTTCTGCTTGCTTGTTTTCTCGCTGTCTTTCTTTTTATTATTACCATGTACCCGCCACGCTAGCGCACGGCTCGCCAGCCGTGTGTTTGAAGCACATTCTGTAGGCACCGCTGCATGCTTGCTGTGTGCGACTCGCCTGCGCCCTGTTAAACGTTACCACTGCATTTGTGGACGTTTTATACTGACGCCCAAGGGTAAAATTTGTGCACTGAGAGTTCGGGCCACGGTACATACTTTAGCGTCCACGGGTAAACCATTATCAAAGAAACACTTTTCAGATTGACCTAGACAGTGAACTTATCGTAGAGGACGCAATCCAAAAACACCCCCCTCGCGAGGGGCACGGTCAAATGCAGAGCATTTTCGGGGGGCGCACGACGTTACCCGATTTTATCTGGTTCGAAAGAATTTGACAGCGAGAGCGAACGCCGAGAACCGCCCCATCACGGCACGACCGCGCCACGACCACGTCACGACTACGTCCCGATCACGCCACAACTGTTGTTGCTCTTGCGCCGAACTACGACGCATGGGCGCCCTACCTGTTGCTTAACGCGATCCGAGCACGCAGAGAACACGCGAGGAGCAGCGAAGAGCAGGCGAGGAGGAGTGCGGGAGAGGGCGCACCTGGAACGGCTGTTGCGGACGCCGAGGCGCGCCAACGCCGGGTGACATCATGAGTTAAAGAAATGCTCTGCATTTAAAAATAAACCACATAAGTAAACAAACACAATGCATGGTTCGCGGCAATATGAAGAATGCATCAGTAGGAAAATGTAGGAGGCCCCTTTATTCTGTTGTGCGAATAGACATTTTAAATGGATAGTTTAGAAGTACAGCAGCACATGCCGTCTCCGCACGGAGACAATTAGAGAGAACACAATAAAAGCGGGAGAAGTCTTTACGGACCTATATTCAGAGACTGTGGAAACAGCAGGACAGCTTCGCACAGAACTCAGTGTGCTGCGAATCGTGAATTGCACGCCAAATACAGGCCTGCCAAACAGTCCGGTACTCCGTCAGAGTACTCATAGCGTCTTCATCCCTAACTTGAACTCTCTGTTACCTGCACGAGAAGAAAAAAAAATGGAGACACCCTCGCATTTCTTTTACTTCCACCGCATCACCTAAACGCGTCGACGCAACGAGCAAGGAATCAAAACGAAGCTCTGCGAGCCAGTTAAGAAATACTGCCAGATCGACAACTTCAACTTCGAAGTTGAACTTTTGCGCCGATCGTGAAAGAACACGGACTTCAATAAATACCCGGTGGATTTCCTAGCATTCGCTGAGAGGATACATACCGATATCAGTCGCGCTCTGCAAACGGTCACCATATTCCCAGCGACGAGATGATGTCCCGAACGAGTGTTCATAAAACGAGATTCGCCATGTGGAAACACGGTTTCCTCCGACGGTGTTCCACAACAGTTCTCTCGGCTAGGCATGGTTCAGCTGCATCGCGAAAATAATTGGACAGTCAAAGAGCATTCACAGAAATAACCACTTTCTGTAGCTCGCATTATGCTATTATACCTCTGGATTAGTGACAGTAAGAATAATTTTTCACAAAGCAAATACCAATTTTTTGTAGCCTTGCCTCGCGTCATTTATTTTATATGGTTATCGGATCGTTGGGAGACAACAGTTTCCAAATCAGTGCCTTCGATTGTTCTGTTTAATAAGATGTTGCCGTTATGCAATGCAGTGGTTCCTTGCTGTCATATATGAGCTTTAATAAGAATTTCGAAACTTAATGCTTAAAATTCTGAATTCCTAAAAATATACAAACGGAAGCGATCTTCCTCGCTATATCTCTTGGATGATGTGGAATTTTGCATGTAAAATTGTACCCCCCTCACCCTCCTACGGCCGTGCAACGGGTTTCCCCCAGTGCCGGATTAGGAAACTTTGGGGCCCGGGGCTACTGCGTCCTTGGGGCCCTAATGATGATGATGATGAAGATGATGATAATGATTCCGCTTTATAATTTGTCAAAATTTTGGAAGCCCATGTTATGCTTTCTGATCAGTGATAAATTATACATAATTTTACGCTTCCGGAAACTTATTTCTTGGCTTGATGTCTGGTATTATATAACGGATTTTATAAGCCGTAAAAGTTAGCATGGGTTGATTGCCGGTTCATCACAGATTCACAATTAATCGAAGCGCCGTGTCGGCCTGCACACGCCGTGGTACAAGAGTGTTTTCTTACAAGAAGCATATTTTATTAAGCCTGTAAGGTTTAGTTTTATGCAAAGTTATCCACCTGCATATATGGGAGGGCTCAAAGTCCGCGCAGTCAGCTGTCACTCAGCGACATCTGCCAAACATTTGGCTGCCACGGCTTACGGGCCAAAAACCTGCAGGTTACCGCACAGGCGAGAAAGCACGCGGCGGTTAGAACACGCGCCGCCTTTGAAGGAGGTCGTGGGGGGGGGTCTCAGATGTGTCGCGCAACGCAACCTTCCTATCGCAGCACGATTAGCACAAAGACGATAAGCAGAAAAATGTCGCTTTTTGGGCTGGGGAGCGGTCCGCTTCGTGCGTGGTTTTGCGCATGGCCGTCGAAACTTTCAGCGGCGATGAACTCCTGTTGCGCAGCTGTGATGGTCTTGCTAGTCGGCAAGCCGTTACAAATTAACGGGTCCCCTTTGGGTTGGAGAGCGACAGGTGAGCACGAGAGATGGCATCAGACAACAGTTTAATAGGAATAGAATGTCTCTGCTCACCCCCGCGCTGCTGCTCCCTTCGGTGCCGCATAGCAGTTCCAGCAGTCAGTAGTTCGTTGTCGATTGGGCGGGTCATTGTTCGGTCGTAACTGGCAGTGGAAACACGCCGAAGCTTCTCGTCTAGATTCGGGGTCAACGACGGATGCGAGTGTGGGTGGACCCCTCGTTTTCGTGTCTTCAACACATCTCCCGCGTCCACTGCTTTTCCCGTGCTTTTTCGGGGGTTCCTCTCCTGCCGCCGCGCCCAAGCGGGACCAGATCTGCGGGCCGCCCTTTGGTCCGCGCCGTCCGCCGACTCATTCCAATGAGAAAAGCGCCCACCGGGACAAACAGCTTACCGTCCCCGAGTAGCAGCGGAGGTCTGTTTCAAGACGGCATCGAAGGGGCCGCACGCGGGATGCGTTTACAAATGGACACAGCTTTCGTCATCCCGAAAGGAAACAGACGTTGTTATTGCTTTGTTTGGCGTCCACGCCTGAGCTCTTCACACCGCCTAGGCCTGCTGATTCCCCAGCTCGAAGGGAGCCGCTGGGGTCGCGCTGGCCCGGCGGCCCTCTGCGTCCACACGGGTGGGGCGCCTAGGAGAATTACGCTACGAATGGAGTCGCGCGGACATGTAGCTTCCGCAACGCTTGTTGCTCAGACAGCCTGCAGAGGATACAGCCCAGAGGCGCGGGCTCAAGCCGAACGATCCCGCGAGTGGCCTGCACAACCTTTGAATATTTAAATAACCATATATACGTTGACCATTCATAGACAAATATCGAGTCGATATCAATCACGCTTATGCGATTCAACGCTTATGCGATGAACGGGTCGTCATCGGGTCGACCATTCATAGACAAATATCGAGTCGATATCAATCACGCTTATGCGATGAACGGGTCGTCATCGCAATGAACTTCCTTGTTAAGCGCTATACTTTGAAATTTCTGGCAGAAACTGTGTATGATCCCATAGGGTAGTGCCTAAGTTGTCAATAATTACATATAACGCCCCTCAGGCTTAAACAATTTAGAATGTTCTTCAGACATTATTTCATTATTCGCATTCCTGACCCTTTCTTATACCGAAACGGGCGCTCGCCGAAACGTCTGCGTACTTAGATGTCCGTGTACCGAAAAGTCTACCGAACCGACCTCTGCCGAAAAAGACTGGAGCCGAGCTCGGGGACTTTTTTATGTGGCTTCTTAGGCCAGGTCAAGCTGTGTACCCGCGACTTTTGGTCCAGGACGTCTTCTCATAAATCTCGGGAAAACAAGGAAGACGAGTAGGAATAACTAAATTAAATTGAAATGGACTCGAAGGTTGTCAACCATAACGTGAGGGGCCCCCCACTCCTTCCCACCTGTCACGAGTTAGTCAGCTTCGGTTTGAAGGTGAGGTTGAAGCTCCTACCTTCAACTTTCAACGCGGGCAGCGAGCACACTCAAGATACATATTTTTTCATATGATCGAGCGGGGCCCCTGACAGCTGGGGGCCCGGGGCTGCAGCCCCCGTAGCCCCCACCTTAATCCGGCCCTGGTTTCCCCCCTCGAGAAAAAGGGCCCATCTCCCCGCGAGGGGGACTCGAGTAAATGCGTCGCATAGGGGTGGGTGTATTGCGTTAACGTTTAGTGTTTGGGGAGTTGGTGGTAGTGAATGCGTTGTATCAGCAGCTTCTTGACGTAGTTTGAATGAGTCAAAGATATAAGGCGCGTTCGTAGCCTTTCATTCTGTGTCGGTTTTGTGGCGCAGTGGGAAGAGCACCATGTACCTCGCGTTCCGCCCACAGGTAGTGAATGCGTTGTATTAGCAGCTTCTTGACGTAGTTTGAATGAGTCAAGGATATAAGGCGCGTTCGTAGCCTTCCATTCTGTGTCGGCTTTGTGGCGCAGTGGGTAGCGCACCATGTACCTTGCGTTCCGCCCGCAGGGTCGTGGGATCGAAATCAGGCGCCGGTAAGTATCATTTTTTTATATAGTGTAGGGGGAGGGGTGCGGACCTGTTGTTTAGAGCGAGGAGGGTAGCGTGATGCGGGAGGGGAGGAGTGGGGGAGAGGGCGCACCTGGAAAGGCTGTTGCGGACGCCGAGGCACGCCGACAACGCCGGGTGACATCGTGAGTCTAAGAAATGCTCTGCATTTAAAAAATCTTGCCGACGCCCACGGAGGCGGCGAATGGCGGGCTAAATGGCGTTCCACTGACTTTTCAGGCAGTCTAACCAGATTTCAGGGCTATTTTTGTGGCCAATGGGCACTTCTAATAGCCGAATGGGTGTGAATGAGGCAGTAATGGGGGACCCAGCAAGTGAAATGGTGGGAAGTTGGTAGTGCTTGGGCGGTTTGTGGCAATACGGGAGAAACTCAATTTAGCCGGAGGCAAGTTCGAGGCCGCGGGTCGTAAGCGATGTCATCATCGTCATCATAGTCATTATCATCACCACTTCATCAATTTTATTTCTTCTAAGATAGGTGGCTTTGCCAGGCTAACTTCGCCAGTACCATTACCAGTACCAGTTGAGAGAGAGCAAGCTAGGTGCCTTTGCCAGGCTAACCTCACCAGTACCATTACCAGTACCAGTACCATTGAGAGAAAAACTCTCTCTCTCTCCCTCCCTCTCTCTCTCCCTCTCTCTCTCTCTCTCTCTCTCTCTCTCTCTCTCTCTTCTCTCTCAAGGCTGAACGCCGCGGCTTTCAGTTCGATCTGCATTTCTTCGGGTAAGGCGGGGTCTTTCGATTCCATCCATAGCGTTATGTTCTCTGCACCAATTTTAAACCGAAGTGCCAAATCCCCTTCCAGATTTCGATCAACTCTGGACATTGCCACGTTAAACGGCACGGGTCCGAATATTGAACCTCGAGGTATACCACGGTATAGGTAGAAGACAGGAGGTGTCCATTGGACCCGCCGCGGTGGCTCAGTGGCTAAGGCGTTGCGCTGCTGAGCACGAGGTCGCGGGCTCGAATCCCGGCCGTGGCTGCCGCTTTTCTGATGGAGGCGAAAAGCGAAAACGCCTGTGTGTACGAGATTTCGGCGCACGTTAAAGATCCCCATGTGGTCAAAATTAATCCGGAGCCCTCCACTACGGCGCACCTCATCGCCTCCGTTGCGTCGGCGCGTTAAACCCTACAATCAATCAGTCAATCAATCAGTCAATCAGTCAATCAGTCAATCAGTCAATCAGTCAATCAATCAGTCAGTCAGTCAGTCAGTCAGTCAGTCAGTCAGTAAATCAATCAATCAATCAATCAATCAAGGTGTCCATCTCGGGCAGGAGCCGGTTGAAGGGGAATGGGGCGAGCATGAAAGAAATTCCTAATCCACGCCTGGGTTATTTTACTGAGGTATGCTCACGCCAGTTATAGAAAAAAAAAAAACTGGTGTTGGCGTCGTAGCGTGCGTCACGGCCTCGCTCGAGGTCAAAATGCAGTGGATGCAGATCAGGTTAGGCCTGCAGTATCAGTCCGATTTGCCGAATACGCCACTTCTTTCTCCAGAAAACGGAATTTAACTTTGCTAAACTTTAGGCCGTAATTTTGGAGTCGCAAAAAGATTTTGCTTAGTGCCGACCAGTTCCATATGTTTTCTGTGATGATGGCGTCGTCGAGGTACATTGCTCCATGCAACCCGTGACTTCTTCGATGAAGCGTTGGAACAAGGAGGGGGCTGATGCGATTCCGAAAGGTATAGTCTGTTGTAGCAGAAAAGCCGTCTGGTTAGTTACTGTTGATGATGATGATGATGGCAATGATGTTTTGATTTTTATGTCGCAAGGCCGACTAAGGGCAAATAGCGCCAAATGAAGGTGTGTTATTGTTAAGTGCAGCCAGCTTGCGATATTCTACTTGGAACGGTATGGTTGTAAACATTCTAGTGTACTGAATATTGCCCCACTATTTAAGGTCGAGAAGAACACCGACGCCGAAATATGCGAAAGTACTCAGGCAACAAACGTCGACTTCGACATATACCCTGGGAATCTTTGTGAACGCGTGACCCTCTAGCCCCACAGGAACGGAAGAAGCGGAAATTGCAGCAATGGAAGGCATTCCCTTGGCAATCCAATTATTAAAACTAACCTCTCATTACATCATTACAAACGCCATTACACTCAGGATACCTAAACGCTTCGGAAATATGCCTTCCGCAATGAAGTAAGCGCAAATTACATGGGCACCCGGACGCCATGGTCTGGAAAGGATCGAGGCTGCTGAGCAAGAAGCACGCGAACTCTGACCACTTGTTAGAAAAACATCCCCCTCGCGAGGGGCACGGTCAAATGCAGAGCATTTTCGGGGGGCGCACATACCCGATTTTATCTGGTTCGAAAGAAATTGACAGCGAGAGCGAACGCCGAGAACCGCCCCATCACGGCACGACCGCGCCACGACCACGTCACGACTACATCACGATCACGCCACAACTGTTGTTGCTCCCGCGCCAAACTACGACGCATGCGCGCCCCACCTGTTGCTGAACGCGATCCGAGCACGCAGAGAACACGCGGGGAGCGCGGAGAGCAGGCGAGGAGGAGTGGGGGAGAGGGCGCACCTGGAACGGCTGTTGCGGACGCCGAGGCACGCCAACGCCGGGTGACATCGTGAGTTAAAGAAATGCTCTGCATTTAAAAAAGTTTTCTCCTGCTCCTCCTCACATACCGTGCTCCTAGCGACACACCACTTCTGCGGAGAAAGAGTAGAAAGCTTTGACCAGCTGTCAGGGTAGGGGCCGCGCTTCCACCACGTCGAAATGGAGAAATCGGATAGACGCCGGCGTTACAACGCGAGGAACCGAGGTTTGATTCCGGCTACAGGAAGCGTTCTTTTAAATGCACAGTGAGTTGCAAATGCAACTCACATGTAGCGTCCGCCGTGCGTCCGCAACAGCTCAGAGCGCAGGCGTGCCCTCTCCCCCACTCCTCCTCTCCCGCATCACGCTACCCTTCTCGCTCTCAACAACAGGTCCGCACCCCTCCCCCTACACTATATAAAAAAATAATACTTACCGGCGCCTGGTTTCGATCCCACAACCCTGCGGGCGGAACGCAAGGTACATGGTGCTCTACCCACTGCGCCACAAAGCCGACACAGAATGAAAGGCTACGAACGCGCCTTAGATCCTTGACTCATTCAAACTACGTCAAGAAGCTGCTGATACAACACATTCACTACCTGTGGGCGGAATGCGAGGTACATGGTGCTCTTCCCACTGCGCCACAAAACCGACACAGAATGAAAGGCTACGAACGCGCCTTATATCCTGGGACTCATTCAAACTACGTCAAGAAGCTGCTGATACAACGCATTCACTACCACCAACTCCCCAAACACTTAACTTTAACGCAATACACCCACCCCCTATGCGACGCATTTACTCGAGTCCCCCTCGCGGGGAGATGGGCCTTTTTTCTTGGAGTTTCATTGTGGGTGGCAGAATATTTCCGAATCACTTGGTATTCTGTCTAATTATGTTTTTAATGCTTTACCAAGGGTTTCTAACAAGTTTTGTGCTACTATTTGACAGTTCCGCTAGTTGGATTGCGGAGAAGATGGCTCCAATTTCCGCTTTGCGTTCCTCGTGTGGCAGTGTCATGGAGTCACAAAAATTGCCAGTGTAGTCCACTGCAATGATTGTTGTCTTGGTACTTTCGTACACCATGGCCTCGGGGTATACTGTGTTTGCAAGGTTTTGGGTTTTTCCTGGAAACAATGTGATCTTGTATTGTGCTGTTTCGACCCAATGTTTTCGGTAGGGAAAATTTTTTTTATGAAGTGTCGCTGGATCGGTGACATACAGAGGAGGGCTATCTTGCGTACGACGGCCCGTGCCGGTTTTTTTTTTCTCAGTCGCCTCCTTTGCGCCAGGGGAATATCTTCACTGATATCTTCAAAGGTGTTATAAAGACCAAACTTGGGGACTTTTTCGGCGACCTTGAGAATTGGGAGGTTGAGGGGATGGGAAGTAAGCCGGTGGCTCATAATGAGTGCTTGGGTGGGTGTTATTATGTGTACTCTCATTTCTGCTGTATCCCTGGTTGGGTCTCTTGCAATGCGGACCAATTCGTTAAAGGTTTTACGTATTTTGGCGATTGTGAAATGGCTATGGCTCTGCCGCTTCTCAGTAGCCGCCGTTGCCGATGATTCTTGCGTGAGTGTACTCTGGGATGACATACCGAAATATTTCTTGGGTGGGTTTTCAACTTGGCTGCGTGGCACCACCAATCGTTTGCCCTTCAAAGCTTGCGGCGGTGACAGAGCCGCGGAAAATACGAAAGTTAATTTGAAAGTTAGTGTAAATGACCGCTACATACTGGGCTTTATTTCTTATGGGAGACATTTTAGTTCGTTTCTGCTGATGATCTACTTCGGTTCTTGAGACATCGGTGGTATCTTCTGTCCGGTTTTTTAGTTAGGTGACACAATGGGCCTCTTCGATTTTCCACTTCTGGCTCCCCGCGGGCTGCCCGCGGGTAGCCCGAGGATTCCCCGAAGCCATAGGGATACACGGGAAAATCGAATGTTGGACTGCTTCTCGGGGAGTCCGCGGTGAGCCCGAGACTGTAAATCGCAGAGGCCCAATGTTGGTGCCGGAATCAGTTCAGATAGGAGACCCGCTTTGGTGTGATGACGTCAGTTGTGGACACGGCGGGCGACTGTCTGCCGAGCATCCGAACCCCGAAATAATGTAGAACCAACTATATACACTGTGGAGGCGCGGCGCTAGCTGAATTCGCGTATCTTTTCTTTCGTCGCCACCGCATAATCATTTCCCCCCCTTCCACACTTCACTGGCTGCTTCGCGTGTTCCAGATTCAGGCCAGCCCTCGAAACTTGCTGCCCCAGTCGTAGCTTCGGGTCGCAGCCATGACGAATGTCCGTGGACGCTTGATATGAGCGCGTCCAATAGCGGACGGCTAGCAGCCATGGAAAAAATAAAAAAGTCAGCCTAATGACGCTATCGTGTTAAATGCATATAATAGATGGCTTGCACTGACGTCACTGTAGGTGCCATGCTTGTGAGGTATAAGCACTTCGAAAGGCTGCACACTTATCTGGTGCTCTTATCTTTCGGAGCACTACAAAAGCTGGAAGTGGTTCACAAGAAAGGGTTGTCATGACGCCATGTGCAAGCTATGTTGTCATAGCGCGTAGTTTCACTTGTTTTTCATAATTACTTAGTGCACCGTGGAGTTGCAAACAATCCGGAATTCCACTCTGCTCTTAATGCACGGGATTCTGCGGTAGGAGTATGGTTAAACAAAAACGCTGTCACTCGTGTTTTATCGGAACAGCACCGCAACAAATTACGTAACGTTGGACTGCTGAAAGAACTACATAACTGTGAGAAATTTTATCTCTGCACGTATCGTGGGAAACGATTACAGTTTTACTAAACATATAGCCTCAAGACGCGTCACTTGTAATCCATTCAACTTTCACTAAGGTTTTAGCAGCTTTTCTGTCCAACCATGGTATCAGAGGTGAGTGCCAGTTACTTTTTGCTTTGTAATTGTCTTTCTTAATACGCACGGACACAGAGAATAGAGTCGCCATAATGTAGACGGCCGATGCGATTGTGCGGCCGGGCCGAAATCTAGTGCGAAATCTGTCTTTCTGTCTGTCGGTCAGTGCGTCTGTTGATTCGTGTATTCATGTGTACATACAAGCAGACGAAGGTTATGTCCGCGGCGTGTTTATGGTATTTCCGCAAACCGTCCCTTCTGTTCTGTTTGCTTTTGGGTTTTGTTGCCCACATCTGGCCGCTCCCGGCTGTCGTATCTGTTTTCAAAGCGAAGCACGTGTTCCTTCCCTTTCTTTTGTATTGCGCACATGCTCTCTTTTAGGGGCGACGCACCTCAGGGGCTCGGGCTGCCATCGTCGTCTCATGTCACCGTATTCTCATGAAGTCACGGTACTAGAACCCCGGAACACTCGTTTTTAACTCTTCGCGCTAGAACGTACCTTCTCATTCTAATAAATTCTAAAAACGCCGCGTCATTCCATTCGCCGACGCTCTTTTGCGTACGTCCCTCACTGACTGCTTTTCGACGTATGTGCATTGTTAAGGTCTGTGAGGACTACAAGTTCGCTCCAATACTCCTTGTTTACTGCACTGCGCCGTTCTTGGCTACATGGCAATATGCGTTCGCGCCCTGTGCGGGGCTTAGGCGTAGTGGAGGAAAACTGCGATTTAGGTTTACAGATGTTAGTAAGATTCGTCGCGGTGGCCTGGTCTGAAACCTTAACGCGTGGTCTGACGTCAGCGCCACTGGCGTTGCTGCTCCTTGTGTATGAACACGCCCACGACACTGTTCAAAATTATGCTTCCTGTCACGTTAACAGTCACTTACTCTGACCGGAGTCATCTATGGTCTTGGCTATTCCTTTTTACTGGCTACGTGCAGAGGCAATCGTCATCGGCAACATCCTAACTGTAACAGTACAGTAGACCAACATGCAACGGTTGTAAATGCTGCACAGCTTTTCGAGCACCGAAGGCCAGCAAGGGTTACGACGTCAGCTTGTGCCGCTAGATTTTACATCCTGCCATGACGAAGAAAAATGTTAAACTTGCCGAAGTAAAATGGGCCAACGCTCAGAAGCGCAGTGGCGCACTGGAGGCGACTAACTAGCACAGTGCTACTAGGACACCGAATTTTTCACGCATTCCTTCTTTGCAAAAAAAAAAAAAGCTGGAAAGATATCCTGCATTTCACCTTGACGCCAGCGTGATGCATGTTCTGGTTAGTTCTTGGTCTGAGGTATTTCGGGTCGGCATCAGAAAGCAGTACGCTGCCGATAAGTTATGACGCAAGACGGGGACGGATGCGAAAAATATTCACTGCTCTTGTTTGTTTTCGGCGCAACTGCGGGAAAGTCTCGCACATGAGTCAAACACACAGGCTCCACTTCCTTGAATAGACGTGTTAGCAACACGCCCATGGTATGCAACTTATTCGTTGCGCATGGATGGACGGGCGTACGCCGTCCTACTCCTTGAAGGAAATGCGAAAAATAACGCACTGCCGGGCTGGGATATTTTTATTCTTTTTATCGGCGCTCTTGAAACCACATTTTGCGATGCTTTATGCAGCCGTATTCCGATTTGCTTGCGTGACAAACAGCCCGCATCACGCACGCGAAATTCAATGATTGCCAGAATGTGTTACCTTTTGCGCGTAAATTTCAGCATAGTTTTGCAACAGCCGAGAATTTAAGTCTTGGTGGTAGTATTAGTATGCTTCCAATTTTCATGTGAACTGCTCTCTTAAGCTTGGAAAGGCCACGATCAAACGTAGTTTGTGACATAACAGTGTAGTATAAATATGCGGCTTTAATAATCGATCGACCTTCCCGGCAGTAACCACCGCTGTGCGAGAAAAATCAGAGCGGCGGCGGCGGCTCGGATTTGTGTGCGCGGAGGTTGTATTTTTACTCGTGCCAGCGAAAGTTTGACCACGCAGTTCTCGATGTGTGGTTGTAATTATTCTTAGCTGAGTTTGCTTATATGACTGCAGGTTGAGTAATGTTGCAGTTTGCGTGAATAACGCCTCTTAAAGGAAGTCAAACCCGTGAATGATACTAGTAACTTACTTGTTGTTCATGTGTTAAGTTAACAACAGCCATAACCTACTGTCACGCGGCTCCGCAAACACAATTTGCATGTGTTTGCGGTGCCATCATGCGAGCACTGGTAGTGCCAACAGCACTTCCATCATGCTGGTACTGTATGCTGTGTCACATATTCGTCCTTTCACGAAAAACCCGCCTCATGACTCCAGTAACCCCTCCATGCGAGCTGTTTTGCTTCGTATTTACGTTTTAAAATAATCCCATAACTCCAAAGACGTTGGAATGGAGGGAAAGGTGCGAAGAAGTAAGGAGTTCAGATGGTATTGGGCTTTGTATTCCCAGTCTTTGGATTGACGGTAAACAAAGTTGGTCCGTGTTATGAATCGGCGACTTTCACTCTCGGACTGCGGTGACGGCGGAATAAAGCAAAAGCGGGGCGTCTTTTAGTAAGCAGCCATCAGCTGTGAAGAATTCCACAATTTTGTCAATTTCACTTTTTCAGTAAAAGCAGAAACTGTTGGAACTGCTTCGCTGCGGAAAAAGGACAGTAACTTTTCTCCTCATTTCATCTTCACTTGGGCATAAAGAAAGTTCACTACAAAATTTGAAACATTAAATTTCAGCATGTACTCGCGCGTACGTGTCGGATTCCGAAACGTTACGTATACTCGCCACTGTTCCTTAATATCGCAAACTCAATTAGGATATTATCCTGTTACACTTGATGGATTTCGAGTGGCTATCGACAGGCGGCACTAGAAGTAGAGGGAGGCCATTAACTCGATTGAGGGAATAAATCAGAATCCGGAGATAAAGAACGGTCTAGGGCATCGCAGGGCAGGAACGACTGGAGGAGATACGGGGGGAGCCTTCGTCCTGCTGTAGACACGAACACGCTGATGGTGATTAGTTTATCGATGATTAGCGATGATATCAGCTTATACGGCTATTAAATTTGGCCATACCACACCAGCGCAACGCAGAATGACGTTGCCGCTAAAAGCAACGCATAGTATCTAGAGAATGTCTCATGTTTATCATACATTGTTGTTGCAGTGTTGCGCTTCCGGAATGTAGAATAGTTTGTAATTATGTAAAAAAATTAGCGCCCTTCCACTCTGTGAAGAAGGATAACCTGCAGAGTTGGACGCAGTCCACGGAGTGCACGAAACAAAACACGTTTATCGTAATTTTCCATGAAGCATATTGACTAGCCAATTAGCTGAATGACTCTCCGACGGATCCAAACTTTGTTCTTGCCGATAAACATGGAACTGCCTGTGTCCCTCCCGCGTCGCAAGCATCTCACTGTTTGTGTAAGGCCGGGTTCAGACTGTTGCCGCAGCTGTCGTAATAACTTTAAAGAATGACGTCATTTCACGTCTCAGCCAACCGAACTGCGTGACATGGCATTTTTTACGTCCATAGATCACGATACGGATTTTGCGTCGGTAATCCGAACATAGCCTAACACACAAACCCAATCCGCTCCACCACTAAGGACTCCTGACAGGTCCCATTGGGCCGTTTAACGTGCGCGTTTAAATCTCGCACCAGCACAACGGACATGCCATCGATGATAGCAGACGGCTAGCAGGCACGGAAAAACCGAGAAATGAGCCTAATAGCGCTATCGCATTAAAAATAAAACCTCATGGACAGACCTAGCTGCCTGGAGCCTAGCGGTCCCGTTCGGCCCAGTCTAGCTTCGCATGTCTCATCGCCCTCCTCCCTTCCTCCTCCGATCTCCCCCCTCATGTCTCGAGGGTGCCGTTTTACATGGAGATGCGGGCGGGCGACCCCGAAAAGCGTGCCGCTTACGTTTTTCGATGAGGCGACACCACACCCCGGGGCGTCCCCGCCCCCGCTATGCGAGGCTTCAAAAAGGTTGCGCCAACCCTTGCCCTGGTTCACACCATGGTCACCCGACGAGAGACTTTCCGCGGATGGCGTCTGCCATGCTGGCGGCCACCACAACCGCAGCCCGGGTGCGATCTCCCCCGGTGTCGAGGTACGTGCAGCCCCTCCATCTCTATCTGCGGACTACAGCGGAAATAATGTTTGGAAAGGAAAAAAAAAGAATATAGTTTTGAGATAACGCAACGAAGGAGATGCCACGGTTGACTAGTAAAACCGATGTGTAGTATGATTTGCAATAACGTAAGTTGATTAGTGTACGAATAATGTAAGTTGAAGGATAACCATGGTGGAATGTTAGATATTTTACAGGCACCCGCCGCGGTGGCTCAGTGGCTAAGGCGTTGCGCTGCTGAGCACGAGGTCGCGGGTTAGATTCCCGGCCGCGGCGGGCGCTTTTCTGATGGAAGCGCAAAGCAAAAATGCCCGTGTGTACGTGATTTCGGCGCACGTTAAAGATCCCAAGGTGGCCACAATTAATCCGGAGCCCTCCGCTACGGCGCGCCTCATCGCCAGCGTTGCGTCGGCGCGTTAAACCCTACAATCAATCAATCAGATATTTTACAGGGGACAAAACTTGCTGATATTGATATCGATGAGTTTTGAAAAAGAAATATCACACGAAGCTCTGAACGAACGAAACTTTACAGGTATAAGGTGTCGAATATCGCTGGGCTTTGAATCCGGTGGCACGCTATTTGTGGCTCGCGCTGCGGGAGTTCCTTTGGCAGCCACCTTCTTACTTCGTGTCGTTGTGCCGTAGTTTTAGGGTAGTTAATTATGTTTGGCTAATTGGTGGTCTTGTAAATTGGTGGTCTTGTAATTGGTGGTCTTGCCAAAGAATTGTTGTGACCGCTCCCGCTGGCACCATGGCGGCTCAGCGAACAAAGAAAGGGAAAAAAACATCTGTTATTACCTAAGCTTGATGCGACCCAAAAGAATGGTGACATCGGTATTGAAAGCTTTTATCCTGGGGCCCTATCCTCGACCTCGTAAATTTTCCGCGAATTCGCAATCTTCACCGGAAGCGTTTTCTCATAATATAGTCGCGTGCTTCAAGCTGACAAAATAGCTGTGTTCATTCGCAAATTACCATTTCATGACGGTGTACGGCACCACCTCTATACGATATACCCGTTTCTTGGTTTCGCATTGTATCAAATTTATGGCTGGC
Organism: Haemaphysalis longicornis; assembly: GCA_013339765.2. Taxonomy (NCBI): domain Eukaryota; kingdom Metazoa; phylum Arthropoda; class Arachnida; order Ixodida; family Ixodidae; genus Haemaphysalis; species Haemaphysalis longicornis. The sequence goes on from CM023451.1 coordinate 39,628,681, forward strand.
GCCGAAAAGCTGCGTGAAAGATATAGCTAGTAGAATGATGTGCAGCCTCCCAAATTTTTGATAATATAGCGTGAGCGACGACCGATCGGCATGTCAGCGCCGTATCACGGTGTTCAGCAGCGAAATAGTCGAGAGTACGCGCACGCGCATAGGGCTATCTGCTGTATGAGTGTCGTCTGCTACGCTGTTTCCTTGAGAGGGGTACACCCCCTGCCACTCCATGTGAATAACTTTGTTCACGAGAAACCGTGGTTATTTGACGCGCATGCGTATATCAAATCTGGGTGTGATTTTTTTTTTCGGGAAACTTGCCCCCTCCCAGCGTGAGGAATGTCACGGAAAAGGTAAATAAAAGTATAACAGGACCGGTTTTATGGCCGGAATGGCCTTAGGTCGCTGCGCGATATAATGTGATGAATAGCAAATTTGATAACCATAAAAACGTGTGTCTCACGGTGCGTAGCTAGCTTTGCGGTAGTGAAACGACCTTGCAAGATAAGAAAAAAATTAGCGCCAACCCACGCTGTGAATGTGGTTGGAAAGCAAAGCTGTAAACGGCACCCACAACGATTACCAATGCGACGTCACTTAAATTCCCCCACGTCGCTCTTCAGATATTGAAACCAGAGAGAAGTGAAATGCACTTAAGCACAACCTCTATTACTTCAAAGAGATATTCTTGGTAAGGTTAAATTAATGCATGATGCATGAACGGTGGTTGGTTGAGTTGTATTGGTGTAGCACATGACTGGAAACTGTCTTTTATAAAATTAAAGCTCAAAACAGGTGCTAGACGATCTCAGTTCTCCGTCTCTGCCATCGCGGGCGGGGGCGACGCGATCGGCGGCAGAGACGGCGGCGGAGCAGTAGGAGGAGGAGCAAGAGGAGCAGGAGGAGAAAATACTTCTATTCAGATTTCCGAACGGCCCAGAGTGGGGCCCAGGAAAGTGGTTCCTTCTTCACTGTAGCGTGACGCTCTATCCACCAGCTGAAGCTGGGTAGGCAGAGAGGGGCTGGACAGCAGCATCTCCCATTGTTCTTGTTCGGTAGTTGACGGAAAGAGAGGATGGTGCTCGGAGCTGAAGTCGCACACCCCGATTATGTGGCGGAGTGTTCCTTCTTCTTAGCAAAATTTACCTACGGAGTCGTAGCGATTCGGGTGCATTAAGTGAAGACGCGTCGAGTGTGGGAAGCAGCCGGATTGTATGAGCCCTAGGGTAGTTTGTTGTTCTATGGAAAGGTCAGGGTAAGGCGAAGGTAGGGTCTGTCTCAGAAGGCGATAATTTTTGGTTATGGCTCTGAACGAGACAAGCGGGTGACTGTCATCGTGCAGCTCCATAACAAGGGGGGGGGGGGGGTAAAAGTGCAGGCTTTGTGGGCGTATTCGTTGCCCTCAGGGGAAGCGTGAGCGGGTGTCCAGATGAGCTGAATGGAATCCTTTGGGGAGTGGTTTTTTAACACACGCACTGCAGGTCGGCACACAAAACCCGACAGGTAATTCCGGTAGGCTTGTTGGGAATTGGTGAATACCTTACGAACCCCTGGTTGAGTGAGAGCCAAGGCGATGGCTGCCTCTTCTGCTGCAATCATGTCATCGTTCTTGAGTGAGGCACAAGCAAGGACGTTGGTTCTGGAGGTAGCCACGATGAGGCGTACTGCTCCCCTTTATGTTGGGAGGCATCTGTGTAGATAACTGCATGATCCCTATCCGACGGTGGTGTTGAGCGCTCGAGAAGAGAGAAGAGAGAGAGAGAGAGAGAGAGAGGAGAGAGAGAGAGGGGAGAGAGAGAGAGAGAGGAGAGAGAGGAGAGAGAGAGAGAGAGAGAGGAGAGAGAGAGAGAGAGAAAAAAAATTTTTTATTCACAGGTAGAAGGTGAGGAGGAGTTGTAGGGAGCTCTGCGAGATTCAGAGGCCTCGAGCCCGTGCTTGTTGGCGACCCTCGTCGTGTGAGGGGTTCATATTTCTAAGCAAATGGAGCATCTTTAGTTCTTATCGCCAAAATTCCAGGAGTACATCAATTGGAGTGACATTCTGTGCTGCCCAGCCAAACTGGTGAAGGATGCGGCGACCCGCCGCAGTTCTGCTCATTCGGAGCTTCTGGATAGAAAGATGTCCCACTATCAGCTCTTCCATCGTGTTGTAGAGCCCCGTGCTAAGCAGTTTCTCTGTGGATGCACTCATGGGAAGACCAATGGCTTGCTCAACCGCCTTTCTAATCATTATATAAAGCATCTTTATGTCCTCCTTGCCGAGAAGAAGACGGGGTTGGACGTAAGTGATTCTCGAGAGGGCAAAAGCTTGAACTAATCGAAAGGTATCGGATTCCTTGAGGCCTCGCTTCTTGGTGGCAACTCGCCTGATCATGTGTATGATTTTGAGGAAGATGTAGGACCAGGATCTTGATGCTGGGGCTTGGAGTGCACGCCTTGCAATGAAGGAGTATTTGAATGTGTTCCTTGAGGTGTCGTTTGGCGTGAGGGCGGACGACAAGTAGCTGAGATTTTTTACGTGAAGACTGGAAGCCACATTGGCGTACTAGAATTGAGATGCCATGGGTTAGTGTGAGCTTCCCTTTTAAACGCTATCGGGTGGCATTCAGCGAGAATGCAGGGGTTAAACCCGTATATTGCTTAATGAGTGCACCACGTTTTCTTCCCAGTCTCCGCGTGGGCTCGTATCTAAATCGGCAAGACAACGGGCTCTGGCTTTGTTTCTCTATTTGTGGAAAACGACCATGGAGGCAGGAGGGCCGTCGTCTAAAAAAAGCCAATATATTTACATTATGTACAGGGAACCGTTCTCAAAGCAGCCATCTCGTCGCCTCGCTTGGTCGTCTTCGTCTCTGCTGAGCTCGGTGTGAGCTTCATCTTGATCTTCATCGAAAGTTTCTACACTATTAGTTCCAGGTTCGATTTCTGGCGGTGCCAGTAAATTCCTTTATTTGTTCGCCGGAGTTTTCTGTTGACACCAACGGTCGCGAAAGGGCCCTCGGGGGGTAGACTTAAAAAGCTTTGCTTTAAAAACAGGGGGTGTGCTGTCCTGAGGAGAACAGCGGAGCAGACGATACTCCCCCAAAAAGATAGTTTTTTGCGCATGCGCGTACTCTCGCCTGTTTGGCCGGTGAACACCGTGATTAGGCGCTGGCATGCCGATCGGTCGTCGCTCACGCTATATTATTAAAAATTCGGGAGGCTGTACCTCACATCTGCTCTTCCACAAAAATACCGCTCGCGTAAAAGGCCGCGCTGTCACTGCGATTGGCTGCAACAAACGTGCGTCGCACATTAGAACATTCTGTTTGCGCAGTGGTCAAGTGGTTTTACTCACGCGACGCTATTTTTAGTCGCCATTGTACAAAGGACGCCGAGAAATTTCACGTACCTTCGGCTCCGTTAATTCTTTGGGAATATGCAGCAGCCACCGTTCCACCCACGGTTCGGTATAAACTGTTCATTAAAGAAAGGATTCATACTCTTACTCCTCCAAATTCATAGAGAGCTGAGCGCAGAACGATCGTTTCACGTCAAGTTGATTTTTGCGAGTAGAAGTAAAATCGTAGTTTTTTTCGGGGTGTAGCGGTATCACTAGGGGGCAGCACATGTCCATCCATTACAAGGAGTACAATACGCTGCACCCGTCCATACTTCTATAAGCTTGTGGCTTGTGTGTGATATAACTGAAAACAAGAAAAGAAAAATCAGCGAAGCTTGTACTCACGCGCAAGACTTGAATAACGAAGCTGTTGCAGGTGAGCATTGACGGACACAAAGTTGAGTTTTGATATCGTTGTGGTGTCGTGGTTGACGTCGGCGGCATGGAATTTCAATGACCTTATGTTTAGCAAAACCGAGTGAGCTCGTCGTTTAGTCTGACGTTTTCGTACGCCACTGTGCAAGCGCGACTTATCGTCTCTAGCGGATGCTTTGCACGCCGAGCCTCTCGAAGCGCGGCCTCCTCGATCCGCGGCCGGGCCATGTGGAGTCAATGATCACCGACAGCAGCTTCGACATTCAAGTCGCGGCTCTTCTGCGGTACGGAGCGCATGCGCACGACGCAGGAGGAGGAACGAACGAGGGGCGTACGCTATGTCATGTCGTTCTCGTCACGAGCAAGTGCTGCCACGATACGGCGAACGCTGGAGGTGTGGAAGAAGGGAACGGGGGAGGGCGGAGCACAGTCCTTATGACACCGTCTTCAAGGAATCTCTTCAGAAGTCGTGCAGACCACTGCTAAATTGCCCGTACTAGGCCACTTTTTGTGGCATAAATGATGATTTCGAAGAAGTGTGTCGTGTGAGAGGGATGTACGAAAGCGAGAAAACTTGGGGCAGTGCCAGATGAGGTGGTGGAAATCGGCTGCGATGGAGTGGTGGCAGTAGGGACATCGGGGGGCGTGCTGGGGATAATACCATTGTCGAATGGTCTCTGGTGCCGTACAGGTGTTGGTCAGGAACTTGTTCAAGAAAGATTTCTTGTGCTCGGGTCAGGGTGGGGAAGGAGGTGAGGTGGCCTGAAGGGGTGAGTGCCTTGAGGCGTTGTTGTTTTAGTTGCCTGAATCTACGGAGCCTGATTGCGGGAGCGAGAGTGGGGTCATCGTCAGGGCAGTTGGGCCAGGGGTGGTCCGAGAAGGGCGGCGCCGGGGGTCCATCGGAGGCTATTGTGAGAAGGGCCTCCTGTGCAGCCACGTGAGCTGCTTGGTTTTACGAACGTACGCTCGAGGCACGCGTGTACGAGCGCTGGGCCTTATCTTGGTATTCTTAGCTGCGGACACCATACACAAACGATTTGCTCAACAGCTTCGCTGTTAAAAACACAACAACATGACGTTTGCAGTTACCCCAGCACTGATCAATGTACAGCTCGAGGAATGAGTGAATCCGCGGCATCAGTACGACTTTCCATTTCCGGGGGAAGCGTATCGCTATCAATACCATATTGGCATGAACTGCGTGCGCCATAGGAGCAGACGGCCAGCGCAGGGCGGTAACAGCAATGAAAATTATGGCACACGTCCAGTTTGTAAGTTAACGTTGAAACACCGAGAAAACTTATTTTAGTAAGACCAATGAAAATGAATCAATGGATAGGAAAAAAAATCCCGGGTCATCTACACTAGGGTGAAACCTGGGGAGGGGCGAAGCATGCAGTGTATAAGTGTATTCTTGGCTCCATGGCGTTTTTGCAACGGAGATGAAACCGTTGGGGGGTAGAAGGAAGGAAGGAAGCAAACTTTATTTTCCTAACCACCCTTAGACCAGGGCGCCGTCTTGGGAAGCTGTGGCCATGGCTTCCTCAGAGGTATACAGCTTTGCCGTAAAAGTCTCCTGTCTTTGAAGCACGAAGCTCTCTAGCGCGAGGCGTAAACGAGTGTCCCGGTGTTTTTTAGTACGCGTTACGTTCTAGCGCGAGGCGTAAACGAGTTTCTCGGTGTTTTAGTACCGTGACTTCATGAGACGACGATTACGACGACGACGATGACGACAGGAGACGCCAACAGCCCCAGCCATCAGGGGCTTCGCCCCTAAAATGCGCCGATGCACTTTGTACAGATGGTTAACAAGCGAAGCTGTAACGGGCGGCAGCCGGGGTTTACCGTGTTTTCCTCCTTATGGGTTGTCGGCTCCTCAGGAGTACGTCTGACGTGTGGCTTACCCATTTCGAAGTGACATACGGTTGATGTTCGCCATTGCCGTGTTGACGCTGCTCGCCGCACCGCAGCTTTTTCGCTATGCTTCCCATGTAGTAGCTCGCTGCTGCTGCGAGAAAGACTTTTCCTTCCCTCCGAGGCACCCCTCCCACTAACCAGTGTCAGTAGATGCAAGAGTGTAGCAGCGTCATCTATAAACTCAGCCAACCTCTTTCCTCATAATTCTAACTCCTCTCCAACTGCGTATTTTCACGCATTCGCACGAGGTTGCGCCGGAGGTGTTTTCTGCGTGCACGAGACCGCCGGATTTGCTTTCACCCAGCTAAATCAAGCTTCGCTCCAAAATGAAAATCATTACGTCATGGTCTTCAGTTCAATAAAACGCCTTCCGCTGACATTGGGGTCAACGTTACTAGATCGATTTGCAGCATTAACGCGCGGGTTTTAACTAAGAAAATATGTTTCTTTTGTTGTTGCAATTTTCGTCTTTATTCTTAGGAAGTGTTTCTATTGAGAGGGCCTTGAGGGACAGGTGCAGGAGGACGTTTATTAGAAAGCGTTGCAACCGTCGCGGACCCGGGACCAGCCTCCGATGACGATCATCTTCACAAGTGGAGGATTGGTAGAATGGTGATGAAGATGATTATTAGGGGAGGAAGATGAAGCACAGGATGTTGCCCACAATGTACGACCCGGTCACTGTAAATAGGACGCGATGCTCAGAACGTGCTCACACTATATTCTTTCTGAGCAATACAAAGATATCGTTGTGTTGATTTTGTGGGCTAATGGTTAATTACACGGCATTTCGTCAGCACCTTATGTGCACACGTCGCCGATTGCTTACCTAAAACTGCACGGCAAATTCACGAATTCAGGAAGGTGACGAAGCTGCAGCATATGTTTCACATTCGGTTGCGCCTTGATTGCGTCACCCCTCCCTTACTTTCGGTAATCGAATTGATCGATTGAATAAACTTTATTACAGAGGGGATGGCTAAGGCTTAAGTTTGGAGCGCGGAGAGCGGAGGGTGTCTACATGTGGAGCCTTACAACGGTAGTCCGGGCAAAGTCCCACAAGCTGAGGGGGATTACGCGGTAAGATATTGTGGCTGGTGGGTTAATCCTTTCTTTCTTAAGGAGGAACATTTTTGGAGTACTGGATGCGGAGAAGCTGAAGCCCCCCACAGCTCCATAGCAAGAGTTTCACGACTGACTTCTGGAGAATTTGCGGCGAGGTGGTCGATCGCCCGACAGGGTAGCTGGAAGATGAAGTCCAGGAGACACCTCCTATGAGGTACAAGGTCTGCAATGGAAACTGTAAACTAAATGATGACACGTGTTTATAACGCGTCCCACATTCCTTTAAGGAGTGTTTAAGGCAGTGTCGATTTCCCCACGTTCGTTACCTCCACCGTCTGTCCCGTTTCACAACAAAATGAAATACATTATATACCCCGTGTGGCAGTCGTTGTTACCCACAACACAAGCCTTAATGTTTCCAGATATTGTGCTTGAGTTTTTCTGAATCTCTTGTTTGGATACCAACAAAACACCCGCACTTTGAGGCTTCTCAGGGCTGTGAGATTAATTAGTCATTGTGTCTAACGCTTTTCATATTTACTACCGTACAGGACCTCGAAGTTGTTTATTACGCTTTGTGAGGCCATCTTCAGCGCACAATGAAGAAGTAACGTGCTGTTGGGTGGGCGTGATGTCATGTGCGGCACACCGGAAAACTCCGCTCTGCCGCGATGTAAAATGCCTGCAGCGCCAGTTACCTTGCCGTACCCAAGAACATACTGGAGAAGCTGAAATCGCATCAAAGAGGTGTCTGACGCCTGTGGAAGCAAACGTAAAAAAGTTATTATTTGACCTCTGATGATTTCTGTGCAACAGGTAATCGATGAAGATCGATGAAACAGGAAGAACCACCTGTATAAAAGACGGAGCAGGATTAGAAACAAACGTTCATTGGAGATGTCACAGCTGTACGTATGATTTAGCGCCAGGGGGGGACCTCTTTAGTCCAGGAAACCCTGGGTCTGGGCGGCCTGTCTTGCCCGGTTTACCAGATGTTGTTAGTGGTCCGAGTTTCAGCTGGTCACCCGACCTCCCACTGCTCAATTGAGGATTTGTGATTTGGGGCAAGAGGTGGTGCGTGGCGGCACTCCCACACCGTGAGGCAGGGAGTGCATGGCTCTAGGCAAAACTTAAAATTGTATTTTGAATGCAAGCTAAAAAAATTGGATGACTCTTACAGTCCCGACTTCCCTCCGCTCTCATTCACAAAGAGCATGGTCTGAAGCAGCAAGAAGAAAGCGCACCTTCAATAGTGCCCCCAAGTAAGCTTTAGTTAAATTTCATTTTTTTCCCCAACGAACCCCTTTCCTCCCATGTCCTGGGACCTCCATGGGCAATGAAGGCTATTAGCGTATTCCTGTAAAGTAGGGGAACAATTATGAAGCTGAAGATCGACCTCTGCTATTGTCGAAGGACAAAAGCTTTGCCAATGCACGGGAAATAGTAGGACTGTCTCTTAAATGTCTTCCACGGCGCTTATACCTTCAGATATCTCGTTGCCGTGGGAATAGGCATCTTATCAAAACAACCACACTTTGTTCCATGCAGGCCCTCATTCCAGATATTGTTTCGGGGGAATTCATTACATTCACTGCAACGAGGACGGTACATCGCTGTGCTACGCAGGAATCATCATCAAAGAGTGCAGATGAAGAAGACGCTGACGGTGACGCGCGTGTAGTTTGTTCCCTTGGTTGCGAGGCGCTCTTTTCCAACGTGTCTTCTGTAAATACACCTTTACTGTCATCATCACCAGCCTACCTACGCCCACTGCAGGGCAAATGCCTCTGCCAATAATATCCAACTACCACGGTCCAGCGCTAACTGCGACCAATTTATCCCTGCAAACTTCTTGATCTCATCTGCTCATCTAACTTTCTGCCGCCCCCTGCACGCTTGCCTTCTCTAGGGATCCACTCTGTTACCCTTAATGACGAACGGTTATTTTGCCTTCGCATTACATGCCCTGCCCCGTCCATTTCTTCATCTTAATTTCTACTAATATGGCCTCAACACGCGTTTGTTCCCTGACCCACTCCGCTCTTCTTTTGTCCCTTAATGTTACACCTATCATCTTCCGTTCCATTGCCCACTGAGTCGTTCTCAATTTAAGTTGAGACCCCCTCTCTAGTGAGCCCCCAAGTTTCTGCCCCGTAGGTGAGGAACCGGTAAGTTGCAGCTGTCATACACTTTCACCTTTACTGTACTGTACTGTAAATACGACTTTGTAAATACACTTATCTACCCCGTATCGATATTATACACCGGACAGAGCCACCAAACAATCAGGGCAGTGGTAAACTCAGTTAGAGGCAATAAACAGTAGAATTGTTGCAGACAGTTGCGGCAGTTCAAGCAAAGCGACAGCTGTGGTGCCGCCCTTGCAACCGAAATTCAAATCTTCTGGAGGCCCGTTCTGTTCGCTATGGCATCGCCTTGTGCGGCCCGCCCTTGGCGTTATGTAGCCCGTGACCTGCTTCAGGCTGTCCCGCATCCCGGGGAATTCGTTTGGAGACCGTTGCGTTTCATTCAAAACTATTAGATCCTTTCTGATGTTCCCAGGGAAATGTAACATGACCCCCCCACGCCGAACTTAGGCAACTTCGGGGCTCTTCACGGCGCGAACGTCTCTAGGGCGATGCTTTGCACGCCGAGCCTCTCGAAGCGCGGCCTCCCGACATGCCGCGCCGGGCCATGTGGAGTCAATGATCACCGACAGCAGCTTCGACATTCAAGTCGCGGCTCTTCTGCGGTACGGAGCGCATGCGCACGACGCAGGAGGAGGAACGAACGAGGGGCGTACGCTATGTCATGTCGTTCTCGTCACGAGCAAGTGCTGCCACGATACGGCGAACGCTGGAGGTGTGGAAGAAGGGAAGGGGGAGGGCGGAGCACAGTCCTTATGACACCGTCTTCAAGGATCTCTTCAGAAGTCGTGCAGACCACTGCTAAATTGCCCGTACTAGGCCGCTTTTTGTGGCATAAACGATGATTTCGAAGAAGTGTGTCGTGTGAGAGGGATGTACGAAAGCGAGAAAACTTGGGGCAGTGCCAGATGAGGTGGTGGAAATCGGCTGCGATGGAGTGGTGGCAGTAGGGACATCGGGGGGCGTGCTGGGGATAATACCATTGTCGAATGGTCTCTGGTGCCGTACAGGTGTTGGTCAGGAACTTGTTCAAAAGATTTCTTGTGCTCGGGTCAGGGTGGGGAAGGAGGTGAGGTGGCCTGAAGGGGTGAGTGCCTTGAGGCGTTGTTGTTTTAGTTGCCTGAATCTACGGAGCCTGATTGCGGGAGCGAGAGTGGGGTCATCGTCAGGGCAGTTGGGCCAGGGGTGGTCCGAGAAGGGCGGCGCCGGGGGTCCATCGGAGGCTATTGTGAGAAGGGCCTCCTGTGCAGCCACGTGAGCTGCTTGGTTTTACGAACGTACGCTCGAGGCACGCGTGTACGAGCGCTGGGCCTTATCTTGGTATTCTTAGCTGCGGACACCATACACAAACGATTTGCTCAACAGCTTCGCTGTTAAAAACACAACAACATGACGTTTGCAGTTACCCCAGCACTGATCAATGTACAGCTCGAGGAATGAGTGAATCCGCGGCATCAGTACGACTTTCCATTTCCGGGGGAAGCGTATCGCTATCAATACCATATTGGCATGAACTGCGTGCGCCATAGGAGCAGACGGCCAGCGCAGGGCGGTAACAGCAATGAAAATTATGGCACACGTCCAGTTTGTAAGTTAACGTTGAAACACCGAGAAAACTTATTTTAGTAAGACCAATGAAAATGAATCAATGGATAGGAAAAAATCCCGGGTCATCTACACTAAGGTGAAACCTGGGGAGGGGCGAAGCATGCTGTGTATAAGTGTATTCTCGGCGCCTTGGAGTTTATGCCAACGGAGATGAAACCGTTGGGGGGTAGAAGGAAGGAAGGAAGCAAACTTTATTTTCCTAACACCCTTAGACCAGGGCGCCGTCTTGGGAAGCTGTGGCCATGGCTTCCTCAGAGGTATACAGCTTTGCCGTAAAAGTCTCCTGTCTTTGAAGCACGAAGCTCTCTAGCGCGAGGCGTAAACGAGTGTCCCGGTGTTTTTTAGTACGCGTTACGTTCTAGCGCGAGGCGTAAACGAGTTTCTCGGTGTTTTAGTGCCGTGACTTCATGAGACGACGATTACGACGACGACGATGACGACAGGAGACGCCAACAGCCCCAGCCCATCAGAGGCTTCGCCCCTAAAATGCGCCGATACACTTTGTACAGATGGTTAACGAACGAAGCTGTAACCTGCGGCAGCCGGGGTTTACCGTGTTTTCCTCCTTATGGGTTGTCGGCTCCTCAGGAGTACGTCTGACGTGTGGCCTACCCATTTCGAAGTGACATACGGTTCATGTTCGCCATTGCTGTGTTGACGCTGCTCGCCCGCACCGCAGCTTTTTCGCTATGCTTCCCTGTAGTAGCTCGCTGCGCTGCGAGGAAGACCTTTTCCTTCCCTCCGAGGCACCTCTACCACTAACCAGTGTGAGTAGACGCAAGAGTGTATAGCAGCGTCATCTATAAACTCAGCCAACCTCTTTCCTCATAATTATAACTCCTCCCCAACTCGGTATTTTCGCGCATTCGCACGGGGTTGCGCCGGAGGTGTTTTCTGCGTGCACGAGACCGCCGGATTTTGCTATCGCCTAGACAAATCAAGCTTCGCTCCAAAATGAAAATTATTACGTCATGGTCTTCAGTTCAATAAAACGCCTTCCGCTGACATTGGGGTCAACGTTACTAGATCGATTTGCAGCATTAACGCGCGGGTTTTAACTAAGAAAATATGTTTCTTTTGTTGTTGCAATTTTCGTCTTTATTCTTAGTAAGTGTTTCTATTGAGAGGGCCTTGAGGGACAGGTGCAGGAGGACGTTTATTAGAAAGCGTTGCAACCGTCGCGGACCCGGGACCAGCCTCCGATGACGATCATCTTCACAAGTGGAGGATTGGTAGAATGGTGATGAAGATGATTATTAGGGGAGGAAGATGAAGCACAGGATGTTGCCCACAATGTACGACCCGGTCACTGTAAATAGGACGCGATGCTCAGAACGTGCTCACACTATATTCTTTCTGAGCAATACAAAGATATCGTTGTGTTGATTTTGTGGGCTAATGGTTAATTACACGGCATTTCGTCAGCACCTTATGTGCACACGTCGCCGATTGCTTACCTAAAACTGCACGGCAAATTCACGAATTCAGGAAGGTGACGAAGCTGCAGCATATGTTTCACATTCGGTTGCGCCTTGATTGCGTCACCCCTCCCTTCCTTTCGGTAATCGAATTGATTGATTGAATAAACTTTATTACAGAGGGGATGGCTAAGGCTTAAGTTTGGAGCGCGGAGAGCGGAGGGTGTCTACATGTGGAGCCTTACAACGGTAGTCCGGGCAAAGTCCCACAAGCTGAGGGGGATTACGCGGTAAGATATTGTGGCTGGTGGGTTAATCCTTTCTTTCTTAAGGAGGAACATTTTTGGAGTACTGGATGCGGAGAAGCTGAAGCCCCCCACAGCTCCATAGCAAGAGTTTCACGACTGACTTCTGGAGAATTTGCGGCGAGGTGGTCGATCGCCCGACAGGGTAGCTGGAAGATGAAGTCCAGGAGACACCTCCTATGAGGTACAAGGTCTGCAATGGAAACTGTAAACTAAATGATGACACGTGTTTATAACGCGTCCCACATTCCTTTAAGGAGTGTTTAAGGCAGTGTCGATTTCCCCACGTTCGTTACCTCCACCGTCTGTCCCGTTTCACAACAAAATGAAATACATTATATAATCCGTGGGGCAGTCGTTGTTACCCATAACACAAGCCTTAATGTTTCCAGATATTGTGCTTGAGTTTTTCTGAATCTCTTGTTTGGATACCAACAAAACACCCGCACTTTGAGGCTTCTCAGGGCTGTGAGATTAATTAGTCATTGTGTCTAACGCTTTTCATATTTACTACCGTACATGACCTCAGACTTGTTTATTACGCCTTGTGTGGCCATCTTCAGCGCACAATGAAGAAGTAACGTGCTCTTGGGTGGGCGTGATGTCCCATTATGTCCCCAGAAAACTCCGCTCTGCCGCGATGTAAAATGCCTGCAGCGCCACTTACCTTGCAGTACCCAAGGACATACCGGAAAAGATGAAATCACACCAAAGAGCTGTCTGACACCTGTGGAAGCAAACGTAAAAAAGTTATTATTTGACCTCTGATGATTTCTGTGCAACAGGTAATCGATGAAGATCGATGAAACAGGAAGAACCACCTGTATAAAAGACGGAGCAGGATTAGAAACAAACGTTCATTGGAGATGTCACAGCTGTACGTATGATTTAGCGCCAGGGGGGGACCTCTTTAGTCCAGGAAACCCTGGGTCTGGGCGGCCTGTCTTGCCCGGTTTACCAGATGTTGTTAGTGGTCCGAGTTTCAGCTGGTCACCCGACCCTCCCACTGCTCAATTGAGGATTTGTGATTTGGGGCAAGAGGTGGTGCGTGGCGGCACTCCCACACCGTGAGGCAGGGAGTGCATGGCTCTAGGCAAAATTTAAAAGCGTATTTTGAATGCAAGCTAAAAAAATTGGATGACTCTTACAGTCCCGACTTCCCTCCGCTCTCATTCACAAAGAGCATGGTCTGAAGCAGCAAGAAGAAAGCGCACCTTCAATAGTGCCCCCAAGTAAGCTTTAGTTAAATTTCATTTTTTTCCCCAACGAACCCCTTTCCTCCCATGTCCTGGGACCTCCATGGGCAATGAAGGCTATTAGCGTATTCCTGTAAAGTAGGGGAACAATTATGAAGCTGAAGATCGACCTCTGCTATTGTCGAAGGACAAAAGCTTTGCCAATGCACGGGAAATAGTAGGACTGTCTCTTAAATGTCTTCCACGGCGCTTATACCTTCAGATATCTCGTTGCCGTGGGAATAGGCATCTTATCAAAACAACCACACTTTGTTCCATGCAGGCCCTCATTCCAGATATTGTTTCGGGGGAATTCATTACATTCACTGCAACGAGGACGGTACATCGCTGTGCTACGCAGGAATCATCATCAAAGAGTGCAGATGAAGAAGACGCTAGCGGTGACGCGCGTGTAGTTTGTTCCCTTGGTTGCGAGGCGCTCTTTTCCACCGTCTCTTCTGCAAATACACCTTTACTGTCATCATCACCAGCATATCTGCGCCCACTGCAGGGCAAAGGCTTCTCCAATAATATCCAACTACCACGGTCCAGCGCTAACTGCGACCAATTTATCCCTGCAAACTTCTTGATCTCATCTGCTCATCTAACTTTCTGCCGCCCCCTGCAACGCTTGCCTTCTCTAGGGATCCACTCTGTTACCCTTAATGACAACGGTTATTTTGCCTTCGCATTACATGCCCTGCCCACGTCCATTTCTTCATCTTAATTTCTACTAATATGGTCCTTAACACGCGTTTGTTCCCTGACCCACTCCGCTCTCTTCTTGTCCCTTAATGTTACACCTATCATCTTCCGTTCCATTGCCCACTGAGTCGTTCTCAATTTAAGTTGAACCCTCTTAGTGAGCCCCAAGTTTCTGCCCCGTAGGTGAGGACCGGTAAGATGCAGCTGTCATACACTTTCACCTTTACTGTACTGTACTGTAAATACGACTTTGTAAATACACTATCTACCCCTATCGATATTATACACCGGACAGAGCCACCAAACAATCGGGAGTGGTAAACTCAGTTAGAGGCAATAAACAGTAGAATTGTAGCAGACAGTTGCGGCAGTTCAAGCAAAGCGACAGCTGTGGTGCCGCCCTTGCAACCGAAATTCAAATCTTCGGAGGCCCGTTCTGTTCGCTATGGCATCGCCTTGTGCGGCCGCCCTTGGCGTTATGTAGCCCGTGACCTGCTTCAGGCTGTCCCGCATCCGCGGGGAATTCGTTTGGAGACCGTTGCGTTACATTCAAATCTATTAGATCCTTACTGACTGTTCCCAGCAATTGTAACATGACCCCCGCACGCCGGAACTTAGGCAGACACGCTCGCTAAGTGCCTATTTTGAAGCGTTAAGTGCCCTATTGTGCTAAAAACCAGCGTTACTGTTGTGTAAAAAATTACCGCCGCTGTTAATTGTAAATAAAACACAGTTGTGTTCGTGTTGGACTGGAACCTAGGTCTTCATAACTGGAGCAGGGTGCATCAAAACCACGCTACTTCAAGACATTGCAAGCGGTGGAACGTGAGTTGGCGTAGTGCATGCGGCGCTGACATGATATAGTGTGACAGTAGTGACGGCACGCGTGTAGGACAAGTGCACGCAGCCACGGATACCTATGATCCTAGAAAAGATGTAGGGTGAAGTGTAGGAAGCCTGCCCGTTGAAGTATACAACCGAACCAAAACACGACGAAACAAAAGCAAAGAAAGGGGCGCAAAATAAAACGTACCATTAAGAAAGTCTGATGGGTATCGCCAGAGGAAGGCCTCTTGGTTTCGCCTTCAAAGCACGTGAGCAGGCATAAATGGCCCCGAGGAATTTTTTTGCAGCTATTTGCAGCGGAAGTTTTTGCACATGGAGAGACATCTCTGGGTGTTCACTAGGTAAAGTGAATGGCAGACACATCATGTGTGAGAGTAAATTTCTACCCATACCGTTATCCCAAATGCAGGCAGGACGAGTTCGAGTTGCAAACGCCAACTGTTCCAGTATCTGGCCCTGGTTTCCATCTTCTCCCTGTTTCTGGCGCCCGGCGCGGAAGCATTCTTCATCAAGAAAAAGATCAAACTGCTCAAGGCCAGCAAAGGGTGAGGATACATTGCGGCAAACTCCACGTTTGAAGGTTGGCGCGTGGCGCGCCCGTAAGTCCTACGTGGCGTTGCAGCGATTGTATGACATCGCTTTAATGTGGAGATTGTAGGCCGGGAAAGTTGTACAAATATTACGTCCACTTTAGTTTAGATAACTGAGTATATGGGGCTTTGAAAAAGCAAACGCTATGTGGACCATGAGAACAAATAGTGCCGAATTTCAATTGCTCAAAGTAGAGTTCTCGTTTGCGCTCAAGGTTTTACGTCCTACAGGACCCCACCGGCAACAGAAAACTTCTGTATGAGCTTCATGTTACAGTGTCCCTGGCGCACACTGCACTGCATCGGTCTTGCTAACGCCGTTTCGATTTCGTCCATGCGCTGTAGTGGCGACTACATTAAGTAGGCACGTGCTCTTCCCTACTGTTGCCGTTCATCTGACAGAGATTATGCTGGGTCTTAAAAAAACTATGCAAATGAAAATGCCTCTACCCTCTCCACCAAGTATAACGGGCTTTGCCTATCTTGCAGGAAGTTCGGAGTGCTGGGGCATCGCCCTTACCAGCAGCAGCAGCCTGTGGCAGCAGTTGCGTGGCCCCAGCCCCACTGGGCGCCGCCGCCGCCGCCGCCACAGCCGGTGCCAGCGAGTCCGGCCGTAGTGGCGACCCCGTGGAACGCCCCTCCAGACTACAGTTCTGCTTGGGTGCAGCAAGCGCAAGGCTGGCAGCCTCCAGTGCCACACCAGCAGGCCTGGCACCCTCCTCCACAGCAGGTCTGGCACCTCAACCTCCGCAACAGGCCTGGCAGCCTCCCCCGCAGCTGTCTCAGCAGCCGCCATCGACGACATTTGTGGCTGCCGTGCACACGCCGAGTCACGGCGCCGTCGCCCAGCAGTTCGCTCTGGCAGCTAAGCACCGGCATCGACCCTCGCAGGAGTACGAGTTCGCGGTGCAGTGCCCCTACGAACTGTACGTCACGGACCAGCAGGACAACAAGGACCGTTGGTGACCGAGCCTTCATTCGATGCTTAGATAATAAATGGAAGATGTAGTGAAGGGTTAAGCCAGTTGAAACGATGGATCGCCAGAACCAGCAGGTCATGGTTATCTGGGGGTACGCAGGATGACGAAATGCTAAGAATAAAAATTCCGCTCCGGTTGTGACTACACTGCAGGGGTTCTACTTGCCCAAGCTATCATGTTGAGGCGGGGGGAACGCCCATGGATGAAAGTATTACGTTAGACCGTATGAAGAGCTCTGGCGAACGCTCTCTTGTAACTGACTACTATTATTGCCTTCTAGTTATTCTTGATATCTCTGGTTTTCGTCATTAGAATGGGACTCCCCTCGTGCTCACTACGATATGGTGTCTATTGCTGAGACAATCAGGATAACAAGGTTGGGACTTCTCGTAAACTATGAACAATATTTGTTGAGTGGACAAATGTGTATGAATGTAAGCCTTTCATAATTTCGTTTCATGAGGTGTCACTCAATCGATGCAGCGCAGAGCAATTTAAGGTACATTGTCAAAGTTTTCAAGGCGATTCCGAAAGTGCACAGGCGGCAAAAAATTCAATGTACAATGTCTCGAGTGAGGCTGAAACGTTTTAAGCCGAAAAGATAGAAAAAAACACCTTTGCTTCTTACTGTCATAAAAAATTTTGTCACAGTTAAAGGCTAAGCTTATTTTTTCAATTTTTTGTTGACCAGAAGGGTTAGGTTTAGAACATAGAACAGAACAGAACATAGAACAGAACAGGTTTAGAACAGAAGAAGGGTTAGAACATTTTGAGGAATGCTGCACATTTCTTATAAACAACGTGTTTCCGGCAGTCGAGACCTAATATATACGCCAAAATTATTGAACTGTTAACTTCTTTAGGACCTGTTGTCCCAGAAAGCTTCAAGTTATTACCTCTCTTTTAGGAGGCCGAACAGTTTGTTTTGGTGATCTTCATTTTGACTGCGCCCGTTATTAACGACTGCCATATTGCTCACATCACTGATCTAATGAAGCGCTAAGCATTACCACCTCTAGTGATTAAAATTTATGCTGCAAAAAGTTTTTAGAAAGCACGATAGAGACTGAACTCCTGGGTGCATCTGTCATTCCTCAATGTCGTACGGCTGCATTCCTTGTAGCTGCATTCAGGTGATGTCAAGCTTTCCTTTGCAGAAAGTTACTCCACCTTGGGGATTTCCCCTAAATCTGGTCGATTAACACCTGTCGCTCACTTCGAGTTGTTGACCAATTCGCTCTCGCGCTACAAACGACTAGCCTCCTGGTTAGCTCAGTTGGTAGAGCGACTATTCGGTTAAGCGGTGGTCCCGGGTTCGAATCCTGGACCAGGACGAATTTTTCTTCAACTGCGAAGTTTCTGAGGAAGCTGTATCCGTACGGCTGCATTCAGGTGGATGTCAAACTTTCCTTCGCAGAAACTTTCCTTTGCACAAACTTACTCCACCTTGGACATTTCCCCTAAATCTGGTTGATTAATGCAAGGAACGGTGGATAAGCTGATTAGTAATGTGGGATGCAAAAGCCAATTTAGTGTGGATAGAATGAACTCCTTGCTTGAAACAATAGCAGTGCATAATTTCATATTCCCTTTGTTAGAATACGGAGATTGTGTAGTCTCTAGGGCATTACTGGCTTTTAGCGTGAACTGAATGCAGTTTTTCTTGTTCTCTTGACGCCACCCTAGTGGGTGGTCTAGGCCCGATCAAGACGCTGAAATGCTTGGGGGAAATAATGGCTAATAAAATATATTCCAACACGGCACTGATCCATCATGTTGTGCACCAGTGGGCACATGGACCTATCGGACACATCCAACGCTTTCCGTATTGTAATCCCAAATGCATCCCTAATATGCATCACTGCTGCATGCACTTGACGTCTGGTCGGGAGTTACAATTTGCACTCGCCGAACTCCCCGGTTAATCTTGGGGTGACGCGTGGTGGAAAGCGGCGACGTTGGCAAAACGTGCTCCGCCGCGGGTCTGAGTTTTATAACGCTGGCGAGAGCGCCGCTACAGTGCCAATCTCAAACATCGGTTGCCTTGGCAACCAGGCACAAACCACTCTCGAATTCTGTTACGGTCAGGTGATTCCGGTTAAGCTCGGGGTCCCACCTTACGACATGTCGGCACTGCAGGCGTACCACTCACTCCAATTGAGAAGTGGGCGATGCGTTTGGCACGGCAGAATGCGGGGGCGGTGGCCAGGACCACAAGGCTCTCAGTAGGCTCCCAATTATTCGAGAATATCTGAGGTCCCGATGTGCATGTGCATGAGTTTTACGCGGGTGCTTTTGTTTTTGTCTTTCATCAGTGGCCTTGTAGTGCAATAAGCTGCGGGTTTTTTAAATTGGCAGAAGCCAGCTTGCTGTTGGTTTTCGCAATGAGGATGTCATGAAGATCTTTTGATGTAACTGGATTATGCTGCAGGAAGAATACAATAAAAGTGTTTCTTTCGTTGTACTCTTTTTTTAAACGTTTACCACGCCCGCTAGCATACGTCTGTAGGATTGGGAACAAAATTCCGTTCAAAATCGTGCGGCGTAAGCCCCAGCGTGTGTTGCTGCTATTGTAGTTGATACCATGGCTTCCCACGAGCGATTAGAGTGTGAGCTGAATACTTATTTAAAGTATAAATATTTAGCGAGGAAATATTTTTTAATGACAATCGCTGAATTAACCTCTTAAACAACAATTACAAAAACTGGTCCTAGAAAAAGTTTACCACAGTTGCATTGTGCAGAATGCTGCCTGATAAAATTTTGTGAAGCTTGTGCTGAAAGATGCATGTAACTTATCGCGAAACTGTATGCAAGATAACCACTCACGCACTATTGTATGCAGAAAAATACATCAGGAACAGAGATTGAACACGTAAAGAAACAGAGCATGTACAAATATTAAGCCTATTTTCTTGCCAAGCAGTCTCAATAAAAAAGGTCGTAAAATGGTAGTAACGGCCGTATTTACTAATTCCTTACGAACCTTACTACCCGCGGTAAGGTGCGTAGGCTCTGCCCCTAACAACTGCATAGTTAGGAAATTTAATGGGTGTAGGAAGTAGTATACACTAGATTAAGGTCGTGTTAATGACTAGGTTATGCATGGCCAGTTACAAGCTACATGCATTTAGCATGTAGCTCAGAAGGGTGTTATCGCTAGGACTTTACTAGTGAAGGTAGTGGTGCTTTCTGCCTGCTTCAGTTGGTAACCCTGACTAGAGCTGCATTCACTACTTCCAGTTACTAAGTACCTAGTGTATACTGGCACAAGTAACTTGTTAGTTTTCCGTTAGTGAATGCCGCAACGTTTTTTAAAGAGTTTTATCCCGCACACATCAACACAGGAAACTCGTGGGAGATCTCGTGCCCACATTACTGGGTGCTTGCGTGGTACCATAGAAATGACAGTCAAAATTAATAACTTCCTGCATCCTTCTCATGCAGCGTTGCACAATCATAGCACGTGCATGGAGTGTGTAACTGGTTATCTCATAGTTACCGTGTCGCTAGACTGGTCAGCTTTGATGTTCAGTTCAGCGAGACAGAACAATGCGCTATTGTTCGCAAATAGATGAAGAGCGCCGACTTCATAGCGAGCCATGCCAAATGATGAGGGCCCTGAATCGTTGTATTGTTCGGATCTTTGATGTTGCTGCGATGGTATTAGTATACGTGCACAGAGAGCAAAACAGCCACACGTTAAAGGGGCCATAATACAACATACAACCTTGTTTAATTTGAAAGAACTAGGATTCAGTACATCACTCGGCTCCATTCAAGCCAGGAAAGACGTTCTTTAACCGAAAAAATTCAACTGTAGAAAGCTTTCAAATTTCTCGATACACTGACGTGTTAACGGCGGGAATGACGTCATATAGGCCAGCACTAAAACATAATTTTCAGCGTGATAACTTCCCATTAGCATTCAAATGATGCAATCAAACGGAACTACAATGGTCCAGTCTTATGTGTTAGTGATGACTTAGGTCGGCGGTGGCCAGTCGCACAAACAACATTCTGTGGCGTCAGAGAAAAATTGCCGGGGTGATGTAGTGGGGTGATGTTGTGTCATCTATGTTTTATACATAGATAACCTATGTTTTATTCGCCCCGAGCGCGAACACAGTCGGCCCCTGGCGGCGGCGGGACGAACCGCTCCTAGTGTGGATGGCGCTCTCGCGTCGTCTGCTTTTTCACGTTCCGAGCGGCGCAAGACGCGTGTTGCACACGACAAAACAACCAATATGTGCGCTCGTTTGGCAGTAAGCAATGACATAGTTACCTCTGCTTTGGCATATTCTCTAGAAACGCAATAATCAGGGGCCGTTGCGGGTTAATGCGCTGGTTTAATTCCGCGAAACATCTTCGCCGTGGTCACCGCTTGAGTGTGAAACGTGTTTAAACATTGCTTCCACACATTGCACTTTTCGTATTGTTGAGTGCAGTCGTCTGCCGTTTCGGGAACGTCGAAGGGTGCTTTTTGAAGGTGGCGTGGTGATTATTTAAAGGATAAAAGTTTAGTACGCGAAACGGGTAAGAAGCGACAAGACCTGTGCATACGCGTGCAAATTCCACACCCTTGTAAAATTGCGCTGTGTCCTTATAGAAAGAAGAAACAAACAAAAACATTTACACTGCACACGACCCGTGCGCTATCGCCCATACATTACCGGACACGTATTTTACACCCGCAAGCGCCTGTCGTGTCATTCCCGTACCTTTTCTGAAATAAATACCATTTTTGGACAGTCGTTGTTCAGACTGAGGAGGAGGAATAAACATTTATTCAACTGTATCGAGTTGCTAATTTTACGTATTATTTAAAATACGTTTCTGTGGATTCGCAAGAGTATTTAGGGGATACTTTTCGGTAAAATTATGCAGTTGTGAGTTTGCGTCTGTCATGTGGCATTTCGTGTGTCATTTTCATATATATCATTTTCAAATCCGACATGATTCACCTTGTCCAGAAACGTGCCTCACTCAGCATAACCAAATGCCTAATATGGTCACGTCTTAACCTCTTGAGGTGGACCTAAGTTTAAAGAAAGAGGAGAAAACGCGTAATATAATGCACGTTGTTGCCCACATGTACGTGAGGGGTGTGTGCATGACTCGCTGTTTTTTTTTTAATTTTTTCCCACAATGCTTGCTTTCAATACAATTTTGAAAAAAGCGAGCCACAATTCCTGGACAATCCCGGACCAAAGGGGGGTTAATGAGTTTTGAAAATACATACTGCTTTTTCACCGTCTTATGTGTTATGAGGACTTAGGTCGGCGGTGGCCAGTCGCACAAACAACATTCTGTGGCGTCAGAGAAAAATTGCCGGGGTGATGTAGTGGGGTGATGTTGTGTCATCTATGTCTTATACATAGATAACCAATGTTTTATACTCTTCGTTTAACACTAGCGCTGCTCTTAAGGCAGGCACAAAATACTTATTAAGGACAAAACACTTCATTTTTCTGTTGAAGGTGGTAGCTGTCCTAGGCAATATTCCCCTCTCTGCTTTTCGTCCACCAGAATTCTAATTTTCTTTTCGTCGCCTCGACAGCCTTGAAGTGAACTCCTTGTGTGCTACCCTTCAATCCTAGGGCTTCTGGAAGCCGAATTTTTCCCTCATGTAGATTTGGATGGGAACCCTCGCATTCTAATACCCCTGTCAAACGGGCCTCTTTAAGTGCACTTCTAAAGGCCGAATGCAATAGGGCTCCCCGAATGACACTTTGGCTGCGCGCTGATAAACGACGAAATAAAGTGCCCTTGGCCGTGAAGTCAGTGACGATAGCTGGCGTAAGCGTTCCCCAAAATTACTTGAAATTCCACGTCTTTGTCGCGTGAGAAACAATGTGAAAACTTTATTGTGTTTACATTGTTCAACCCTGCAATCGGCCTGCAATCACAAGTACAGAAAAAACGCCGTTGGGACTGACTGAAGACTGGTGGTCATAATTTCGCTGCTATACGCCGCGCAGCGAATCGCAGCAGCATTATTGTCAAAGGATAATTATCAGCGTGCGTGGATTGTAACCGGAAAGACTGAAACGGAAAAAATACCGCAAAAACAACCTACGTGAACGCCGCAAAGAACGGTGGTCATGGAGCAACGCTTCACCACGTCGTTGGACGAGTGATTATTTTCTTTCTCGTCGCTGCTTCCCTTTCGGTAAGATTAAATCAACAATATGTTCATAATTAACTTTTAACATAATTTATATACGTCTAAATGCTCGTTCTTTTGTTATTTTTTCCCGATTTTGAGGCCCCTGTGGGACAACTCACTCAGCGGGTAAAGTGTGTTTCGAGAACGCACTCAGCCTAAAGTGCGTTCGGTGTAAGTGTCATTCGCGTTCGCTGTTTAGCTGCGCCCGAATGACATTTTAGCCGAGTGCGTCCAGAGTAAGCGCACTTACATAGGCACGTTTGACAGGAGTATAACACTATCTGCCGCATAGTTTCTGTTTCTTTTCCGCAGACCCCTCTTGCCCCATCATTTTGTGTATACTCGTAGCCTCCGCGATCGGCTACTGGCGGCGCGCCGCCGGCAGCAAATCGCGGAGGCCACGGTATACTTCCCCAAACGCTCGTAGTTCGCAAGCAACCTGCTCTTGCCTCAAAAAGCAAAGCAGTGCCCTTAAAATTATCGTAGAAATTTTCCTTTCTGATGTGCAATTTCTCTGCCCTGTACATCTATAGCGACGTTTTAGTTTCCATTTTCTCTCTCCATTTAATCGTTTCTATTTGCCTTGCCTCTTTTTTGGTTACCTTGGCTGTTTTGGATTTTCCACGGTTCTTTCAGTATTTCATCATTAGCCTTGTAGTCTTCCTTAGCCACTGCGTGTCCTCGCATTTCAAGTATAGGTACCTAAAACTCTTAGCTGTCCACCTACGTTGGCCGATTTCTCTCAACCTCCTCTCAAAACATATTTTACTCTGCGCTTCTCGATTTTCAAAGGACACCCAGCCCATATCTCACTGCACTGCTTCGTTAGTTGTTTTTCCATGCGCTCCTAAGGGCAAACACGTACTGTTATCTGGTTCACTTCAAGGCCTGGTAGGCGTCTGATTTTAAGCAGAGCACAGCATTTGCAAATGTGAGACCCGGAACCATTGCTCCTTTCCACATTCCTCTCACTACTTCATATTTGTTATACCCCCACACAGCTCTATGCTTCATTATAGCTGCGTTTCGATTTCCCTTACCCTTAAATTTCTCCTCGTGAATTCTTAAGTAGTAATCCCCTTCTTTTATCTACACTCCATATATTTATATTCCTTCACTCTGGGTAATTCGCCATGCTGGATTGACACTGCGTCAGTGCTAGTGTCATTGAAAACCATTATTCTCTATTTTTCTGCGCTAAAATGCAACCCGAGGTCGATGGCTTCCTGACGGCTAATATTTATGAGCCGTTGCATATTGGTCTTGTTATAAGCTACAAGAACGATGTTGTCTGCGTATAACATCCCCGGAATACGCTGTTGTACCACTTAGCCTTGCAGCATATGCGTGAGGTTGAACCCTAATTGACTTTCTTCTAGTTTCTTTGCTAACCCTGCCATGTAAAGCATAAACAGTATTGAGCTTAAAGGGCATCCTTGTTTCAATCCCCGATGGGTGTTGACCTGCTGTGCGCATATCTGCCCTTCCCGTGTCAGCTGCACTCTATTATCTTTACAGACTCCTATAAGGTACTGTACGAACTCCTCATCTAATCCCTGGAGTTTCAGAATTCTTCACAGCAGTTCTCTGATTGCGTTGTATTATGCCCTTTTAATGTCCAAAAGCGTAATACATAATGGTCTATTCTGCGCTTTCACAATTTCAATGCAATGTGTTGTCACGAACAAATTATCATCCAACCGCCTGTATTGTCTAAATCTATTCTGCAGTTCCCCAAGGATTTTATTTTCTTCTATCCATGCTTGAATTCTGATTTTATCGCCTGCTATAGGAATCTATACACCATTGACGTTACTGTGAGTGGTCTGTGTGAATCAATACTGGATTTGTTGCCTCTGCCTTTATACACAGTAAAAGCTCGTTAATTCAAACTCGAAGGGGACCATAGAACTGTTCGAATTAAGCAGACGGGCGCTAGAATGAATGGAAATCGCGCCGCACTGCGCGGGCAGAACACAAAGAACTCGTTATCGCGAATTAGGACTACACGTGTGTGACAGGTATTTCGCAAATTATTTTTCTTAAATGATAATGCTATGCGCCGGACCATGACGCCGTGGCGTGGCGTCCTCTGTTGAAGCGAAATAAGCTGTTGCAGGAGCGTAGCGCACCCACCACGCTGTTGTTTTTCTGTTTCGTCGTTTTGCATCCCGTAAATTTGGTTAGGTTTGGATTTGCAACACATTGCAATCCCTCAGGGCCGACTTCTTCTGCGAGGAGCGATGGAAGCCAGGGGATCATAGTTCGAATGAACCGTTCTGTATACCGACGCGTTCGAATTATGGGGAGTTTTCCCCATTGAAATACACAGAGATGCGCCTGAACAAGGGCGTAAGTTCGAATTAACCGGAAGTTAGAATTACCTGAGTTCGAATTAACGAGCTCTCACTGTATTAAATTCATCCTTCTTTCTAGCCAATCCTCGGGTATTTGTTTTGTTTGTATCACCTCATCTATTGCCCTCATAAACGATGCGTTACTTTTAGGTCCAAGCAGGACCTGAAAGAAGGGATGTCGCCACTGCTCCAAATGTTTTCTTTAATATCTCTATTATTTGTTCGAAGTTTGCGACAAAACTGGTATCTTTGTTATCAGGACAAAGCAGTCTTTATAATGAACGAAATGTGTATTGTGCCTTCATGGCCCCTTGAAGAATTGTTGTTGTTCCCGTACCGATTGCTTTCATAATTGTGCCAAATGTGGCTATTGCATTCAATGATGCAATGATATCCGTTCTTTTTTACAAAGGGGAAATGTATGCGGTCGGCGACGGATGCACATAGAGCTCTGAAAAACAGTGTGTACTTTGGCGTGGACGTCAAGAAATTGCAGATTATTTCGCTGTTCTGCTACAAACGGACAGCACCCTGTTTAGCTGAGCGTGTACAACGACTGTAGGAGGCTGGGATTGACAAATGTTTATTCGACTGTAATTTTTTTATGAGAAACGTTTTCCCGTGCAGTCGAATATGAGTGCCCTTAAGGTGGACGTCAACTTTTCTTTCGCGCACTCAGCTAAGCTCAGATACTGCTGTGATTATTGGGCCTGCGAATGGTGCGTTTGTTTGGCATGTGTGTTTACACGGCCGTGTACTGAAAAGAAGACCTTTTGAGCACTATCGTAATGTCAGTTGTCAATTCTCAGTTGCCAGTTGTCAAACTTACCGTAAATTTTTACACCTCCAATAATGTATAATTAATCCAGAGCATAATTAGGGATAGAAATCGCGAGTTTTGGGTTTTTCAAACTCGTGTAGAAGACTCTTCCTATGGCCTAAATTACAGATAAAAGTGCGGATTTTTAAAATCAATCAAGTGATTTTGATTTTTACGTACGGCACGTTACAAGGTTTCAGTACCCGCCGCGGTGGCTCAGTGGCTAAGGCGTTGCGCTGCTGAGCACGAGGTCGCGGGTTCGATTCCCGGCCACGGCGGCCGCTTTTCTGATGGAGGCGAATAGCAAAAACGCCCGTGTGTACAAGATTTCGGCGCACGTTAAAGATCCCCAGGTGGTCAAAATTAATCCGGAGCCCTCCACTACGGCGCGCCTCATCGCCTGCGTTGCGTCGGCGCGTTAAACCCCACAATCAATGAATTACAAGGTTTGAGTATACGGAAGGCGGTCATATGGGCAAAGATTTCAAGGGGAAGAAAAATGCAGATGGCAGACAAGAGGTTGACTGCTCCTCTCAACCCTCTTCCTAAAGAGGGTTGAGAGAGTAGTGCGAAAGCTTTCTCAGATCAAAACTGCGTCAAAAGTGCGTCAAAACCTTCGCTAAGGTGTATGTCCAGCCTTCGCTGAAAGTGCGTCCAATGGATCGTCAAACTTTCAAAGACCCAAATCGGAAACAAAGAACGAACCCATGCGACGATTTTTTGCGTTTAAGGTAAGCGCATCTAAGAACGATCTAAATGTATACCTTTACGTGGTTTATGAGATTAAGGAATACTATTCTACTCCGTCTTTGTAATCAATGCATGTATCCAGAACCGTTCCTTTTTTGCGATTTTGAAGTAACCATTCAGACACCTTGGAAGTCCGGTTTCACGCACGCGCCGTGTGTCCACAGATGTTACCAGAGCTTTTCGGTCGACCAACCGGTCTATGGGGAAATACATTAGTTTTTTTTGACATAATGACGTCAGTTCCACTATGAGGAATTTCGCTTTAAAATGGTTATGAAGGGGGGTGGGGCGTGAAGGGGGAAGAAGGAAAACGTGGGAGCATAATGAGATGCCAAAAGTTGGGGGCCAAAGCGCGATTGGAAATGGGAACGACGCAGGAAAGGAGTGGTCATGGGTGCATGGGAGAGCCGTTTATCCTGCAGTAATTGCCAGTATGGATACGACGTTGACGATGACCATGACGATTTCGATGATTCAGACGGAACATTGGAGTGGTCGGCTACCCTAGCTAGAATAATGTGGGCCATGTGATGGAATAATCGAAAAGTCCTAATCCGCACAAATTAATACAGTTGAGTTCCCAGTGGGACCTTGAGTTATTCTGCTGAGCAAATAACTTTGTAAACTCGAGAATGCATTAATCGGGCAACTCCAGGGAAATGCGAAGTTGTTCGTCAATTCGGGAAATTCTGTAAATCAATGTATGTGAGGGGTTAGTGCAGCGGCGTATGTCATTCCTGATGCCCAAGTTGCCTGGGCAGCACGACTGGATTATGTGGTGTCTTCCACCGAATCCTAGTGCATTGCGATCGCCGCTGCTTTGAGAAAACTTAAGCCATATAAGCCACGGGAAGTTGTAATTCTGACTGACTCAAAAGCAGCCCTACAACTTTTGCAGCATGGGATCCCCAAGAAAAACGACTGCCAGCGTTCCTTACGGCTTGTGCAAGAACTCAGAAGCAAGGGTTTTAATGTGCGGTTTTAATGAATTCCATCCCATGTTAGCGTCAAGGGGAATGAGAGCGCTGATCAGATGGCACGGGGGGCGCCGCAGTTTGCACCGACTGTTAAAGTTTCCCCCAATCACTGGAATGACTTCAGGCGAACAGTGGCCGAACATTTCAAGTCCTTGGGAAATCCCTATCAACCGCCTTGCTTCACAAAGGAATTTACAAGATCGGAGGCAACATTGCTGTACCGCATCCCAATGAGCTCAGCGAAGCCCACAACATGGCTATTCAAGGTAGGCCTCGTGTGATCGCCCCAGTGTTCGTCATGTGCAGTGATAGGGGATGTACACCACTACGTAATGTGTTGCCCAGAGCATGATGTCGAGCGGGCTGCAATGCTCTCAGAGATTCGAAAGCTTTCAGCCTCACACAGCACTCTAGACCACATCGTCTTTCCAAGAGACATTGGATGCTGCGCAGAGACTTGTCGCGCCTTCTACTAACCATCCTTCAGGAGACGGAACTGGCAAACTCGCGGTGAAAGAACACTACCATTGGCTAATTAGGAGGAGCTTGGGCTGAGCAATTGCCGGCATATCCAGCCAGGCTAACCCCACCCGATCCCACACAACCACCACCACCACCACCAGAAATCAAGGTTGAGCTAAGGTGTGGCTGTTGAGGGACGAAAAGGGAAGAAAAGCAAGCGGAGAAAATGAAAAGTGTTCCGGGGAAAAGAACGGATGCTGTTCACGGAGGAATAAACAGGGTTGAGATAATACCGAGACCTATTCTGCCGCAGAGGATATCAAATGGCTTATGATGATGGGTATGAGATTAGTGTAAGGAGTGCGTGGTTAGAACCCAACAACTCTGTTTTGAAGTGCCTCAGCTCCTAAAAAAGGGTTAGAAGGAGTTAATCTTGCCAGGTAAAATGTGTGAGGGGCGAGAAGCATTGTTGAAGGCAAACAAATTCACTGCAGCTCAATTACAATGCAAGTGTAACCTGAATTGAGAGGTAAGATAGAAGAAAAAAGAACAATGGGCACACAAATATATGCCAGATAGTGAAAATTACCAATGTTAACTGAACACATTTTAATTGAAAGAAAATTATGAAGTATGATTTTCTTTGAGAAACCAATGCCGGACAACATTTATATGCAGTATAACTGTGAATAATGTTGAAGGTTTGTCATATCGGTCAGGGCTATAGAAAACGAATAGCAATAAATTAGCTCTGCACTTGTACGAAGGCAAGAGCACAGGCACAAAATTATGCTTGTGGTGGTATGCATAACCCGCTCCAATCTGAACATTCTACACATATGTCGAAACGGCACTGTATCGATCGTCTATCCCACCTGCTTTTGCCAAAACTGGTGGAGCCTGGCGAGTCTATATAAACACGCACGTCTAAAAAGGAGTTTCATATTAGTGCCTTTAAATATGAAATTATTTATTTTTATCTAATGGGCTTGGACAAAAAACTTGTTTTCAGAAACACAAAAGCGATCCAAGTAACGGAAATGAGTTATTACAATAAAATAAGCGTCAATTGTCCTTAAAAAACGTACGAACAGATAAAATAACCACTGCAGGATATTATTATACACCTCCAAGAATTTCGAGAGCAACTGCACTTTTGCATGCTGCATTGCACAATAAATACACATCAGGCTGAGAATCTCTACACATAAGTACAAGCCTTAGGAACCGTATCTTACGCGTTAAAATTAGCCTGCCAAAAAAGGTACATCATGCTCTGAAACGATAAACAAGAGGCCAGACTTTCAGCGCAGTGAAGATTCACTATCAAGTAAGCTGCTTTTCGTGCTAGCCCCACGAGCATTCATCAATTCAATCCCTCACTGGCAAAGGTCTAGTCATAACACCGAAGCTACTGGGACGTAGTAATCTCAATAATGCAAGACTAATACAATATTTCAAAAGAGAAGTCCCCTCAATAATAAAAAAGCATCAATAAAAGTTAATGAAACAACAAAAAGATCACAATCATCCTGCGGCAGTTTGGGAATAGCGTCTGCTTGGTTACCGCCATTGAAGACGACATTTCAACGACCTTCGGCTGCCGGTCAGCTTCCAATAATAGCAGAAAAATAACCACCTTAGCATCGCTTGCCAAGTACGTGCAACGGTTTCTCTTCGCTTGGCGTCCTGCTCAGGCTCCCACATCATCATTATTCCAAACTTTGCACGCAGGCGTCAGTGGAGCGACAATCTGCAGCGCTGTCTCGAGGAGACGTGCCACCAACGCCTTCTGTATTCTCGTGCCAAGGTTATCTGGCAGTGACTCCGGCCTGTCATTTGTCACTGCCACTAGAACAAATTTGGTGTCTATCGGAATATGTGCGTTTGGGCAGTGACAGCCGTTTAGCGATTTGAGTACAGGAAACAATTATGTACGCCAACGCCGTCGTGTCTGTGCCATGACAATTCGAGTATCTTTTGTGGAAGTTAAAGCTTGGGCTGATTCGAGAATTCACCGCTGATAGTCTCCGCTAGTGGGATAAATGTGATGACAATAGGCTGAAATCATAGTGAAATTCACACTTGGCTTCGGCATTTACATAAGCTGAAACGTTGCGAGTTTTCATATTATTTATTCAAAGAGGTAGCGGCCGCTCGGGTGTATGGTCGGTAATTTTCGTCAGTTTCAGAGCCCTGGAGGTATTTAGAGCTCTCGAGGGTACTAATGCAGGTACAGTTATTTGTATTGTAGACAAGGTTTAACGGCAAACGTCTGACAGAAATTTGTCTGTTTCGGAAGTTACAACAGCCAATCTTACATAGAAAGGAGACCAGCCGTTTCGAAACCGGCTCAGCTCCATCTTCAGGGGTGACAGGGGTCACACTGCAGTGGCGTCTTATCGTTTTATATACGATTGGTTGGAGTTCAGTTCAGTTCAGTCTATTGGAACCGGTAACAAAGGTACAGTGCATGGTGATTGATAATACAGAAAGAGGTCCCGACGGGTGGCACTTTGGTGGGACATCTTGTAAATGAACAGTAAAATAATACATAGAAACATTCGCAACAGAAAGATCTTACAAAAGAAGTATTGCGAAGATTACTGCAACATAACACAAAACTCACACAGAATAACGTCATTGACAAAAAGAGCACACATGTCTCAGATATACGAAAAGTTCAAACACAAAAGAGGCAAAAGAGAAATAGTGAGGAAAAAAACTAAGCAGAAACAGAAGAACAAAGCCGTGTGAACTAATCAACTGAAAGGTGGGGGTCTTCGAGGATAAATTTAAGAATTCATTGTTTGTAAGATGAGTGACTTAATGTATTTTTATCATTAATAGGAAAGTCGTTCCATAATTTAATGGCGGCAAATCCAACCGTATGTTTACCATAGTTCGTTCTGACCTTTGGGAGTGTAAAATTATGTTGTAATGCTAATCGCTTTATGTTATGGTTCGTCAAATCTGTTCTACCGATTATAAAAAGCACACTCTTATCAGTAACAGGTCTATGGGCGGTCATTCCAAGATTATATAAAATAAGTTTATCCAACGGGAGTAGATCTAGGTGCTGATAAAGGGAAGTGACATGGGAGTTGGAAGAGCTGAACGTCATGATTCGATTGGCTTGGTTTTAAATGTGCATCAAACAACTAAATGAATTTCGTAAGTTAAGCCCCAGAATGAAATGCAATAGTTTATATGGCTGTAAATAAAAGCATAATAAAGAGTTAGAAGCGTAGGCAGGCGGAAATAATTTCTTGCCTTAATTAATACTCTGATTCCGTAATCCATCCTCTTTTTAGAACGTTTATGTGGTTAATAAATTTTAAGGAGCTGTCAAGTTCCACCCCTAAAAATGAGCAGTGATCGGTCGGTGGGATAGCATCCGAGGTAATGTAAACAGGGTAAATAGAAGTTAGAGTCTTCAAACGAGATGAAAATACCACTAGTTTTGGAAGGATTGAATAATAAAACGTTGCTCTGAAACCATGC
Source organism: Haemaphysalis longicornis (assembly GCA_013339765.2). Lineage (NCBI taxonomy): Eukaryota > Metazoa > Arthropoda > Arachnida > Ixodida > Ixodidae > Haemaphysalis > Haemaphysalis longicornis. Next base: position 39,660,283 of record CM023451.1, read on the forward strand.
ACAAACGTTACTAATATGGAGGTTGACGTTTGTATAAGAACATCAATGAATGAGTGTGACGTGTAGATGGTGGTATCATCAGCAGAGTAGGAAATTAGACAATTTGAGGCAGGTATGAAGGTCATTAATCTATAACAAAAATAAAAGAGGGCCGGGAATGAACCTTGCGGAACGCCCAAGTTTGTGGCCTTAGTGTCCGACAGTGTACTAGAAATATTAGTAATTTGTTCACGACCAAATAAGAAACGTCGTAATAGTTGCAGCGATGGACCGTTAATACCGCATAAAAAGTGTTTCTTAAACAAGATGTCACGATTAACGGTGTCAAATAAATGCTTAGGGGAAATCGATGAAAATGCCCCCCCCCCCCCCCCAACCTGCCCTGGTAAATTTCGAGTTTAATATAGTCTGACAGAGCTATCATGGCAAGGTTGGTAGATTAAACCGCGCCTAAACCTAATTGCCTAAACGTTAGAAAATTAAATTTGTTGCAAGTTAAAAAATCAGCAAAATAAACTGATCCAGCTGGCTGAGGGTGCCGTTGGGGCCCACGGGCTCCTGGCCGCCATCTGAGGAGGAGGAGAAGTTACGTCATCATATCCAAGTGGATTCGTAATAAAGTTATGATTAGAGGTGCTTTTCTATTATTTTTTTCAATCACCTTCCTGAAAAATGGTAGAGTTGAAATCGGGCGGTAGTTACTAATTATTTACATTGGTAAGTGTAATTTGTAAGTGTAAATTTGTAAGTGTAATTACATATCTCAGACAAGGTTTAAAAATTCCCCCGCATTTCCCCGAGGGGGAGAATGTGAAAGTGCGAATGCACGGTTGTCGGCCCGCTTGCGGCGCTTGCGCTCGGCCCCCGCAGCCCACCGCCTCGCCGCCTTCTCTTCCATCTCTTCCATCGGGTTTGTAGTATCACGTGTACACCACGCAGTTATCAAGGCGCTATAACGCCGCTGAGTCGCCAACGCACGCCGCTGACGACGTAGTTTGAATGCGTTAAAGATATAAGGTGCGTCACTAACACTGATATCAGCGACGGAAGGCACGCGGGAAACACGGCGGTGCAGCCACCTACAAGCCAAGCCAGGGAGACACCGGGTCAACAAACCTTGGTGGAAGCTCAACAGGCGGAAGGAGTTGAAAGCCCAGTCGGTAAGCGCCTCTCTCACCATGACAGCACACCAGAACGCAGTAACGCTAGCCACGTTAAATGTGGTGAGCCTAACCTCACATAAAAGGAAACATTGGCTGGCCGACCTTCTAAACGAAAAAAATATAGACGTGGCTTTTCTACAAGAAACCAAAATTGCCTCACGAGAGGACGCCCAAAATTTCGTTCGTTTTTTTGGCCACCAATTTTGGTGTTTTTACACCCTTACTACTACGCGAGCGGGTGGAACCGCAATCCTAATCCGGAAGCATGATTTCTTAACCGTAATTGACTGCGAGCTGGCAAAGGACGGGCGTTTTTGTATCGTCGACGTCCTGGTGGGAGGGGAGCTTACACGCTTTGTGTGCGTTTATGCGCCGAATGACCAGGCGGCGCGTGCCGACTTCTTTTCCTCCATTCGGGACATTCTCGTGGTTCCGGGTCGCCTCGTCCTGGCAGGCGATTTTAACTGTGTTGTCAATGCCAGCGACAGAGCGGGTGCTAGGGGTGTAGTGGACCCATCGGCACGTATCTTGAAAGCTATCCTTCGCGAAGGTGACCTGATTGACGTGGCGCTGCAGCGCGGGTGGTCGACCACTCGCTTCACCAGGTGGCGTGGCACGTCACAAGCTCGTTTAGATCGGGTCTACTTGACGGGCGACGCGCTATCACTGGTGACCGATTACACCGTCACCCCTGTCGCTTTCTCGGACCATGGCCTCGTAGCATGCTCCCTCAAAATCAGGCCTGAAATCAAAAGAAAGGTCGGCAGTCGTTGGCTGATGAACGCTATGGTCCTTGACAACGCTGCCTTCGTCGACCGCATAAGAGGGGAGATAGAAGCGCTTAACGCTTCAGCCGTCGACGCGGTGGCGTGGGAGCGTTTTAAAAAGCGCGTCAAAGGAGCAGCCATTGCGGTCGGGCAACAGGAGGCGCGAGACAAAAAGGCGAAGTTAAGTCGGCTAGTAGAATGCCTGCGCTCTCTTGTAGAGGCGGATGAGGAGAGACCGGGAGAGTTCGCTGAGGATATTCGCAGCGTCAAGGAAGAAATCCGGTCTGAGCTCGAAAAACGATATTGGGGAGCTCTTGTGCGGAGCAGGGAGCAGCGAGTAGTGTCCGAGGCACAGCCATCGAAGCTTTTCGGTGCTTTCGAGAGAGCAAGGACCGCCGCTAAAACAATTTCCGAGGTGAACCACTCTGGTAGCATTGCTAGTGGGAGCGGGGAGGTGGCGACTGCCTTCTGTGAGTACTACGGTAAGCTGTTTTCCTTGCGCTCGAAGCTTGACGATCCCCCAACGGACGTCCTTGGTGAGCTGCCCACGGTGCCAGATGACGTTAGAGTCATAATAAACGGCCCGATAACGGTCGAAGAGGTAAAACACGCGATAAAAAAACTGTCAAAAAATAAGTCACCGGGGCCTGACGGGATTGTTTCCGAATTCTACCAGGTATTCCGTGAAGAGATAAGCCCTGTTCTGGTATCTGTCTTCGACAACATCCAAAACACAAAAGTGCTGCCACCTTCAATGCGGAACAGTAATTTGGTCCTCATACCCAAAAAATCCGTCCAAGATACGGTACCGAACGTGGAAGATTTCAGGCCCATCAGTTTACTGTCGACAGACTATAAAATCCTAGCACGTATCCTGGCCCGACGACTCGAGATGGCCCTCAGTAGTGTGGTGGGCCCACATCAGACATGCGGATTTAGGGGCCGCTCCATTAACACCAATTTGCATCGCATGCGGACGGTCTGCGAGGTGGCAGAGTCAGGCACTTACCCCTTAGCTGTCCTTCAACTCGACCTTAAAAAGGCCTTCGACCAGGTAGACCACACCTTTCTGTTCATGCTCCTTAGTCAATGTGGGATCGGAGATGCAATAGCAGATTGGATAAAGACCTGCTACACAGAAATAACTACAAGCATCATCACGAATGGGGAAGTGGGGCCGCCAATCAACATCGGACGGTCGGTCAGGCAGGGCTGCCCCATGTCCCCTATTCTATTCGCACTGTACATAGAACCTCTCTGAAGGATGGCAATAGCGTCCAAGTCGATCCGAGGCTTCGTCATTGGAGACGAGGAACTAAAGGTCCTGGCCTATGCGGACGACGTTGCCTTTGTGTGCACATCGAGAGAGCAGGCGGGGGAGGTCGTTGCACTGGCCGAAGAATTCTGTCGATTCTCCGGGGCTCAGCTCAACCTTTTGAAGTCGGAGGGAGCATGGCTAGGCGAATGGCTCACCAAACCCCAACAACTCTACGGAGTTCGATGGAGGGGGGCCATCACCCGCTACCTTGGGGTAAACCTAGATACCGGCGCAGCCATCGCCCCCCGGTGGCAGACAAACTGGCAGCGGCTGGAAGGAACTTGGAGCCCTGGAGAGCGCGACATATTGCCCTCTTTTCTAGGGCGCATGTTTGCAACGCCGTGGCATATCCGGCCATCTTGTACGCGGCCCGCGTCTCGACTATTGATGCAGGCTCAGTGTCCAAGCTACACCGGTTGTTTGCGGTTTTCGTCTGGAGATCCACGTATGAACCCATGCGCCGCACTAACATTTTCTGGAGTGCCGAAGCCGGGGGTCTTGGGCTAGTTAACATGGAACTCAAACTGATTGTACAGAGATTTGTGTACTTCCGAGATCGCAGTGATGGCTTCCTCCAGGCGGTTCTCCAAAGTGTAGGCGCCCTACACCTGGCCCCTTGGCTCGTAACAACAGCAGACCTTGCACATGGCGCCCGTGCAACAGGCTTTTACAGGGAAGTGGCGGGGGCACTGGCCCTCTTGCAGGAACTCTTCTCCTGGGAGTATTTGTGCGCAGTGAAGCCGAGGAAGCTCTACTGGGATTTGGTAGAACAGACCCTCCCACCCCCCCTTTTACCGCTCCCCACCTTTAGGCCGCCTAAAAAGTGACGTCTTACGGCGTGTGCGGAAACTCCCCGTTCCAACAAGCTCGAAGGACTTCTTTTTCCGTCTGCACGCAGGGATACTCACAACTAAGGAAAGGCAGGAAGAGCGGGGTTTCTTCCTCCCTGGAGGGGCCAACTGTCCGCTGTGCGGAAGGCGGGAGACGGGCGAGCATGTATTCTTAGAGTGCAATACGGCATCGTATTTCTGGGACGAGCTGCAGTGCTCCTTTGGCACACAATGGCAGCTCACGTGGACCAACCTAAGGTTCTTGAATGCAGACACGGAACTCCCACACCTTCGAGATTGCATCCACGTCATGGGACTCCACTCGCTTTGGAGGGCAAGGGTGGATGCGGTTGAATGCGCTGAACACCCTCGGCCGGCATGGAGGCATTTTGTTCAGAAGGCGCAGTGGGCAGTGGCCGCCCTGGACGGGCCTGACTCGGACACCGAGCTGCGTGATGCACTGGCGCAGGGTTCGCGTGTCCTTTCAGAATTTAAGGTAAAGGAGCGGAGGAGATGGGACTCAATTTGATGGCTAGAATCGGGTAACACTCCTGCTCACCTCGGCTCGCCCAGAGCCCCCTTCCACTCCCTCCGCTCCCATCCCATTCCCTTCAAGTGGTGCACAACAGGCACTGTCATCCATTGGACAACTTTCGTGCTAGCGTAATTACCGCCCAAACTCTGCGGCTGTGCCAGCATTGCGATGCCACTAGCTTACACTTGCCGGCAAAACACGCTTACGCCATGCTAGCGTAAAGGCAGTAAGCGCCTATTTTTCTGCATGCGCAGAGCTGCTATTGTGTACGACGAATACCCTGCAATCATCTGATGTGATCCTGTATATATCTCTGTAATCATCGGATGTGATCCTGTATATATCTCTGTAAATAAAGTTTTTTGTTTATCAAAAAAAAAAAAAAGTCGCGTCCGTGGCTTGGTCGGTAGAGCGTCGCGCTGCGGCCGCAAAGTCCTCGGATCGAAACCTGGCGCCGGATGCTGTTTCTTTTTTAAATATAGAGGAGCACTGCGGACGCCGCCGCCGCCGCCGCCGCCGCCGGCGGCGGTGGATGGTTTGGGGTCGCTTATAAAGTGCATTCGCACTTAATAAGTGTTATGAAATTCAGGAAGCGTTTTCACGGTTTGCATTGCTTTCCTCCAGTGGAAGCAGCAACGGCAAAGCTTCAGCGAGTTTTACCGTTCATCAGCTTTGAAGAAATTTGCTTTTCGCTGACCACCGGATCCGAATCCTATACCTATTACAGACCCCGCAAGCCTGCCGCAGCTTTCAAAGCGGACGTATCTCACTTCATGACTTACAGACACTCACATCAATCAATTCCTGCCTCCCCCCCCCTCCCTTCGCCCTCTACATCTTCTTGACCTCTGACCACTCGTCCGTCGTGGGAAATAAGGCGGCTCACACATCTTCCCGTGCCCTTCCACACCGGGCACTTATCTCACGGTCAGAACGCACGGCCCAGTCTCTCCCACATCCCGAAGTTCCATCACGCTACCACAACATCCGCCGCCATTATCGCAACCTTCGTCTCACCCTGTCTCAAACCACACCCCCAACCAACTAAGAAGGAACCCTTCATCTGACGTTGCTTTACAGACATAAACCTACTACAACGTCCCCACCCTCTACACCATACACTTTTAAGCAAATGGGAGCAAAATCGGGAACGAATTTAGTCGTTAATCTTCGCAGACTACCGTTGCGCTTCAAGTGGAGTACTGTGGGAGAGTGTGTGCCGTGTGCACAAACGCGGACTAAATGTTTGTCCCCGCCGATCTACAAAGAGCAACGGCAAGCCGAAACGCATCATTTAATCTCGTTGCTGCGTCATTAATCCGCTTTAATGGCGTCGTCCTTGCCGTTTTGCGCATATGCCTGCGGAGGGTTTTGGATCCAAAACAACCCGCCACGGTGGCTCAGTGGCTAAGGCGTTATGTTGCTGAGCACGAGGACGCGGGTTCGATTCCCGGCCATGGCGGCTGCTTCTCTGATGGAGGAGAAAAGGAAGAAAAAAATTGGGCCCATCTCCCCACGAGGGGGACTCGAGTAAATGCGTCGCATAGGGGGTGGGTGTATTGCGTTAACGTTTAGTGTTTGGGGAGTTGGTGGTAGTGAATGCGTTGTATCAGCAGCTTCTTGAGGTAGTTTGAATGAGTCAAGGATATAAGGCGCGTTCGTAGCCTCCCATTCTGTGTCGGCTTTGTGGCGCAGTGGGTAGAGCACCATGTACATTGCGTTCCGCCCGCCAGGGTCCGAGGGATCGAACCAGGCGCCGGATAGTATTTTTTTTTATATAGTGTAGGGGGAGGGGTGCGGACTACGACTACGGACGTCAACGCGGGTGACATCGTGAGTTACTGAAATGCTCTGCATTTAAAACGTCCGTGTGTACGAGATTTCGGTGCACGTTAAAGATCCCCAGGTGGTCAAAATTAATCCGGAGCCCTCCACTACAACGCGCCTCATCGTCTGGATTGTGTCGGCGCCTTAAGCTCTTCAATCGCATCAAATCAATTTCCAAAACACAAGTCATTTCAATACTTGGTGCTTTACACAATGCCATGGACAAAATATCAATATTAATTATAAGAAAAGCGCCTAGGCTAAATTAGGCGGCGGTTAATGAAAGGAGCGGCGAAGCGCGAATGACTAATGCCTGTGCCACACGGGAACTTTCGATTGACAGTTGAATGTGCACTGAAAAGGTCGCCCTATGTATTTACAATTGGGGCATTCGACAGACAATTGGTTCGAAGGCTTTCAGAAGGCCTTTGAAATGGCTGTGTAGCACAGGTATAACGCTTCTCGGTGAGGTTATGTTAATATGCTGTGTTGCATAGAATTCGCGCGTCGTAATGAAGACCGGTGAAATATTTCAAGCGCGTCAACGATGAGACAAATGCTAGTTAAAATAGCAAACGTTGATCTCTAAGTGCAATGAATATGAATACGTTTAACACACGAGAAAAATGCATTAGTTGCCGATGACGAGAACAAAAAATAATCATGCGCGCTTCAGCTAAGGACCTCGAAATTAGCCTGTACCTTCGGTACATAATTGCCTTGTGACCACAGCTATACCATTGCTGCAACTGCTTTAAGACCAGGCTGCATTTTCCAGTCCCAATCATCTAGCAATCGTCCCGATCGTCCCGGTCGTCTAGCCCGATCTTCTGGCAATTTGAAGGGTCCGGGCTATGCAACAGCACATTGGGTACCGCCTATGCAGGAAACTATGGTCTGTTTTGATATTCTGACAGTCACGCAGACGACCGCTTGCATATACGATACCGGGAGCACTTTACATATGTAGCGAACACCAAGAATGTACTTAGTTTGCACTAATTTGCGCGGAAAAAATCCAGTCGTCCGATCACCCAGCCTCCCGCCGGAACAAGGCGACGAGTTGATTGTTTATGAGAAACAACTCTGGTGTGAGGCTCTAAGAATCGAGCACAGCAATAGTCCCTAGCGTAAGCAAAGCAGAAATCGCAATCACGATTTTTGCACGAATAGAAATTCGAACACAAGCTGCAATGATTGTTGCGCTGTGCAGAGTACTGCATGTTTTAGACTTCAATACATATTTTCTACCACACCATACGCTGCCACTAAGCCGCAGTTTCCAAGTCGGTGGTGCTGACTTCTTTCTTTTCTTGCCTGCGATTCCCTGCCATGAACGTCGTCCTTGGGGAGTACCAGAACGGACAAACCGGGTGGCGGACTAACCGTTCGTCCGCTCACATATAGTCCCTAAGGGTCCAAGGGTTGTGGGAAAATCAGTTAGTCCTCCCAGAAGAGGAACGTTTGTTCCTTTTTGTCTAAGGTTGCCCCTCAATGTCACTTTTCCGCCTTCATCATGCCACCTACCACACGGGGTAGGCTTGCCAGCAAATCCCATTTCCCGCCGCCAATTCCAACCCTCTTCTAGAGCGTGCTGACCGGCTCTGACCACGTTGGCCAGATCTCTCTGGTCACCATGCCAGGGCTGCAGCCAAGGCCTAAGGTTACCTGCACTGAGACCAACCCGCACTACCGAGTGACGGCTCACGGAAATAAGCGTTTGTTTCCACACGGGGCTTGGCCAAAATTACCTAGGAATATCCGAGTGCATGACTGACACGACAGGTGATCTTGTGGGTTACTCACCTAGCAACACTTACACGTAACCACTCTACAGACTGCCCAAGAGTATATAAAAGCTCCACGCACCGTGCGAGGCATGCTGACTTGCTTGTCTGCAGGCCTGCTCATGCTTTGTAGTAAGAAGATGAACTACCAATTTTCTACGGATTTAACCATAGAATTTTCAGACTTTTCTGACGTGGTGTTAATCAACTCCGTGTTTTTTAATTCGAAAGCACTAGGTAACTCGATAAGACGGAAATCGTCGTTGCCAGGATACAGCAAACAAAATAGCTGACGTCTCCGCGATACAAAGCAGATTAAAGAATACTCAGGCTGATGCCGAATTTCTAAAGGAGGCTGCTGTAAACAAGGTAGGAGTCGCTCTAATCTGGGCGAGTTTATACATTTTGGGCGGAAAGCAGTTCGAACTTTGACCCAAAATGGAAGAAAAGAAAGAATCCTTACAACCCTTATAATACTTATCCTTCCACCATTCGGAGATAGTTTGTTTATATGTCCATGTTTTCTTTTCGTAAAAACTTCAGTGGTTAGTAAGCGGCGTGTCCCGTTTTTTCTTGTTTTCTGTTATGTGTGAAAGTGTCAGCTACTTTTCGCCAGAGAGGCACGAAATTGAGCTGAAAAGAAAACTAATTAAATTTTGGTATCGGTGGAATAAATCCGGGGCATACGGAATGCGAGACGAGCCGCACACCTTTAACACCATCACAGCTCGAGGACTCTACCTTGCTGAAGGTAGACGTAGTGAATGCGTTGGAGCCCTCGACATAGAAACATGGGTTGGAGACATGTGCGGACGCCTACACGTTTCAGAATGCTAATTGCAAAAGTATCGATTAGGGTAGAATCCAAGTACGTTCCGCCGCTAAATGTCCTCTTTGCTTGGTGATGGGAACGCGGGCATGCGCGTGTGATACGAACGCCGGCGTATATGCGGTTCTTTGTGAGCACAGCCAGCCGTAATCATAGCAAGGGCGGTTGTGTCATAGTAGAAACCTACCTAAAGCACACAAAAACCCCCGAACTGAAATGAATAACAGAAAAAGCGAGCCTAACATCGAACAAACTAGTTGAATTGTAAGAAATAACGCTCATTTATTCTTACCACACTTAGCTCTGCCAGCCTTTTGCTCTCTGGAGAGCCGGAACCAACCTAAAGAGGGCAGAACCAGCAAATTACAGCAGTGTGCACCAGAACTCACACACCCCAAAACAAACCACGATGTAAAAAAGATTAAACAAAAGTAGCCGCAAAAGCATAGAGACAAAATTTCGAAGACCTGGAAAGAATAGTGCCATGGCTAAGACGAATCGAAAGAGAAGAAAACCACCATAAATCTCATTTACAGTGCTCAAAGGTGTCCTAAAAGGTAAAGGGTGATGACAATAATGAGTGATCAGGCATACGTCCGGCAATTATACATTCGTGATTTCAGAATCACTCCATCATGGGGAGTGCTTAGGCGTCCTCGGATTTTTTGGTGAAAGTACCTCATTGTCTTTTCTGTCGACGCAAGTAGCTAGGATCTGGTGACAAAAAAAGAGAAAACAAAACAACAGGAGTGAAGGCTTACGGATCATGATTTGTTTCTTTGAGGTCCTTTTGTAGTGTCCTTACGTTGAGCCAATTTTTTGAAGCAAAGCTCATGACACTTTTGTGCACGTTCCAGATCTTAAAAGGCGCAAGGATCAGGAATGGAGCCTTTACTCCTGATCATAAGCCGTTAAGTATTTGTTAGGCCGAAAGCTGTAGATTGTATTCACTGAAAAGTTTAGCTGTCAATTTCTTCGCTTGGCAACACTGGAAACGGCCACGGACATGGCGCGGCTTATGCCACTGCGCCCGCACGCCGATGAAAAAAAACACCGGCGTGCGTCGCCTGCTCCGTTTCAACCCGATTCTCAACGGTGGTGTCAACAGAGATGTTATAAATCGCACCCGCATTGGAGTCGAGGCATTACTTTGCGCTCGGTGGGGTAGAGTTAGGAACGTCTAACACGCATCATGTGCTTAGCTGCTTAGCCCGGACAAGTACCGCCCATCCCGCGGAGCCCGACGTAACCAGTGAGGGCGCACTCGCATGGTGGCCTGCATGCGTGCATCGCCAGTGAACACAACCTATAGCTTGTGACTCTCTGTGTCACTTTCCCCTTCCATCACCGCTTTCCCGCATCATCTTCGTATCAACCAGAGTGCGGGAGCGAAAATTGGATGACTAAGAATTCCGCTACCCTGAGCTTTCACACCCTCTCGTCGTCGCATGAACCTGATGACGGAGCCTTTCTAGCTTCGGCAATTGAATGAGCTAATACCGGAAGGGCCAAGTCACTTAAGAATAACATTTTAGTTCCGAGTATTGAACCAACTCGGCTCAGTGGCTAAGGCGTTGGGCTGCTGAGCACGAGGTCGCGGCGGCCGCTTTTCTGATGGAGGTTAAAAGCAAAAACGCCCGTGTGTACGAGATTTCGGCGCACGTTAAAGATCCCTAGGTGGTCAGAATTAATCCGGAGCCCTCCACTACGGCGTGCCTCATCGCCTAGCGTTTGACGTCGGCGCGTGTAAACCCTAACAATCAATCATCAATCAATCAATCAATCAATCAATCAATCAATCAATCAATCAATCAATCAATCAATCAATCAATCAATCAATCAATCAATCATCAATCAATATCAATCAATTGAACCAACTCGACCGATCGACCACTAAGCATGCTCTCCAGATCATACGTGAACTATAAAAGAGCACCGAGTGGCATACTTTGAGCCCACTTTGGTGGGCGCAGTTGTTAGTCTTAGGTACCTCCCTCACAGAAACAAATTGCTCATTTATAATGCCTTTTTTCAGTTCATTAGGTTACTGCAACTTTGTATGGGGTACGACATCAGCAACAAACTTGAATTGTCTCTTCCTTCTTCAGAAAAAAAAAGCAATTCGAATAATTTTCAATAAGCCGTGCGATTTTCCTACAGAACAACTTTTTAGTGAGCTAAGGGCTTTAAAGCTTCAACACTTATTATTTTAGCGTTTGGCCTTACTCTACTGTAGGGAAGAAAATAATAATCTGTACTATATTTGTAACATAGCTTCTCTGGAGCGTCATAATATTTGCTACTACACACGATCTCCTGATTTTTGGTAAATACCCCACTGAATAACTAATTATGGAGTACATGCTACGTCACAGACTACCAACCTCAGTAAACTATCTTATTCGTCAAAACGTTAATCCCGGATTCCCAATCGACCCTACTGGCATTTCGCATTCAGCAATAATGCAGGTATACTGCGTCTGTGATTGTAATTTTTGTCTATGTATTTCATTTCATTTCATTTATTATATCCATAAGGGCCCGGAGCGTTGCATAAGGGGGTGGGATAACACGGTTTGCAGGAGTACTATGAACGAAACCGAAAAAAAGAAGGTGAACATGAAAGCCAGAAAATACAAAACAAAGAATAACTTAAATAAAAATTACACAAAAGATGTGCAAAGGTAACAGTGAGGTCAAGCGAACAGAATTCTAAAATACTTTATATCTATGTCTTCTAGTGCAGTGTTTAGCGAGTGTATCAGAAATTGTGACAAACAACGTATATTTCAGGTTTCAAAGTTTCAAAGTTTCAAAGTTAAGTATTGCCACTATTGCCACCTGCCTGTGGCAATAGCGCTCGTAAATGGAGAATCTGTGATGTTGGACGTGAGGTCTGTTTTTGCGAACTCCGTAGCCATCTAGGGGCAGCTCCGCTTGTGCTTCGGAACGCTATAAATCTTCTGGACCAGCTAAGTAGGAGGCTGATGGTGCAAATGGACAAATACGACAGAGGAAACGAGCACGACATTCTGAAGCGAGCACCTTCGGTCGCTATAAGCTTGTGCTACATCAGATGAAACATGCTTTGTCTGGAGCCTTGGCGTGCAGACAGATACCCTCGGCGCGGTGATTATACATTTCATCCAGCAGCCAAAGTGGTGCTGTTGGTCTATTTGTCGAGCCGCCTGCCAAGAATTGCTCAAACTTCGAAGAAAACGACTTTGTACGGAGGTTATATGAATTGGACGCCCAAAGTTTGAGAAGAGAAGCTTACGAATGCGCGCCGGCCTTTTAAATGAGACCAGTGTTTAAACCATGGCAATTCGTGGCCCCAAACATAATTTTAGAATTATTCCTGTTATGAGCTGTCGCTTATTGAGAGATTTTGAATATGTGCGAGTGATTGTAATGTTGCATTTTAGCGCGACGTGTTTTAGCTAAAATGTAGCTTTCGTGCAGATGTCCTTTTTTAATCATCCAAGCGATTTCAAACTGTTAAATTTGAGCTCATTTCTTCCTTCAGACTTTCGAGTTAGCCTTTAGGAAAACCACTTTTGGCAAGATACTTTATATCTATGTCTTGTTGTGCAGTGTTTAGCGAGTGTGTGAGAAATTATGACAGACAACGCATATTTTAGGTTCACCGGCTTGTGGCAATACTCCTCGTAAATGGAAGAGCTTTTTAAATATATGCGCTTGTTTTCTGCCTTCCCTGTACTGCCCTTTCAACGCTTCTATTAGCCGTTTTCTCAATGTAAACAAAGACAGAGTGAAATAAAGACCAAGAGAGAGATAAAAGAAGTTTAATAAAGCAAATGAGGTCAGCCCCGGATATGGCTGGGCGTACAACTTTGAACACCTATGAACATGATGTGGCACTAGCTCTCTCCCACCAACTCACTCACTCACTCACTCACTCACTCACTCACTCACTCACTCACTCACTCCTCACTCACTCACTCACTCACTCACTCACTCACTCACTCACTCACTCACTCTCACTCACTCACTCACTCACTCACTCACTCACTCACTCACTCACTCACTCACTCACTCACACCACACTCGCGGGCCTCTGCGCTCCGAAGGTGGATACTTAATAACATTCGGCAAGTGCTCTAATGATGCTTCCAGCTTCATAAGTCACCTCCTCCCTTCGACTGCATTCATTCCTAAGGAAAGGGCTGCAGTAATCGCATGTACTCTTTCACCGAGGACACTCGAAAGGCACTAGGATTTTGTTATCTGAAGCTCCTATCCCAGCGTGGACCTTCGCGTAATACCCGCGCTACTTACAGCGGCTTTAGGAGCCACGGAAATACCGACCGCTCGTACCAACCGGAAGCCTACCCTGTATAGTCGCACCTCTGGGGTCCGATAGCCGGAACAAGGACTTCTTTTTTTTCTCCCCGAAGGTTGGCGAGCAGGAAACGGACGGATTCGCCGGCGCGCGTATGCGAGAGAGAAATGTGCGTGGCCCCGGCCTCGCGCCGAAGGAAAATCCGCCGATGCAGATTGTGGCCACTTCGAGAAAGAGAGGAAACGGCCCAGCGGCGTGGTCTGGGACGACGCTTGCATTCCAGGAGCCTCAACTCCATCGCCTTCTTTAGCTACTTGCCACGCATTTGAAGGCATAAAAATGATAAAAAATGCAGTGCCCTTCGACTCTGTAAGGAAGGATGGCCAGCGAAGCTGCAGTGCATAATGTTGGAGTCGTCGTAATGGCTAACTTCTATAATTTGTTTCCAGATAATTTCGGTAAAACAACAGTTACAACCGTTTTCTGTAAGCATACCAGCTCCGTAGAGGGCCATGTATTCACAGCAGGCAGTAATTCTGTAAGGTTCATAAATTCGCTGTGAATCTAGCTAATTGCTGATAAGTAAATTAAACTCGGCGTAATAGTAGAGTCATGTTAACGACTAATTTTATTTGAATTTGTTTTGGGACGGCTTTAAGAACAAAATAGTTTGAGCCGTCTTATGTCATCATACTTTTCTCTCCGTAGATGACCATGCTCCACTGGGCAATAAACGGTGCGGAAAAGGCAGCCTACAAAGATCAAGCTTACATCAATTCCCTTAAAGTCGGCTTGACCTGTGAAGACAAATGCTTTTCTGAAAAGACATTTTCTAGGGGCAATATAAGCTTTAACATATCAAATTATGAAAGCCCTAGGACATTTTTTATCATGAAAGTGTTTTATTCCGGGATTCACGAAGATTCCACTTACGTCCTATTCGTCACGGAAATAACACCAGTAAACGAAGCAAGGGGCCTGTAAGGGGTGCACCCCTGCACACAGGGTGTTCTTGCGGGGAAGCAACCTTAGTACTAAAGAATACGTCATACTTAGGGTTGTTCGTTTTCGGGTTTTATATTTTAACACGAAAGTGTTTTATGCCGGGATACACCAAGATTTTCACTGACGTCATATCCGTCGCGGAAATGACACCAGTACACCTTTGCCGAAGCGACCCGCCAGCAGGACGTCGCTCGCCAAGCACACCCACAAGACAGCCGCCGACCCGCAAATCATGCTCAGCTGCAGATTTCGCTGCACATTTTACTTGCGTGTATTACCGATTCCTACGACAGAGGAATCAACCACAGTTTTTTATGATGTTTTTAATACTGAGAACCGGTTTTTGTGCGGCGAAGAAACCTGCTCAGGGAGAGCGTGGCACGATACCAGCAGAGATTGTCGTGAAGGCCAGCCCTAGAACAGCTCCGCTGTTAATAGGGGTTCCTTGTCCTCTGTTGTGAACTCCTGTGTTGTGAACTCCAGAGGATCAGGAGCCCTCGTCAGGCACTCAATGCCGTTAGCTCCTGCCCCGTCAGCAGGCATTGTAACACCGTCTGCTGAAAAGTAAAGTCTTCTTCTTCTCCTTCTTCTTCTTCTTCTTCTTCATTTAGAGCTTCCCGCAAGACGTTTCCGTGTTGAGAATGTGTGGACGACTCTTAAAGGAACCACGAAGACAAAAAACAACTTCGTTCATGTTGAAAGAACTAGCCCTTGGTAACTCAATCAGCTCCGTTCCGGGCATGAAATACACTTTTTTAAGCGAAAAAGGCGAGCGAGAAACATTAAAAATCTTTCACATTTAGCGATACAGTAACGTATTGTGGGCAGGAAGGACGTAATACGGACCAGCATTAAAAGTATGGTTGTCAGTGCGTTAAGTGCACGTCAGCATTCAAGTAGTAGGACCAAAAGGAACTGGAGGCCCCTCTACAATCATGCAGTCATGTTTCTTGCTGTCATGTCATGTCTTGCCATGTCATGTCATCTCATGTCTTGCTGTAATGTCATGTCACTGTCATGAGACAGTCTTGTCTCATGTTTCTGCCACAGGCTGCCATTCACACAGACAAGTGGCTGGGAAGGCACTAATATGTGGCATAATTTTTTAGATGCGACGCTGAGAGCATCTCTTGTCGGCGGCCCTCCTGTCCTTCCTTCGTGCGTCCGTCGTCGTCGTCGGCCGTCCGCACTCTCCTCCGCTCATCCCCTCTCCTCTCGATAGCGAACACTCCTCTCGCGAGGGGCATTGGATTGGATTGGATTGGATTGGCTTGGATTGGATTGGATTAGGATGGATTGGATTCAAGTGGGTTGTGTTGGATTGTGTTGCGCCATAGCCATGGCAGACGCACTGGCGCCGGCGCGTGCCAGGTGAGAGCGAACGCGCTCTCTCAACATCCTGCGGGTGTGGCGGCCCAGCGCGCTCTCACTCCGCCGGGTGGGCGGTGCTTGCGCATGTGCAGTACTCTATCTCTCCGCGGTCTCCTCTCCTTCGGGCGCGCATTGCGCATATAACCGGTGTGCCACTCTCTGGCGGCCTTTCGGTCGACGGTTGCTCTCCGCTTGCGCTTGAACCCCGTCAGCGTCGCATCACACCAGGGTTCCCGCGAGGGGAGGTGGGCGTAATTTTTGTTTTAATATCTCGAATATTTTTTGAAGTTTGCTATAAAACTGGTATCATTGCTGTCGGGAAAAAAAGCAGTGTTTTTAATGAAGTAAACGTAATATTTTGTCTTTATCGCGCTTTAAAGGCGGCAGCAATTCTTGGGCTATCTGGACAGGAAAATTTTGGTCTGTTTGTCTGTGTGTCTGTCTGTTTCCTTCGTTGCTCGATACAAAAGGCTGACAAAACAGTTGAAAGAACGATTTAACTCGTATTGCATGCAGGCAAAGCCATCCCGCACTGCTAGAAGCATGGCTCATGAATGTCCACATTATTCAGCACAAATAAAACCTCAGGCAAGTACGTAACAGGGAGAGCCAGCGTGTTTTAAAGCGAAGCTTTCTTACTCTCACTGATGTTGGTATCGTAACCAAGAAGCACTGCAAGAAAGCCAACTTTACTCAATGAGCGGGCACTTGATGATTAGGGCGATGCACAAGTAAAGAAAATCTGCAGACATTCAGATGTTGCTACAAATGCGCAACATTCTTATGCCGCTTGCCTTCATTGCGACTTATTTGCAGTCTGGCTTGGCTATGATTAGCCGTAGACATTGGATTATTTTATCGCTTTTAAGTTTTCTTTTGCGTCTTTTCGGCAATGATGTAAATTTATATCAGTATACCTATTAAATGTGTTAACTCCGCTAGTTATCAAGTTTTGTGGAAACGCATGGCGTTACACGGGTTGCTTATTTTTGCTATTGTAATATTCAGATTTGCAGCGTTCTTTTCAAGACTTATTTTTACTTGTCGTTTTTTAGGGAAGAGCTATAAGATATGCCTATTTCTGATTTCGTCTGTTTATGATTGTAGAACTTTTATTTTTTCCACTTTTCTAAATTTCTGGTTTTTCGAAATTCTGTTCAACCGATAATCTCCATTTAGGCTATTAGAACGCTTAAAGATGTTAGTACCACCAAATCTGCATTTTTGTGGGAATGCAGGGCGTCACGCCGCCCTGGCGGAGGCGGTACTCGGCAAAGAATGCTAGGCACTAAAGCGCTTCCTGTTGTCGTTATGGAACCTTGGTCCTTCGCGTTATAAGTCCACGTCTATCCTATTCGCCATCATCGCAGTCGTGTCACTCAGCATTTCCTTCGGGTTCTTTGCGCGGGGTGGGCTTTGAACTTTGAGTTGAAGTGGACTTCGGCTTGGACGTTTGGCGGCTTGGATTTTGGGCGACGACGATAGATGCAATGGGGGAGGAGGGAGCTCAGCTTTCTCATGAGGTATTCGATTGATGTCGTCTGAGTTTGGACTTTGCCTCGCAGGCAATTGCCACTTTTATCGTTGGCGCTTATACTTTGACTCTCAGGCGGTTTACACTTAGATCGTACAGGCGCTTTGACTTCGACTGCAGCGACTTTGACTTGGGCGCTTTGCCATTTAATTTTCGCTCGGAAGAAAGCTCGGAAAAGCTCGGAAATTTAGCTCGGAAGAAACCATCCGTCGTCGTTAGACGAAGGGGATTCTTTACTTAATCTAGAGTACATGTTGGTTCGGTTTTTGGCAGCAAATGAAAACACAACAGCGCGTTAAAATAGGCGGTGAAGATAGGCGGATAATAAGAGCGCGCACTAAAACGAAAGTTGGAGGAGCGACAGCCGAGAGGAAAATAGTGGTGGGAGAGGGAGAGAGGAGAGCGTGTTACGGGACAGGGGCAGCAGGCGGCCATCGTCTTTCGACTGTAATTAAGTAAAGGAAGGGGATACGCGGCCGACTGTTGACTAATGCCCTTGGAATTTCCCACACGCCTTTGCAGCAGTGAGATTATGAGGAGGATGAGTCTTAAATAAGCTGCCGCAAATATAAAAACCACTTTAGTTGTTCTGGCTGGCTCTCTTTTTAAAGTTTATTTCAGTTTTTGACTGCTTTACTACAATATCGTGCTCTTAAGCTCTCGTGTTTTCATTCTTGTTTTTTTGTAATTGTGCTCTTATCGTGCTCTGTTTGTTGTCTGCTCTGTTCAATGGTACTTCTGATAACCTTGTAACGTTCCCTTTATTTGGTCGAGTTCACTAAGTAGACAAACAACAGTCCGGTTCTCGTCCTTTCACCTCCTCTCTTCCTCCTCTCTGGCTGCTGCCCGGCTCCTCGTCGACCTCTTCCTCTTCCTGTTACACAGGCCGCCCCTCTGTTGTCAACCCTCCTGGGTTGATACGGCACTACGTTGCACATAGACGCAGCTTCCACGATGTTATTAGGTCCATTGTAGCATATGTATTTTCAAAATCTTGTTTGCGACGTCTTCACAACCATGTGGGCCCTGACAAAGGAGCCTTTAAACCCTGCAGGCTTTGGACATTATTTATCCCAAGAAAGCTTCGCGCTTCAACCATCGTCGTCGTTAGACGGAGGGGATTCTTTACTTAACCAAGAGTACATGTTGGTTCGGTTTTCTGGCAGCAAATGAAGAAATCACGACAGCGCGTTAAAATCGGCGCTAACAGATTGGCATGAATGAAGAGCGCGCACTAAAACTAAAGTTGGAGGAGTTGATAGTGGAGGGAAACATTTAGCCCTGTGAGAATGGAAGAGGGAGAACGTGTTACGGGACAGGGGCAGCAGACGGCCATCGTCTGTCGACTGAATTAAGTAAAGGAAGGAGATACGCGGCCAACTGCTGACTGGCTAATGCCCTTGGAATATCCCACACGCGTTTTGAGCAGTTACACTCTGAGGATGAGTCTTAAATAAGCTGCCGCAATATAGGAACCAATTTAGTTGTTCTGGGTGGCTTTCTTTTTAGAGTTTATTTCGACTTTTGACTGTTTTACTACAACATCGTGCTCTTATGCTCTCGTGTTTTATTGGCTGCCATGGTTCTTATTGGTCTCTAATAAACATGGTGCTCTTATCGCTGCTCTTTCTTCTTGGTGTCTGCTCTTTTCAATGGTACTCCTGAAACCTTGTTATCTGACCCCCGCCCCCCTTAAGTAATGTCTCGGAGCCTTTAAGGGCGTAATACATGAAACGAAATAATTGAAATGAAACATTAATCAAATTTTCATCTCGAAATTGGTGTGGTCGTTTCCGGCGGCTTTACATGACGACGACGATAGACGTTCTCAACCGCACAGTATCATCGGTATTACGTTCGGAGAAGAGATCTCGTTGAGGAGGCACTAAGCTGTTAAAACAAGTTAGCTTATATCTGTAAATTGCAGTACCGTGAATACAAGTGAACCGCTTTTGAAATGGCATCAGTAATCTGATAATGGCGAAAATGACGAAAGATTGAAAACTTGCATTGCCTCTCCGTATAGTTAACGCTATAGTGCGATTTGAAACATCTGATATCGTTAATGGCGAAATGGGATTCGTGGAACTTTTTTGGGTTTTTTTTATGAAATTGTTCCTTGCTTAGAACATGTGTAGGAACTCGTTCAGGCCAGAGTTACTGGATATATATACCACTGGCAAAACTCCCCATGGGTCCCATGTATCAAAAGCCGGTCTTACGTTGTCCCCCCTGCGCCGGCGCAAGCACGGGGCAAGTTGACTAGCCTGTCGTCTGTCGGCTGAAAGTTGTAGTACTCAAGTGCTTGCTAGTGGTGCCTTAAGTCATAAAAAAGCACCTAATTATTGTCTTGTAATTTAAAAAGCAAGCTTTATTTCACAAAAAAAATCAGTAATAATAGTTTAGCGAAGTTCAGTTGTTGTCCCCTAGGGGCGCGTCAGTACACTTGCCCCTCAGCTTCAACGGTGCAGGAGGGCCTGCGCCGCCCGGATTCTGAAGCGGAGTTTCGAAACTGGTATGTACTGAACAACTATGGTTTAGGCAAAGTACAGCTCCAGGCGAGTTCACGCTGTCAACAACACACACATACACAAAACGTTTTAAGGAGTAGGCACACCCTCTGCTCCCGCTCCGCACACGAGGAAAAAGTGAGCCATACGGGCGTAATGGCTAAGAGCAATCGTGACCTCGATCCAGCCTCAACGCTGCTTCCTTCGTTTTTTCGCAAACAGTTAGAAACAACGCGGACTCGTGGTGCCGATACGAAGATGGCTTCGCATTAAAACGGAGGCAAAGTGCAGCATTTTTGCTAATAATCAGTGATGCAAGGCGGCTAGTACTGTCTTGGGGGTGCTGGGCATGTAATGGGTGGGGATACCCCCCTTGACGACTAGAAGTAGCCGCCTCCACAACGGTCAAGGAGACGTAACGAAGAACTGCTGCCACAGGAGAGTCGGTGCGCTCGCGCAATTTGTACAAAATCACCACAGCACTGAAATGCACGGGCAAAGTCGGCACTGCGTAGGTGCACCTAGCTCGGTGGGCGATGCTTGGGCTTCTGTACAGCGCTCATGGGTGGCTGTCACAAGGCGCATGACACTCACCTGACACCCACAGGTGTGCCACAAGGGTGTCATCAGTAGTTGCTCACCAGAGATAGCCAGGAGGGTGGCTAGTGGATCACCAGCCCGCCATTGATGATGGTAGAATCGGTGGTCCATATCATTGGCGTCTAACTGGTGCGTCAACAACCCACTAGGTACCCGTTGCCGTACTGACTCGCGTGTTACCCTCCCGTGGTCCAGCGGTGTCAGCGGGTGATCTGTGGTCAATTATTGGGGAATGGGACCCTAGTTGCTCACATACTTGTGACCATGGAGGTAAGAAATACCTAGGAGAGGCCCTGACGTCCTTTTTTGGGTAGCCGCCCCCACCATGCCAGGGTGTCCCCGGGTCCCACTAAACCCTTTCCTATTCCCCTCTGCTGCGCCTCGCCATCTGCGCGCTGCTTCCGGTAAAAGAGCAGCTGGTCGGGCACGCCGAGGCACGCGAACGCTGAGGAATCCAGCGGACGCCGTGAGACATGTTGAAGATCAGCGTTACTTGCTTTCTCCGCCGCTAATTTTCGTTCACACCCATAGCTCTTTCGAAACACCGTAAGAATTGTTCGTGGCGTTCAGCCAGTTTTTGCCGCTGTACGTAGCCGTAGACAATTAAGCAACACTGTACATGGAGCTTTTAAAAGACGGCACTTCCGCCACATTTTCCTAGTGGTCTACTAGAGGATACTAGTGGTCCCTCTTGAGTGTTCTTTCCTCCATTATTGCGACCAATCAGTGACGACCCGGTCGATGACCCACAGGCCGGGCACTAGTGCGTCACTCCTTGCGGGTAAGAGATGCCCACGAGTCGTCAGACTGTCAGCGACACACAACACGCAGACTTATAAGTTGCCTGCCAGTCACTGATTGAATCTCTTTTCTGGGTGGCAGACAGATAAACATTACAAGCGTTGAGCGTTCGGATAGCCCAATATAGACACGTTGCTGTGTTGAAGGACCTCCTTTGCGTATTTACAGAACCGGCAGGTAGCCGCGGAAAAGCGGACGATGCGTTTTGGAATGGCAGAAAAGAAGAAGGAATTTGACTTTCTCCGGAGGGGGCGCGGAGCGTGAAATGACTTCCGTGAAACCGCCTTTGCCCCAGCGCGTTTCTCTTCGCTTCGGTCACTGTTGTTTTTGTTCCAACTTTCACCCCCCGCCAACGTTATTTCCCGACTGCCGCTTGGTTCCGTTAGGCGGGCCGGCGGTCTATTGTATGCAGTTCCGCGCAACGAAGGGGCCAGTCCCCTGAGGAAGCGACGTTTTTTTTTTTACAGCTGGGCGCAGTGAGCACGTGCACGTTCTAGGATTGTACAGGAGAAACAAACAAACAAAAAAGAACTGCTATTCTGAAAGTAAGTTTTGAAGGGTCTCTATTGAAAGCCCTGGCTTGCTTCCTTACAGCCCCGCGTAACGTGACTTGACAGCGACGCCAAAGACGCCGAGGAAGAGGACACGAGCGGCGGTTCCCATCGGGCCGCTGTCTCGAGACCGTTCCCGGCGCCAGTCAATGGGAGCAGCAGCGAAAGAGGCACGGCAACGACGCCGCCGACCGGTTTCGCCGCCCCGCGCTGCCATTTAACTAGACCACCTCGCGCACTCAGTTTTTTCCCCCAAGTTGCGTGCATTGCTGCGGATGCTGATCGTCTGCAAGGGCGCGGCCACGAGTGGATTTAGCCATACCACGTCTCCTGTCAGAGCACTAATGCTCGCCCACTCAAGCGCACCTCAGTGACCAAACGCTACAACTTCTGCTGCTCATCCGATGAGGAAAACGAAAAAAACTGTGCGGAAATACACCAGCCGTGGTTCCTTTAGGAGTCGTTGGAGATGTGCTACGGAATCGGGCTCGCATACGCTGCACGCAAGATCATTTGCCGACCGCGCTTTCTCCGTTCGCGCGTGTGCACGTTCCCGATTGCTGCGAGTTCGAGACTTTCCTCGCTGCCTCGTCTGTGGCAGCGGGCAGACGGAGCAGAGGCGACTCGCCCTGCGTAGCTTTTGCTCGCCGGCGTCGGCTGGGAATCCGCTTGCGCTGAACCAGTTGCGGGGACGCGCAGGCGCATGATGTAAGACAAGTGGGATATGGGTGCCTCATTTGCGTTCGGTGCCAGGCTGTGGAGGTTCTCGAGGGGCCGGCTACCGCCGCCAAGTGACCGCTCCGCTGACGGTCAGGCGATGTTTGATCTGTCGAATGTGTCATGCGCTGCCTTTTGCTGCTGGCCCTGGCAGCGATAAACGAGATAGAATGCCGCAGGGGCGCAACGTGGCGGGCTAACAAGGCCGAGTACGAGGAAATCGATGCTAGAGTGAACGTACGCCGGCGTTGGGCCCTCGAAGAAGACAAACAAAATCTACTGAGGGCGTTGTTCGTAGCATTCGTTGTCGCATACACTTTTAACTGATGTGTTCGTATACGTAGTGTGCGTGAGTAATAAATGAATTATTAGAGATTCGTATGCACGATTGTATCAGTGCTTGTCCATGCGTCCACTATCGGCCAGTTAAAATATTCTTAACAAAACTCGAGTTAACAGCAGGCCACACACGTTACAGAGAAAGTTGAAGCGAGTATAAATGTTCACGAGGCCTTAAAGATGCGCTGACTTGTTTAAGTTTCCGTGGTGCTGTACGACAAATAGTTGCACTAGGATAAAGAAATTGCTGTCAAAAGGGTTTTCCGAATAATATGCGTGCAAGGTATGATTACCACGCACACCATCCTGTATCACTGCTGTGAAACGGCGCGGACGTAGCACATAAACCGGAATAAGTAATATATTTTTTCAAGTGTCGACTGGCCTTACTTCGCACTGTGCTGTGATTCACATCGAGAAAATTGCAACAGCTAACTATGTCCAAGGCATGACAGGTCACTAAACTTTAAATCTTATCAGAGGTTCGACAATTCCGCGGAGGGCATTTCTGCTGCCACCAGAATCAAAACGCTGGAACTTGTGCGGCTTATGTCGTTACTTTTCAAGCAAGAGGGTCCTAATCCGAGTAGTAGGTAATCGCAAAAGAGCAGATGAAAGTAAAATGGAAGGTCCGTCCGCTTTGCACCAACTGCCTACCTAGTCTTGGCTCCCCGCTCAAACCGGAACGATCCGGTCTTTCTAAATTTGCCTGCTGACTATCTGGCCAGCTTCTTAGAAATGGCCCGCAGCCAGCGTTACGAGGCAAGTATACAAATGATTGCTACCGGAGGCCGAAGGGGCGATCAACAGGAAGGAGGGGAGAGAGAGAGAGGTAACGAAAGAATCACTTTTATTGAGGCCGACCCGTGCGGGCTCCGCAGGAGGCTGTCGAGACAAGAAAGTAGGAAGGGGCCGCAGAGCGGCGGCGTTCTCTCCGAGCGAGACTGCAGAGCGACACACGGGGTCGCGCGGGCCGGACACCACTGGCGGGGGGCGCACTGATCAGTTCTGCGTGACTGGCGGCGTGGGGCAATGGGGCGTTTTATTCGGATCACACTGGGGCAGGGCGCCCGAAGCGGAGCGCCCTTAGCTGGCCGGCGCGCGTAACGGGACTTTGGCGTCGGCCCAGCTACGAGGAAGGGAAGGGGAGAACGGAGTCCGAGAGGAGACACGTAACGGCATTCCGGCCGGCTCGGGCCCACGTGGCCGACGTCCTTGGGCACCGGTCCAGACGGCGAGGCCGTCGATGGCCGGACCCGACCGGTCCGAAGAAGACGATGCCGCTCGCGACGCCTGCCTCGGGGCGTGGGAAGAGGCTGGCTAGAGGGAGACGTGCGTCTATTTGCGGAAGGCGAAGTAGTCTCCCGTCGGGTCCTCGAGCCACGGGTAGTTCTGCGGGCACTCGACACACGTGTGCAGCCGGATGGTCTCGCCGGGCAGTTCCCTGGTGGTCAGGGGGCACGCGTTGGGAAGGCTGCAGTACGCCTGGCCCTTGACGTCACACTTCTCCTTCCAGGGCGCGAAGTCCCGGATGGCGGACAGCTCAGTGGGCTGCTGCATCCACTGCAGCACCTGCGTCATGGTCACGAAGAAGACGTCGTTCTTGTCCAGGGTCTCGTCGATCCACTGGATGAACGCGTCCAGGTACTCGGGGTTCAGCTTCAGCCAACCCGCGTGGAAGTACAGGCCCAGGGGCGCCCTGTTGGTCTTGTAGTGGCGGTCCAGGTTGTGGTTGAGGAAGTTGTAGAACTGTTCGCCTGAGATGATATTGCTACAACTGTCCACCATAGCGCAGCCGGCCAGCTCCTCGTCGAAGGTGGGGTCGTCTCGGCGATCCAACTCGTTCATGACCATCTCCCACACGGCGTGAGATCGGCTGGGGCAGTTCTGGCCGTTTCCGTGGCACTTGTGGGGCATCCTGAAGTACAGGGTGTACGGCCACAGGGGTGGGTTGCTCAGCGGCGCGGCGATGGTGGAGTCGTAGAGGAAGGCCTGCTCCTCCATCATGAAGAACTGGCTGTTGCCTCCCACCCGCAAGTAGGGCGCACGGACTCCGACGATCGAGTTGTCGGTAATGTTGGCGAAGCGCTCCATGATGAGCCTCACTCCGGCCATCTCCTTGGCCCAGGTCTCGGTGCTGGCCTCGGACCAGTACTTCTCCACGTGCTTGTGCCTGCGCGCGAGCAAAGAAAAAATAAAGAAATGCAGCCCCATGCGCCATCAGCAAAGCGGTCACGCACCTGTCGGCGCGGAACAAGTTTGTAACAGGCTCAACAAGGACAGCACCCGACCAGAACCATGCGCGCGATAGAAAAACGAGATATGCGGCGACGGCAGGGAAGGACCTCCGGTTTTGCTTTATTGCATGCGGAGCGCATTTCAACCGGATTAACTTTATTGCGCAATAAAATATGGCATGTCACAAGCCGATCTAGGCCGAACGAAAAGAAACGCCGTGAAAACGAATGCTGGGAAGAAACCGCCACTTTCGTTGCCATTAGGTGGTAGAGAGAGCGTTTAAAGGTATAAGCTTTCGCTTTGTGCGGCTTGAGTTTTGCTGCCCTAAATGACTCCGCGTTGGTCCCCGCGCAGTTTTGGACGGGGCTGCTTCTAAATTGCCTCATCGTTTTAAGCTTCTAGATGCGCACCGGCCGCACTGTGCGGGGCGCAATCGAGGAAGCGGGCATGCAGGAAGGAAGACTTTCTCACGTGATAGAGTGGGCGGCCATTTCGTGTCCGCGTCGGTGCAGCTCCTGCACGGCCGAGTAGTTGGTGTACTTGTGGGAGACGAAAAAGGTGGCCTTGACCTGGCAGCCGTTGGGGTTGTTGCGGCCCTCCTTGAAGATCTTCTCGTAGATGTCGATGTTGTTGTTGTTGATGGCGTCGTCGAAGGTGATGGTGATCATCTGAGGCACCACGTTAGGCTCCAGGCGGCCCGGGATCTGCGTGCCGTCGGCGGAGCAGAAGCAGTCGGGCAGTACGCACTGGTTCTGGTCGCACGGCGGGGCCCTGTTGGGGTCCTTGTCCACCGTGCAGGCGTTCTCGTCGGAGCCGTCGCTGCAGTCGGGGTTACCGTTGCAGAACATCTCCTTGGCGATACAGTCGCCGTTTCCGCAGGCCAGCTTGCCGGTCTCGCAGATTGGTTCGTCGGTGGCCAGAAGAGGGGCGACTAGCCTGGGCTCTGCGGAAAGTAGAGGGATCTGCTTAGTTCACTGAAACATTTCTAAGCCGAGTAACACGACAAATATAGTTTTTTGTATCGTTAACAGATGGGAGCTCGTCTGCGTTCAAACGCTTTGTTTTAGGGAATGGAAGTTAAAGTATGCGCAAACGAAACCGCAATAGACGTGGTTGAAGAACACTAAGGCCCAAAAGTGAATGCGCGTCACAGAAAGCTGACGTCTTTCGAAAGGTGCTGTTCTTCATGCATACTGCTGGCTACAAAAAACAGCCATGATGTTTAATAAAAATCAACTAAATATCGCAGTGTTCTGCGGTCATCCTGGACAGCCGTATGAGGCAGTTCAACAGTCTACTCAGCTGAGCGATGCTGAGTGGGCTCACATAGAACGGCCTCGTGAGTGACCAGGAAATCCATGATCATTGCGGTTCGCCGCCACAAAATCTGTAATACGTCGCTTACTCTAGCTATATTGATATTGAAGTTGGGAGTAAATTTATAATTTATGACCTTATTGGCATCGTCATCATCGTTTAATATTATTTATGAAGGGAACGTAAGGCCACTGCTATACCGTACGAGGACCAATGATTATTGGGCAGGCCAAAAGAACTGGGGATGACGGGAACCTAATATGGAACTGATGGTCGCACCACGCTCACGAAGCAGCTGCAACGAGTCCAACTTTTAATTATCACTTCGATCGCGCTCGCGGGGCTGTTGCCGACTAATGAGGGACAAAATTCTGGAAAAAATTGAGAATATTTTCCAGTACAAAGTGCCGATATAATTGTTGTGGAGGTTTGCGTTCGTGTGTAGAAGGGGGAATTTGTGCGTAGACTATATCCACAAGAGCGAGTAAATTTAATTTAGTAGTTCACAATCTGAGCATCCTGCTGTTCATATTCTAAAACGACCGCTAACACAAAATGCATCTTACACGTTTTGCGCCAGGGAAACGTTAGGCAGCGGCGTAGGATTTATCTCTGCCTTTGGTTTGCTAAGGTGCGAGTTAAGCACAGATGAACGTTGTGGGCGCTCACCATGCACACCTTATAAGGTGCGATGCATAAGGGAGAAAGGCGAAAGATTCCAAAGGCGTACTCACTTTCGAGCTGTTCGCAGTTCTTGACGTTGGCCTTCCAGTCACACGTTTGCTTCTCGATGTCGAAGGCGAGACCAGACGGGCACCGCAGAGCCAGCAGGCCCTGGACGGAACACCGCACCACATCTCTGCAGTCTTCGTCGGCGGTTAGCCGGAAGTACTCCGAGGGTGACCGGCCTTTGCACAGTTCGGCGTCATTCTCGATGTCCGTCGAAATCTGCCGCTTTACTATGGAACTAGCCCGGGCACCTGGAAAGGCACGGAAGAGACCGGAGCACCAAAGGCTGTAGCTTGGAGGGACACAGCTTAACCTTAATGTACGCGATTGGTAATCCGCGTAACATGCGTCCTGGTTCTTGAAAGACCTACATCACTCGCTAACGGTGGTTCGGAAAATACACGTCGTGCCATTCCCTCTTTCTAGCCACTTTCTGAAGCGAATACTGGCGGAAATATAGTCGCCCTTGTATTCTAGAACATCACTTGCACTGTTGCGGAAGGCGAGAGGCTTTGCATACTAGGTCGAAAAAAACCTGCTTTCCGATGAGGCTTTCGATCGCTAAGGCGGAAGTAGTCGTGGAAAGCTACAGCGCGAATTTCCCTATCTGCAATCACTGCGATGTGGTGGCATCATTACGTCACCTAATTTCCATTAGCGCTGAACAAATACCTAGATGAAATTGGGCATGGTTCATTTCCCTGCTTTTGCATCGCATAAGGCGCAGAGGCTTGGTAAATACTAAAGATTCCGCCAATACACGAAGGGGTAATTTAGGGCGTAAATGACACGTCATTACGTTATACACAGTCCATCATGTTAGTATGAGTAGTCGCTAGCTTGATAACTCCGGGGTGAACACATGTAAGCTGGTGGGTTACCACACTTGGCGCAGGAGCGACTCTTCGCGACATCTCAGCAATAGACATGCCGAATTTACTGTAAAAAAAGAGCAAAGGCAAAGGTACTGGTGCTTGAGCCCCGTAGCTTGGACCGCTGGTTGCATTGATCGAAGGAGCTCGCCGTTACCAGAGGCACAGTTCAAACCAGGGCTCACGCTGCAATACCTTTGCCTTCGTTCCGAGATTCATAGCGACGCAAGTCGGCCTAGGGCACAGTGTTCCGCGGGAAACCATTGGCAATCCTGGAGTCCAAACCCGGGTCCTACCGTGTGCCGCGAGGAGGGCGAGGAGGAAGGAGAGGAGAAGTGGGACCGCGTGAGTCCCCATCGTGGCAGAAGTGCAAGAAGCTCGGCCGCGAGAGCCGGCAAAGCTTTTATAGGTCCTACTTGGCACACGGGACACCCTTTCCCCGCGCGTTTCTGGGGCAGCCGCCATTGGCCGCGCGCACTCCCACGTCAGCCGGCGAGCCAACGTCCTCGCGGCGGCAGCGAAAGCAACCGTCGCATCGGGACCACGCCGAGGCTCTCGCGCCACGACGCTGAACTGCGCCCCCTCCTGTTCGCGGGGTCGGGAACGTCCAAGTCAAGTTTTGCACTGTAACTTGTTATCGTTTCAGAGGCTCGCTTGCTTTCTTTCATGACGTAAGAAGTTCGGATATTACAAGCAGCCCGTTTCCGAAGCCACGCAGGGGTGTCGCGAAGGAGGATGTTTGTTGTGACGTTTGCTAACTCTGCGCTGTGACATCTCACGCGTTCTAAGTCACCTTAACAATGTAGTGCTCCCAGTTTATCGTATATTTGAAATTCTGATAGCTGCGACTGGCACATCAGGTTAAAAAAAACCATGGGGTTTTTTGGTTCAAAAAACCATCCGGTTCAAAAAACCATCGCTTACTACGTGAACGAGCTACAAAACCGCAGCAATGGTCGAAATTACGAGATCCAAAAAGACGAGCAATTTATTAGTCTAGGTTCATTATTGTGGAAACAGCAAGATAGGTGGTGACGATAATGCTTGAATTATTCTAGGAAGTAATGATTTTCTCATTAATATCGAATTGTTGGGGGAACCCATTTTGTTTCGATTGCAGGATAAAGTATACTTTGAGCGTGAAATTGCTTGGGTGCCGTCATAATTCTAAATCGTAATCGCTACAATACACCATTCCGGCATGCCTGCGGCGTTGGCAAGTGAGAGAGCTTCATCAGCGAAGAGGAAATGGAGGAGAAAAACCAGGGGGGAGAGAAGAAAAGGTCAAGGAGATTACTGGGACCGAACGCTTAGACAATGGGGCGTAATAAAACGATTCCCGCGCGATCAGGTTTCGAATGGCTCCAGCCTCCGCACAGCAGAGCTGGCCGACGCCCGGGCAGCGGCAGCCAGACGAGGTCGTCCGGGCGGCCAGCGTCTGGCTCCCCCGAAGCCGTTCTATTGAAAATGCGAGGCGTACGCAGGAGGAAGGTCGGCTCGCAGCGTCTGTCCTCGTGCTTAGCAATTTCGTACAGCACCAGAGAACCCGTTCATGCAGAAAGTAGTTCTTCGAGAATGAGCCGGGAAGCGGCATACACGCGTACAACCGCGCCCTCTGTCTGTGGCCACAGAAGGGCTTGACGCTGACAGTGCCCACAGGGAGAGCCGACTTCATTCAACGCAGCCGCCACTCCCGCAGAATAAATCAAGTCGGCACGTCGGCGTGACAATGGCTCATCGTTGATACTGATTGAACTGCTATCGAAGCCTCTCCGCGCACTGCGTGGAACTAGGCAGACAGCGCGGCCCGTAGACAACAACCCTTGACAGTAGTGCGGTATGGCGCGGCGCGCTGCCTCCGATCAGCGCCGGCTTCGTCTTCCTCGGGTGAAGCTTCTATTTGAGAGTAGAGAAACAGGTTTCCCCTTCGCCCTGGGGGAAAATCCAGTTATGTAAGGTGAAAAGGCAGGAGCGGCCAAGTAGGACGAGAATCTGTGTCGACCCGCTAGCTGGGCGCGCTGTTGTTCCGGGCGAAAGTTGCGCCGGCCGCCGCAGCCACAGCGCCCGGACCGGTCCCCAGAACGCCCCCGAGGACGAGGAGGCAGTGAGCGGTGACGCTGGCACAGCCGCGACGCCCCTCTCGGTTTCGGGCCTCGCCCTTGAATCATCTCTGCAGCGCCACGAGCGCGTTCCTTCCTGCTCTGCTTGAGGAGGCGACGAGGGTGGAACAGCCAGCGCCGAGAGACCTTCTTCTCGGCCCACACGACGCACGCACGCACGCACGCAGCAGGCGGGCAAGGATGGAGGCGTGTAACCGAGAAAGCAAACAAATTTGCACACGCGTGTGTGCGGCGGTCCACAATTGCGGGGCTCGTGGAAAGCACGCCTCCGAAGAAGCAAAGCCTTTCCGCGCACTGCTTAGAGAAAAAAAGCAGACTCTTCCATTGTGGTGTTGCGGGCATCGCGGAAGGGATACGGAAGCCACTGCTATCCCAGAAGCGCAGTGCATCAATGTAACGAAATGAAATCACGCCTCTGTCATCACAGAGTACGCGAAAGACATCAACTGCGTGAAGAGGAAGGAAACAGAGAGTACAGACATGAGCGAGAGGTGAAGTAATTCAAGAGGTGGAAGTTTGGTTTGGGCGTGTGCGCGAACTGGTTATTTTCCTCGAGTGTAGACGTGAGGAAGGAAGCGGAGAACCGTCTTTATTTTCGGATAGTACTCACGGTTTTTTCGTCACACATCCGTAAGGAGTAGGGTGGTCCATACCGCATGATGTGTAAGCCGTGCTTCTTCTTGTGAATGCCTGAAGGGAAAGCACAAGTGGTTGTAAGCGCCTTGCAGAATGCCGCGATTCATAATTGCAAACTGATTACCCCAGCTATGGTCAGCAGACTGCATGTGGCATGAAATGTTTAATTCCGAATACTGGGTTAATGAAACAATTGCGTTTGTAGTGCAGGCGTCTCATTTCTAGGGCGTGACTTCAGATTAAACCGCGAAACCCGGAAGTAGCATTCCGCACTACGAAGAAATAACACAACTGCCGTTTTAGAATTTGTGATGATTGTGGATTAGCGCTTTTGCGTTAGCGCTAATGCTACTGCCGTATCTTCGCCGTGGACGGGTTGGTGCTTCGGATGGTCAGGAAGTTGCGCTGGACTTGATTGGAAGGGCAATGGGAGACGGTTGAGAAGGCACCATGCCACCGATATTCCGCTGCGTCGACGAGTAGAGGTCACGGTTGTCGCAGTATTGTCGATGTAATGCTTGTGCGCATTGTGAACGCCTTTCAGTGTGAAATTTTGGGTGCATGGTTTTTGGAACAGGTTTGATAATTAGGCTAGCATGGACATCGTGAGGTGGACTGATTTTGAACTCTTGGGGGCGGGAAGAGGGGGGTCTTTAGAGGGGAAAGACGACAGCAACAAACGAACCGCAGACCGTGGTAGATCCAGTGTTTGCGGGTCATTTAGAAAAACGAATAGAAAGAAGAATAAAAAAACGAATAATTTAGTTTAAAGCGAGTGCCTCACAAAAGAAATCTGTGAGGTAAGCAGACAATCCATGAAAACACGAACGATGACTTAGCCCTCATTCACACAGCCGTTTTTCACCCCGTCACTTCACCGTCACGTCAAGGTCTTCCGTCATGGGCGACAGTTTTTCGTGCGATTTCTCGCCGAAAACGGTGCGACGGTGACGGGAGGCCGAGCTCTACGTTTCCGTCCCGTCAACGCGACGGGACCATGCCCCGCGGCTAAACCAGCTACTCAGAAAACAAATTTTTACGGCTAAATATTAGCGAAAAGTGAGCACAAGCCATTTCCTTTACTTTTCAGGTTAAGCACGCTCAATTCTAGGCTAAACTAATCACTAGGCAGACGACCCTGTACTCTGACGGAGAGCTCCAGTACGAACGCTACTCCGTTTACGTCTCCGTCGCGGTTTCTTGACGTGACGGTGCCGTGACGGAGAAGGTGACGGCTGTGTGAATGAGGGCTTACACTGAACAATGATAACAGTAAAATGTCCCAATAAATGAAATTTGAATATAATCGAAACTTGGGCTGGGGTGTCGCTAAATTGGCACATACGAGAATACTTTAAGGGATAACGATTCCAGTTCGGTAGAAAAAAAAACACAGAGAAGCTTACTGCATGTGGCGAGAGCAAACTGAGGATGCGTCCTTATAGAACAGAAAATTTGAGTTAATTACATCCAAGGTTAATTACCACAACGAGGAAGACATATACAAAGCATATCGGCAGAAATGACATGAACTGCTGGCCCGGAAGTGTTTCACCATGTTTCCAGATATTACGTAAGAACAAAAATTAAGGTACACACCAAACTATCAAAGTTAAGGAGCATGAGCTGAGTTATGGTGCATGTTGGACACAGGGCAGTGTCCTGTTTTTAGTGGTCGTGTGCGTTACAAGAAGTTGAACATGCTTTAGTAGCTTTGCACATGACAGTGAATCAGGAATGGTTTTACAGGGGAAGAAGGGGCCTACTTTACCACAAATGGATCGTACCAATGGCATGTCAACACTGTTGGTGACGTATAGTAAGATTTTATTGACTAGAAAAACGCTATTTGAAAATACGTGTAAACCTTTTTCGCGCATTGCGAATTATTTCGCAGTTATGAACGTTACGCTCGAGACTACAGATACATACCCGAACTGATGCATGGGGATAGTGTGTAGAGTTTCAAAAAAGAAACGGATCGTGGAACTTCTTAAATAAGAGGAACATAATGCAAACAAAGAAAACAAGCCGAAGGGTGATTAACTTGACTTGCGGAGAGGAGAATCTCAGCCTACCTACAATGCTAAAACATACGCACTTATTTTGATCAATACAAGGATGCGATTTTCCGTCAACATTGTATGAGAACAAGATGGTTTTGAGATGCGTTGATGAGGAGCTTGCTCTGTGCGCACTAATAATGGTGCACCAATAACGGCGCACCAACAAATGCGCCCCAATAACGCCCCAATGACGGCGCAGCAATAAAAACGTGTAACGGCTGTCTGGAGAGCAACAGTGCTAACAGCACTCGCCTAATCAGTCTTAGCTGCACGCTTGACCCCTGTGTCCTTCTAGCAGTTTAACATACACGTCACGTGTTTATTTATTTATTTATTTACAGAGTACTCTCCAGCGCCGAAGCATTAAAGCAGGGTAGTGAGTTGTAAAATACAAATAGTAACAAGGTCAATAGGACAGTCACTGCTTTGTTGGCGTTTTGGCTGCTTGGTGTGTTGGCTGCTTTAAGATCGCAAGCTTCGAGCAGGCTTTCAGGTTTCGCGACCTGGTACCTCCTAACCAGAACCAATCTTAAGAAGGAGAACATCTGTAGTTGAAAGAGGTGAGGTCGGCTGTGAGCCCCCGAATACTCAATAAAAACGTTGCACCAACCTAACAACCAAAACGCTGTGCAAACCTAACAACCAAGCAGCGAGGCATAAATATCAATATATTTTGTATAACATTCATGTCTAGGAATGTGGGTTCAGTAAAAATCGAAGAAACATCAATATTGCAAACAGAACATGTAGAGGCCCGAGGAAAGTCAGCACCAGTAATCTCATAAACGGGGGGCGACTACCCATTTATTTAAGAAAAGATCACCTGTTTTTAATTGTTCCTGAAGAGGGATGTAAAATACAGGTATGTATAACGTTGAAGTAGTTTTTGAAGTAGTAACTCGTGGAAGATGACGTCACAAAACGTGCTCAATCATAGTATATTACGCCAAACTAGTTTCTCCGCCTGAACTTTTGCCGTAACATGCGACACAACTGACAAGATAGTTACTAGTAAGTCGTCCGTAACGAAAGCCACGTTATTTTGTTATAAATTTATTTTTAATTCTAAACCTTAATAGCTAACGCAGGACGATAACTTTAACGCAATAGTAAGGTCCGCGATAGTACCGTCCGTGTTGATTGCGTACCACTACAGTAAGCAGTTTCGCGTAAGCTGCAGGGCAAAGGCCTTTTGCCTTCGATGGGCCATGAAGACAAAATACAAGTTTGATTTATTAAAAAGACTGCTTTGTCAGATAACAATGACAACAATATTATCGTAAACAATTAATAAAAACTGGCCACGTATCTGCTCCCATCGCTGCAAATGTCGTAGACAGACGATAATCGTCTGCCGCTTCTGCCACATAAATTCCTCTCTTCTCTTCCCCGCCCACCGCTCACGCTCTTCCCCCTCGTCTCGCTAATACCAGGATCAATATGGTAGAAGTTTGGTCAAGTCAATTCAATTTTGCCGCGTTCGACTGCGCGCCGCGCCATCTACTGGAACCTGGGAATGGTCTAAATAGTGTTGCATCATGGCGGCCATGGGAGCAGTCCTAGTTGATTTTACCAAACAGGCCGCACCGATTCCGCTCACTGACTAGCCAGGGTCATGGTTAAGTCTTGATTGTGACTCTGGCTAATCAATGAGCGGAAGCGATTTCGCCGGTTGTGTAGAATCCCGACAGGCTGATCACTTCCGCATGCGGAACGACACCAGCGAGGATTTCCGTACTGGATGGGAACAGTATGTCTTGACTTTTACCCAACCGGTCAAACCGCTTCCGCTCACTGACTAGCCAGAGTCACTATCAATAATTAACAGTATCTCGGGCTAGTCAGTGAGCGGACACGGTTCTTCCGATTGGGTAAAATCAACTAGGACTGCTCCCATGGCCGCCATGATGCAACACTATTTAGACCGTTACCTCGGAACCTTTTGTTACTGTTGAACTTTTAAGAAGCCGCCCCGAGGAGGCGCCGCGAGCGCTTGCTCTATTTCTGGGTCAAAATATTTTTTCAATGGTCATTTTTAAATTTTCCGTCTGGAAAATCAAGCAGTCATATATTTTAAGTGCGAATGCACTTCTTAAGCGAGCCTGAATCGTCCGCCGCCGTAGTCCGCATAGCAACAGCTGCGGGTGCGCGCGCTCCTCGTCTTCCCTAGAACGGGGGAGATGGGCGCGCGCTACTCTCCTCCTCGCTTTCCGCTGAGTGACGCGGGTGTTGGACGCTCCTCTCCACTTCGGGCGGAAGCTCTCGCTCGCGTAGCCGGCGCTCACAATTCCACGGTATCTCTGGCTAGTCAGTGAGGCGGAAGCTGATTCTTCCGGTTCGTAATCAACTAGGACTGCTCCCATGGCCGCCATGATGCAACACTATTTAGACCTTCGCGAAACCTTGTTACTGTGGACTTTGAAGCCGCCCCCCTCGAGGAAGTCGCGAGCGGTTTTTATATTTTTGGCGTTAAAATAATTTTCAATGCACATTTGCTTTGCCTCAATATGCTTAATGTCTTCTTTAATGTGCTTCAAATATGCTTAATGTTTTCGTAATAAGGTAACTGCGATGACACGTCTAGCTAAACGCAACCACATGCGGAATAAGTTTGAAGATGCGCGCTTCGATCTAGAAAACTTGGTCCTTAATTAACAGCATGAGGGTTCAATGTACAACTAGCAGAAGGACGAATACTTTGTTTTTTCCTATTGAGTATTGCCGATGGTCTCAACGAATTTTTTTCGCGGGTCACGGGTGTTGCCCGGGCAATCCCCGGCATTTGTACGTTGCAGAATAGCGTTGCTGATTCGGCTTATCTGCCTCCTCTCAGCGAAGGTGACCTCAAGTCAATTTTATTTACGCTGAAAGCCAACAAGTCACCTGGACATGATGGTATTTCGATCAATGTGCTGCTGCAGAAAATTTGACCACATTAAAGCTGTTCTTCTTTCTCTTTTGAACCATATCATTTAGAGTGACATCATTCCCATACATTTGAAGAGAGCAATGGCTTTTCCTTTGTTGTAGTCAGGTTCTCGCAATAAAATTGAAATCTATAGAACTGTCTCTGTTCTCTCTTGTAAAGTTCAGATATTAGAGAAACACATGTTAAATGTTATGACCGATTTTTTATCGACTTATGATGTTTTATACCCATCTCTGTATGGGTTTATTGGAGGGCGAAGTACTCAAATTTCGCTCGAGGATTTTTGCTGATTTATTACACTATACTTTCGATCGTAATCAGATTGCATGTGGAATATTCCTCGATGTCACTAAAGCTTTCGATAGCGTGTGTCATACCCTCCTGCTCACCAAACTACGAAGACTTGGTTTTCAGCGCAACTTTCTACCTCTACTTGAAAACTTCTTACTTGACACAACTCAGGTTGTTTGTATTGGTAAATTTTCAAGTAATGTTTCTTTTATTCAGTCAGGTGTTCCACAAGGTTCTATACTGAGTCCACTGCTGTTTAACTTGTATGTTAACGACCTCGCCTCTGCTGTATCGTCTTCAATATTTCAATACGCCATGACACCGTTCTTGTTTCTTATGCTCCTCATTATTCTGACGCCATAAAGCCCCTTATAGTTGCCGCCATGGAAACTATGAATTGGTTCACGGCCAATTCTATTGATGTTAACACCACCAAACACAGCTAATTTGCTTTCAAATTCTATTGGAAAAAGTTGTCTTAACGCAAGTTTTATTTCTACACTCAACGGCCTGCTCATCTTGTTCTTGTATTCCTGTAAATTACGTGTCGACAGTGAAGTATTTAGGTTTGTATTTCGATAGCGACCTGTCTTGGAATTCCCACCTAGCTTATGTGTGTAAAAAAATTCGTGCTGTATCATCTTTGTTGTATAAATTAAGAACATTTATTCCGTTTTCGCTGCGAAAAGTCATTGTACATTACCTTTGTTTTTGTGTGGTTAGGTACGGTATTACAGTATACGGTCACTGTGCTTAACGTTGGATAGACCGAGCCAATTCCGTTTTGAGTTGTTTGCTGCGTACCATTGCATACGACTTGTGTATTGACAAAGATGACAATGTCTTCAAAACCTTGATGTTGCCTGATTTTACCTCGCTCCTAAACGAAACTGTTATCTTAAAATACTTTTGGATTAATTCATACAAAACTTTTTATACTCCTGCTCAGTCCCTGAGACCGAAGCAACGTTACGCAATTCCAATTCTTCGCTGTTTCACAAGGTGTGGGAAAAGAATACGCCATTATTATGTGCCAGCTATATTTAACACTTTGCCTCCTGACGTTTTTGTGCATGCTTCAAAATATCACCTGAAAAAGGCTTTAAGGCGCATGCGTTAGAGCCTTGCCACACATTTTTTGAATACGGCATGGTTATCTGTTCTTGGTTGGTACTCTGTGTTGTAATATGTTTTGTTAAGAATTTACAATAACGCTTGGCGCCTGCCAGGCTCTGCCAGACAAGCCTGTTGCGGCTTAGGTAGGCCTGATTAGGTACTTGACTTTTGCTTGACTAATAAATATTATTATTATTAAATATTATTATTATTTTGCTCTGCAGTGTGGACAAGTATGAACGCTGCCACCAGATTTACTAGTTTGGAGGTGCTTCGCCGGTAGAAACGTCTCGTTGAATAATTTTTGTAGCTTTTGGCCGGCCAGCTGAATCGAGGAAACAGACAGACAGACAGACAGACAGACAGACAGACAGACAGACAGACAGACAGACAGCGATCAGATCAGATCAGATCAGAGCAGATCAGAATTTCCGCGTTTAAGTAGCCGAAGAAAGACTATCATCTTTAAAAACCTAGATTTTAAAGAAATAATATGAAGCAGTGGCGACTCGCCAGAAACTTTAGGGTATTTTCTTTATGACGTCACAGAGTCATGGTTGTGCGGATGGAGGCCGCCGACATAAGTTACCACACCGAAACATTACTGGGGGATTTTAGCGAGGCCATTAGTCACGTTTGATCGCATCGCATGAATGCCAGTGTGCAGTTAGCATACTGATTGCTGTTTGCAGTGGTGGCCCATATTACGTCACTGATGCTCATATTACGTCACTGTGGCGCGAAAATTCAAATATTTTCATAATTTCTTTTGTTCTTTTGGCTTAAGAAAATATCTTTCGTGGCGTTAATGACCCTGAGTGAGTTACCAAAGGCAAGTTCTTTCAAACGGAACCAAGCTGTAAGCTGTATTTTGTCGGCATGGCCCCTTTAAATCCAGGAAGGTGGACGGGCGCTCAGTGTCACTCTCGTGAGGCTGAGACGACGCATTTTTGTCGCCCACTGGTGCGTGGGCGATACGCTTCCTGTCGCCCCTGCCACCTTGCACGAGGTCGCGAGCTTTGTTGCCGGGGGAAGATGCGCCTTCAAGCGCCCACATACTCGCTCGCCGTCGCCGGCAGTCGAGGACGATATGGCCGCTTGTCAAGTTGTGTAATTCCCCTTGGAAGCAGCGCGCAGGGGGGTCTCCTTATGGTGCCGTGAGAGTTGTTACAGACTGGGACGTAGAAATGTAAGCGGATATATACGGTATTGTCATCTCAACTCGAGCAGACGCACCTTTCCCCAATTAAAGAAGAAATACACCTTAAGACACTCACAGCGTAGTGAGTGTCTTCGAAATTTAAAAGCACGTTTTCGCTTGGACTTACATGGACTAAAACGCGAGCGCAAACATAGCGAGACGAGGGTATGATATAGCGTAAAGGAATGATGTTAATATAACCGGAAGTTTCTCTACCACTCATGCAACCTTTCACTCCCACAGAAATTTTTGAAACACAAAGGAGCTTCTTGAGACTATCAACGTGCTTTCATCATTTTGTGGCCCTACATGTGCTATGTATTTATAGGCTGTCCGCCCCCTCACCCACTAAACATTTTATTATAAATGTTAGTGTTTGTGTGGGTGCCATCCGTAGATGGCAATATAATTGCGTTAGGCTGTCATTATGGGTCTTAACCAAAAATCCCTTTGCATGTTTTCATTACTGCGAAGTATGTGTAATAGAAAGAAGGGGGTACGCATGAACACATGTACAGTCGGCAAAAGGCTTGTCTATAACGCTCGAGCGGCGTGCTCCGGACTGCGCGGGAAACACCTAGTGACAACGCCTGGTTTGAGATAGGTAGAATGTGAGCATGCGCGGCCGGTATCAGCGCGGTGGCTGTGTCCCTCCTCGCTGTGCCCGTCGCATTGGCTTCCACACCTTCTGTGACCGTAATAAGCGCTGCATGCCTGCGCTGCCGGGCCGGGAAACAAGGGCGGAGGTTACCCGCCTTTAGCGCGCGTTTTTCGCCTGCATTAGCTTTGGCGCACAGCTGTTCATTGCGTCATCGTTCTGCCAATACGCTGTATGAGTACCGCGTGCACTACTATCCGGTTTCTGCACTCGTATTTGCACGTCACTGCTGACGGGCTAACGACACAATACTTAATGCACTATGCAAGCGATCGCAGACCTATGTCTGTTCACTCTAGAACACCACCAGCGATGCGTTTTCGGCGATTGTTCGTTTTCTTGCATACACACACAAAAAAATCCTGTCTGAATTGCGTATGGTGCCACGAATCTTATCGTCGCGCGTAATTAAACGCAGCCAACGCTGTACAAACCAACGCCGCCTGTATAATAATTGCCTAACGCGTGAGCGAAAAATGGCCAAACAGCCACTCTCCTGTTGCTCTCTCCTACCCTTCCCCGCTCCGTAGCCTTCCTGCGTGCTTTCATGTCCGCCGGCCAGCGCCGGTTCTCGGAAAGAAACTATGCAAAATAGTTGAATGTTTGTTTAGCGTTCCCGAGGCGGCGTTCCTACGCCTTCTTCTTTTTCACCATGCCTGTCTGTCTTGGGCCGTCGCTGATAAAACCGCCTTTGCCTCAGAGCAAAATTACTTGTGCTGCCGCAGGCTGATGACAGCTTTGCGCGCTTATCAACTTGGATCCCGGGCCCCGAAATTTTCTGAGTGGGGCATTCCCCCATCTGTCCCCTCCGCATTTCGGTTTTGTTTTGTCCCCGCGGTTCGCACTCCGCATCGGTACGCACTTTTAAAATTGAGGGCTGTACTGTAGAAGCGACCGGACAGCATGGCGGGACCCTCTGATGCTTATCCTTTTGTTTTCTGTAATCTTCTAAAATTGACGACCACGCGATATTTTTGGAAAGTAACCGTAGAAGTGAGCGCCTGAAGAAAAAAATGTGCACGCAATTTTTCCTTCCCTAAATCCTCCAGAGCGAAAAACATCAGTAAAATAATCGCTGCACCATCCGAAAATATCGCTTTTCTGTTCGCTATTTTTCTACCCGACAATTAATATGTTCTTACACTATTTCAGTTCCGCCTCCGTCAGTTATCATTGAGAAAACGGAGCCAGTATGAAGCGAGAACACGTTGAACGAGATCCCCAGTGCGCCCAGAAATATCGCCCGTCGCGGCTAAGATGAGAGCGAACGGTTCTTGAAACGCAACAGGCATGCTGACAGACACTCGTCGTAGAAGTGGGTGCAGCGTTCGCGACTCGCGAGCATTGACGTAAGGCGAGATGTCCACCGGCGCGCGCCACATAGCGGATGAGAGCCTGAACTAAGCGTCCCTACCCTTCCCATTGAAAAGCGCGCGACGCGTTAGGCAATGTTTATACAGGCGGCGCTGTACAAACAATCGCTAGTCTCAACCAGTGTTTCCGGGCCCGGCAGCGCAGGCAGCGCTTCTCACGCCGAAAGAAGGTACGGAAGCCAAGGCTACGGGCACAGCTGACAACGAAAACAGCCATCGCACTGATCCGGATCGCGCATGCTCTCATTCTACCGGTCTCAAACCAGGCGTTATCACTAGATGCCTCCCGCGGAGTGCGGAGCACGCCGCTCGCGCGTTATAGACAAGCGTTTTGCCGACTGTACACACACATACGCGCACGCGCACACTAAATATTACGGGGTATTTTAAGTAATTTGGCGACGGCAGTTTTAATTATTGAAAGAACCTAGCAGACATTCAATGCTTTAAAGTATGTGCTTCTACCTTAGTCTAAACGTGTAATTATATTTCAACTTCTTGTTTGAGAGGCCGTGCGTTTACAGAGACCGTGGAGCCAGATTTTGAATAAAGCCGTCCCAGTTTACACAAACGCGAAAGTGTGGCATGGGATACGAGGAACAAGGCACCCAAATTTGCTCTTACATGTATTGGCATTTCAGCTCGTTCACTGACTTGGGTTTCCATTACACGCCATGGACTCGAACGATGATGTAATTTATCTCTTTTACCTTGTGTTATTACGAGCAAGGCAGATGGCTTTCCCAATCATTACTTCGCCCCTCATATTAATGTGGAGCTTTTCATACCCCCCCCCCCCAGTAACTAAGTAGTGGTTCATAATTGTGATGACGGAGTCTGCGTGCCGTCTTATGCAACACCCCGTAGCGTGTAGTATGTTCATAACAGGGTGTCGAACTAAACGAACCGAAAACCGGAACCGAACTGTTATCTTTGCCGGAAGTGAACCCGAACCCGAGCCGTTACTTTTTGAGCTGACTGAATCCGAGCGGAACGGAACCGGCAAAATAAAGAAGGGTTGCCGGGTCAGGACGAAACGGTCCGTCAATCCGTTTTATATAATGCGCAGTCAATGTCATTCGGACTTCTCTCTTTCGCGCAAGATTAGCTTTGTTACCTCTCCTATACTTTTCCGCTTCGGAGCAATCACAACACTATCAGCACTCTATATGTGGTCGCAACGTGGGAAAGATATACGCATGTTTTAATAGCATGTTCTGCTGGTCGGCATGTCAGGGTGAATGGCTGTGCGAAGGAAATGACATACGTTCGGCATCCTGCAGGCGTATGAAACATCGTCTTTGCCCTTCCTTCGTAGCGGCTGTATTGGAGCATTCAGGCCGCAAGGCTGCTACACTGTACAACTACAAAAGTCTACACCCTAAGCGGGCTCCCTAGTTACATTTCGTAGTTTGATTTAAAAGGTCGAACCCTTGAAAGTATAAATAATTGACAAGTTGCATCAGCAGGAGTAGTTCCGTGACGAAGCCGCTGGAAAGCATGCATGTTCGGTCACCACTCCCTGCGACCGTTCTTCTGTCGTGAACAAAAAACAAAACACCATATGTATCGATATTAGGATGTCCCTTAAATATTCTAATATGGTCAAAATTTTTCTGGCACGCAGAAAATACGGTAAGTGCACTTATAATAGCGCAGAAATATCTTCCGAGCATCGAACGCAGCAACATTTTTGACAAGTGTGTTTTAAAGGAAAAACAACATCCCTTGGTTTAAATTATTCCGCACAAATTTCTTAGAAGAATATTTTTTTTCCTTTTCTTTCCCTTCGCCATCGAATAACCGCAATACCAGGAGATAGGTTTTTGTCTGGGCGTCCCTACTTTTATCCCACCTTTCCCGCGACCAAAGTTTTCATTAATGCGTATAATTCCTGGTATAATCGTTAGTTTGTCAGGGCGCGTTAAGCGGACAAGTTTGTTGCGGCCGTTTCTCGTCTTACGTCGATGTAATCAGTTGATTACAAACCAGTCTAGTATGTCAGCTCAATAGAGCAAACAAATCATATATCGGGTTTTGTAGCTACAAAACTACACAACTAGTGGTACATGTTTTTGAAACATATGGTAAAGAACACCTTGGTTTCGAA
The DNA here is from genome assembly GCA_013339765.2 of Haemaphysalis longicornis. NCBI lineage: Eukaryota > Metazoa > Arthropoda > Arachnida > Ixodida > Ixodidae > Haemaphysalis > Haemaphysalis longicornis. Next base: position 39,702,726 of record CM023451.1, read on the forward strand.
CTGTGAAAGTTTGAAAAAAAAAAAAAACCCTACATGACCGGGTTTCCAGTCCAGATTAGAGGAAAATTCCGAACTTATCTGCTGTGCAGGGCATTTTTATATTATATCACTTTTGCTACATATACTACAGCTGGCACGAATGAAGGCAAAATGATGACAAATAAAACGAAGAAATTAAAATACCTTCCTTGTTAAGATGCAGGAAAACAGTACCCGAATTTTGGAAAAATTTTGAAAATGTGCATGTTTTTTATTTTCATTGGGAAAGGTTCCACCTTGAAACCAAAAATAAATACGTTAACTCTTTTAAAAGTACGCGAAGTCTCAACAGAAAAGAAACTGCGGCAATAGCTGTAATGCGGTGAGAGAGTGAGAAGCTTTATTTGTGCTGGGATTCTTATATATAATTAAGGTGGTCAATATGGTTGAGTTTTAAGAGGTAAATGTCTGAATTTTCGCTATTCATCCAACGTGTCTGTGACTCCAGCCAGCGCTGGGATTGTTTTTTAGAAAGGGGAAGTTTTTTTCTCTGCCAATGAAATTCTGAGTATCTTATTCCTTGTGCGCAACGAGCTACATACAAAATTTTTGTCCAAAATAGTAAATGTCGACGGGGCACACCTGTGTATCTGTGGGAGAACACCCCCAAGCTAGGACGACATACGGGCTCAGCGAGAAAGTGGCCAGCGAGTAGTCACCACTTTCCTTGTTTTCCTTAACACCTGGCGCAATTTTTTTACAGCTGTCTTTGAAATTGCACCACCGAAGGAGTATTTGCAAATTTTTGTTTGTTGTTTGTTTTTACGGCGACTTTAAACTATTAAATATCTTTTCTGCCACTTCACTGATAATTCAACCCGTGGAGCCGGTTTGCGAAGCGGCTAAAAGTACCTCAATCGCTTCGCGAACCATTTGGGCACGTGATTTAGTCAAAATGGAACTGAACTGGAAGAAATAAATTCACCAGCGCCCGAACCGTAATCGAACCCGTATTTTTTTCGGTTCGACAGAATGATCGTAAGCGTATAAAGTGCAATTGAAGTGACGTATGTTCGCCCGAACACGCAGAAAGTGTTAACTCCTAGCTATCACACATCATGCTTTGTGATAAAGAATTCGCCTTGGGCTCATGCAGCCCTACATTTGTTTTCACTATGGTAGCTCGGGTAGCACTGAATGGAATAACCTGCAAGACATGTTTGTCATCTAGTGCGTCCTGTAACCTCAAGTATGTTTTATTGACGTACCAATGTTTAATGTCTCTTACTCCCTCTACCATCGTTCATTGTCGTAAAACCAACCTTGCCAGAACTCCGAAGTGACCATGCGTTTTGTTTCATTTCTTGTGGGTACATCATGGAGTGACAGCTGCAATAAAAATATAAACAAAACACTCGGAATTGCTGAAGAGGGAGGAAAAAGTTTGTATTTATTTTTTGAGTGGTTGGGCGGCCCTCAACCGGGGTCTTGTGCCACGTGCTACAGATCCCGACAGGGTCAGCAGGTTGGCACCCTTGGTTCAGGCTCCAACGGCCCCTGCTGCTTTGCGTGCCCGCTGAATCAGACCCATGTGCACGTCTCCACAGCAGTTCACTGGCCAGGAGTGCCACCATTGCTCCGCATTAGGGTTTCTGATTTTGGAGGCAGCCGTTGTGCTTTGGCATCCCCATGCGGTATGTAGAGGGTGGGTTTTTCTTGATGGCACAATGGGTTTTTCCTTGATTGCAAGCATATCGAGTAGGATAAATTTTGCTCAGCACGATTAGGTTTGGTAACGTGCCTGTCTGCAGATTTCTCCAGTCGGTGGCTTCTGCCTTCATCAGGAATTCGTGTGGCGGAAGGTACCTTATACTGATACCCCTGTGGTATGCCAATGTGCCCGAATATCTCGGGGGGACTGGCGTGGATTCTTTGAGGTCGGAATCATCGGGTGCTCGGTTGGTAGTATGGCCTGGAGCTACCCTGTCCGCCTTTATGTTCCCCTCTATTTCCCGAGCGCGCCGGGGCGACAGACCACTAAGACGACGTCTTTGTGGTGTTAACGTTGTTTTAGGTAATGGGAGTGAAAATGTTTTTTGAGCTTAAGGGGTTGGGTAAGGGGGTGTGGTCAGCCTCCGGTGTCCAGGAGGCCGTAGGCGTGCTCTGAATGCGTGGGCCGCTGCACCAGGGCGAGTCGCTCCCGCACTGAGGTGCTTAGTGCTCACTCCCACTGCTCAGGAGAGAATGGGGTCTAAGTACCATATTTATTACAGCTTCACATGAAACGAAATAGGTACGGAATGTGAAACATGGTTAAGTAACATCGTATAGACGGTACAAAAAAGAAGAGACCTCAGAGGACTAGCGCTGGTGTGGCCCCCTGTGGTTTGTGTGGTCTCTTTCTTGGTTCTCGTCTGTTCCGCGCTACTTAACCATGCTGCACAGTTCGGACCAACTAGCCCTAATTTATGCAGTGATGGGTACGGAAGCAAATATAATGGCGTTACATGTCGGCTGGCTCAGAAGAAACAAAAGCGAGAAAGGTGTTTTGAGCAGCTCAATTATTCTCTAAAGTGAATTGTTTAGCAGACTGAACTGAACCGGAGAGCCAATACAAATGCGAATGAATGCACCGGAACCTGTACCACTTGCCTGAAGAGTTACATTGGCTGTTGAATAAAGTAGGGACTTTCTTAGACGTGGTATGAGACTATCTTCTTTTTCGTAATTAGAGTGTATTCAACGTGTTCATCTGTATAGATGAATACGTTGTTTTGAATTACTTTTGGAGAAAACGCAGGGCATTGACCCGAAAGTTAAATGAAATTCCTCGGGGAACTCAAGTATGCTTACGTGATTTAAAAAGAGAATCATGCGACACTTCACTTCTTTACTATGTCGTGGTATTTGCGTGCCTTTCTTTGCTTTTGCTTCTTTTCTTTTGGCGTGAATTACTTAGACAGGCTTCTTTTCTACTACAGCGGGTTTGCGTCGCTCTCATCGCTTTCGTTTATTCGTTTCACGGCGCTGATAACGCGAGCAAGAACACTGGGACACGCCACAGATTACTTAGAATCAGGCATTCTGCGATGGTGGTATGCCCTATTCTACTCACGTGCCACCACGTCCAGGATTTACGCGGCAGTCATTCTTATACACATTTTACGAATCCAATTCGCAGTTTTGTGAATTGAATTGGATTGGTAAAGCGCCCACATTAGCTCTACAAAGCTCCCGATTCATGGACAATCTCTAAAGTGGCTATGCGCAACAAGAAAGAGACTACAACTAGAACTTTTTGACCGCCGGCAACATTCAGAGATAACCGATGGGATTTGAACCGGGGTTGAAATTCCATCAGATCACTCATGTGTTTGTACTTACCCTTTACAACGGCGGCCATTTTTCTGGACTGAAAATAACTATTACAGCAAAAACTACGGGTTTTCGCTGAATGTGGCATTTAAGGCTTTCACCTTAAAAAAGCCTTCTAACAATCACGTTCGGTAGCGTAATTATTCCACGTGATGTATTTCACTTACGCGTGAGTAGGTGTATTCAGGACACGTTTACCGCCGAGGCTGACAGAAGTGGCTACCAGTTTGACACGGCAATCCGGCTCAGAACAGAACCTTGAACTGTTGAAGTTCAGGTTTTCCGTTTTTCAATATACCTTCATGAAGAACCGGTAGACTTTTATTAAGCGTTATGCAAGACATTTTTCCCCAATTAGTCTTGCATACCTAAGATTGTAAGGTGAATAGTAAAAAGCTGTGTGAATGGCTATTGCAAGTTACCGAAAAGTAAACCATGACGTGCAACTCCGTGAAGAGGTGCTTTCTACAGCAACCCACTCAAGAAACGGGTAATGCTTGGAGCTTTCTAAGAATGCAAAGGTGAAAGCCAGATGAACCGAATTATGTTGATCTGCTGTTGAACTTTGTGGCAGCGCCCGTCACCACTTGACCAGCCCACTTGACCAACCAGCTCGTTTCACTCGCTAGCCATGGCCAAGAGCCTCCTGTTCGCCCCCGTCGGTACCTTCACCTGTCAAGGCGGCTTGTTTTGCACATGCGGCAGCAGCGTGCCTCTCTCCGGTGCTGCGTTTGCTTTTCCCAGCGCGTGCTCTGTCTTACTTTCTCAAAACACTCCTCCGACACTCCGCCAGCGCTGCTGTTTCCTTTTCCCGGCTCGTCCCACGATTTTCCGAGCGATTGTGTGTGCCTCACAACGATGTTCTGTACCTCACGCGCACTGCGAAGCATAGAGATCAAAGGCTATAGCCTTAAAATTCTAGAGGACTCTGAAAAGCTTTTGCTAGTGAACTCAAGGCATGCCTGCAAAATATTTCGTTTATAAAGTGCTTATTACGACAAAAACTTTAAATTCTCTGTTTCAATGACCCCTTAGTATGATAGCATAAAGAGTGTGAATAAGAAGTCGGACACAATGAAAGAACAACAACAAGGTCTTTAACTTACGTATTAGCAAGATTACATCTGGTACTAAACCTCGCAAACAGTCCTGTGTTCGGGTGCCCGTTAGGAACTACTGCCGGGCAGATGACACCACAATTGTAGATTTTTTGGAAATTGCATTCGATGATTTGAAACTAGCTTCCGAAAGCGAGCAAGCTGATTGTTTGTGGAGAAAATTCAAATTAAATTAAACAGTTGCATAGACAGGTTTGTTCCCATTTCGATTACAAAACAAGAAGACTAATCCCTGTATATCTAAACACATTATTCAAACAAATCGCAAAATAAGAGATTACACAACAGGCCAAGACCGCTTTGAGTAGATTTCACAATTACGAGCCGTATTAAAAATCCAAATCGCAACGTAAAAAACGAAGGTTTATTAATGAAACACTTCTTGTTTCGTGTGCTCTTCGCCTAGAAAATTTTGGCTGTACTTAAACGATCAGAAGCAGGGATTTCACAAATCGCGGTTGGAACTGATGTTGTAACACAGAAACAAGATACAGCCCATGGTTTAATCATTTTGCCAGTCTGTGTTTACAAAGACATGTACGAACGATTATAAGCAAATGGCCCATACTTAAGCATGCGCCATGTCACCAGTTTCATTTTATCAAGCTGGCGTGTTTCACAAGTTACTCAATGTGAACGACAAGAAGGCTAATGGGTGGGTGGAATACCAAATGTGTTTCTGGGGCGGTATGCAGAGTGGATGTCGTTTTTTTCAGTTATCTTCGAAAAATCGCTCCAGAAACATTTTCACCGAAAATACTGGCTGAGCGCTGTTCTTGAACCGGTGTTCAAAGGTGGCGATAGGATGTTTTTATAACTACCTGCCAGTGTCTCTGAGGTCTGTTTGCTTGTAAGGTTTTTGAACACTTCATGGCAGACAACATGATTTTTTTCTTGGAAATAAATGGGATGATACGTCGGCCAGAGCACATGTTGGTACAAAAGCATTCCACGCTATCCCAACTTTCTAAAAAACCCACGATTTTACCGCTGCTGTAGATAACAAGGAACAGGTCGATTTAATGTGCACAGATTTTGCGAAAGCTTTCGACAATGTTCCGCACCATTAATGATCAAACAAACGGGCGTAAACAAAACTATTTTAAAGTACATTGAGGCATACTTAACAAACCGCAAGCAGTTGGTGCGAATTGACGGGTCTGAATCTGAATCTCTTGATGTTTATTCTGGTGCCCGGCAAGGGTCGGTGTTGGGCCCATTGCTGTTTTTGGTGTACATAAATAATTTTTTTGCGGTTGGTAACCCTCCTGTAAAAATCAAGCTCTTTGCCAACGCCTGTTTAATCTATGCCCTAGTGACGTGCTGAAATGACCAAAATGTAATTAATAATTGCCTTTAGGATTTTCAAGCAGGGTGTCGTAAATTCAAAATAAAAGTGAATTGCTCAGAACAACATACCGGCATATAACAAATGTGAAAACGTTCCACCATTGAGCTACAACATTGGACCTCACTACTTAACGAAGGTGTGCATTTAAATATTTGGAGTGAATATTTATAATGACTTTAAATCACGTGCTCACGTTGAGAAAGTATGGTGTGTCTCTTACAAAAAACTCCGTTTCTTACGTTTTAAATTGCGAAACGCTACGAAAGACGTCAAGCTGTTCATAAAACATCCTCTGCGTCCCTGTTTTAGAATATGCCTTGTGGCGCTTGGAGCCCAAACCAAAAGGATTTGATAATAACTAAACTGAAACGAATTCGCATACATTCCGCACGTCATGTATCTCAAAAGTATTCAGTTTTTCAGTTGCGGATTCAGTTACCGAGATATTAAAACTATGCGGTTTGGAATCGGTGGAAACTGGAAGACAAAAGCAGCGCTTAAAATTATATTTCTAGACAAGGTAAAAAAATACATAAACAATTTACGTACATCCTCCAGGTAAGCTTAGCAGCCGACTAAACCATGACGTGGCAGTTCGCCATTTCGGTGCTCGCACGGACGTCTTTCGCAATTCGCTTTTTCCTCATGTTATAAAAACGCGGAAGAATTTACCGCAGCATATTGTTGAAAGCCCTGATGTTAAGAAATATGAAGGTCTCTTGATGTTTACTTTGCACATGAATGGACATGTAATTGCACTTTCACTGAAGGTTGCTTAAGGAGTCAATGACTGTATTTGCTATCTGTATCTTTTGCTGTTCTCTCTGCGATGACTTTCAAGTGAGGGTTGACAGTATAAAGAAAGAATAAAAAATATACTTTGTTAAAAATTGCAGATTTGGTGATATTCGGTTAGGAGATACGCCCTAACAGCAAATTTACCTTTCGCGTTTTTAGTTGTATTTTTACTGTGCTTCCAGAATTTTATTATTGCCTGTCATGTATTTTTATGTTTTGTTTTGGGTGTTCTTTGTGTTTGTTTTCTTTATTTATTGTAATCATTGTGCACCTTCATATTGTTACTTTACTGTGAAACTTCCAACTTCGATGTAGGCCTCCCCCCACTTATGTAATGCCTTTGAGCCCTTAAGTTTGAATAAATAAAATGAAAAAATAAAATAAAATGAAATATCAAAAAGTTCAAATGTTATAAGAGACCAGGCCGGTCGTAATGAGGCAAGCAGTCTGAATCGTGCGTAATATTCTTGTCGACATAAAACCATAAGCTACAGGGGGAGCAACAAAGAGAATAAATGCAAAGGAGGTATGGCTAGTATCCATCTAAAATACAACATGCAACGCAGAACGTCGGTTGAAGGTCGCCACCAGGGTAGCAGATGAATTCAAGGACCCGTTGCTGTGGTGATTCAGTTCCTCACTTATCCGTCGCTTCAGAGCACGCTTCAGAGCAGAAGAATTACCTAGCGAGAAAAACACTTGCCACTTGGTATGTAATACCGCTTATAAAGTCTCTGACCATCTTGTCATCGCGTTGAATATCTTATGCGCTTTCAGAAGGCTAACTGGCGAAACGGCGAAAAACCTCAGTAGCCTCGTTCGGACACGCTACGCATGCAAAAGCTACTGCCTTTCTCGCAGGGAGATCACTGCATTTGTAATAAGAGCCACCAGAAAGCCGTGTGGGTCGCGTAATAGGTTTGGAAACAGTGAAAAAGTAACCAAGACACCGTCCAGTAGCAGGAGGGCTCAGTTTTCCATGCGCCAGAAACAATCGTACTGACCACAGTGACGCCTGGGCCGCGTAACCCCTCAGGCTGTCTGTACGTGGAAGCACGGATTTTTTCGTCTTTGCCGTAACCGATAAGGGCACTCGAAGTCCACCGCACCTATACGCGGCTTTCGCCGTTCAGCCCATTCCTGCAGCCGGCTCGTCCGGGGCCCGCCAAGCCCGAGGGCAGGAAGGCGCCTTTTTTCGCGGTTATGTCACCGTTGCGCCACAGTCGATTCGGAGTCGACTGAGGGGACCAGATCCAGAAGCGCTCCGCTTACGTGAAGGCATGCGTGCCCGGCACCGGCGGTGGGACGGATCTCTTGCAAAGGCTCGTCACGTCTGCGCTGTCCGCGTTTCGGGTGCGAAAGAAGACGACAACGACATTCTTCTTCACTGCGCGATTCACGTTCGCTCTCGCCGGGTTTTCTCTTTCGCCCTGATCCGGCAGTGCACGTACAGCGCATAACCGGACGCGGCAATTGGCGAGCACCGAGTCACGAGGGCGCACATTCACAACTAGAGATAGTCAATAATATGTTGATACGAGCTCGGGTGGTGGGACACAGCCGAGGAATTGGACTCGGCGGTTGCATTGGTGTTAACGCTATTATCAAAGCAAAGCCGTACGTCTCCGTTCAGGGCTTCGGAAGAGGCCTCCCTTGCGGTGCATCAAAGACCGATTGCACTCTGTCATGTTTAAAGTGCTGTCAAGGAAAATCCGCCGAGTATGATAAAGCCTTTTGCATAGCATAATAGATTATTAAAAAAAAGTGTTTGATATAGTACGTCCCGGCGCAGTAGTGGGCGCGTTGAGGGACCAGGGAGTCGAAGGGATGTGCACATCGTCTTGGAGGACGGGTACACTAATCCTTCATAAAACGAGAACTTCCTTATCAGGACTGGTGTCCGACAAGGGAACACCATCGCCCCAAAATTATATGCAGCCCGACTATAAGGGTCTAAGGAGCTTGACAGTGAAGAGTCAGTTATACAAGTAAATTAAAGTATTTGCAGCAAGGCGTGCTTTAGGAAAGGCGTTGTATCCTTCAATGGATCCTCAAAGAACCTGCAAAACATGCTGCAAGTGCGCACTGATGAAGCTTCAATTGTAAGGTAGAAATAGCCGTTAAGAAATTCGAGGTAATGTCAGAGGGCCAACAGAAAGCTTGCTGTTCGTCGTAGTAGAACACGATAGAATACAAGAAGCAGATGGATATAAGCAATCTTGTGGGGGGGTGTCAGTGATAATCCAAACCGCGCGGAGGAAATCAGGTGTTGGGAGTAGCCAGGCTTGGGTGCATTGGGCAAGCCATACAACCGATGCGTACTTTTAGTGGCAACTCACGAGGCAGAACCCCGAGGACCTACTGAACTCCCTGAAATAAACTTATATCTAACCTAGTGTTGGATAGAAGAATCACAGGGGGAAAGCTTAGGTGCTTAAAGAGCAAACTTCTGTGGCAGACGAGCCTGGCTCAAATTGAGAGAGAAAGAAGGCTAGTTGGGCCAGGCATCTAATGCGGTGAACTCATCGCTGGTGACGATTCGGGTAAGCAAGTGATTATTAAAAGATAAGAGCAAAATTAGGGGAGGCGAATGGTAAGGGGAATTAGGAGAGCTACATGAGGAACGAAGGAGAGAAATTCGGCGCAAAGACTATGTATATATCATATATAACCGCCCCTAGCTTGTGCTTTCTGACCTCAGAAAGCACAAGCCAGGAGCTGCTTTAAGTTTATAGGCCATTGGTCCTGCAGTGAATATGATATATATAGTGCCATGATGATGATAATGACGACGACGACAATGACGGTGGTCGCGGTGGTGATGGTGGATGCGCTTAATGGGACCCTGAAACACTCTTTGTGCAGTGCAAGTAAACCTGCGTGACGTTTAGATTACACTGCCAGGAATACCTGAGCCAAATATCACGCGTGCACGTGAAGCGGTAAGCGCGCAAATCGATGTGAAAGACGCGTAAAAACCAACCGCGCTCTCTTCAATTCTCTCATTATGCACCCCTGGCATGGCCTAAACGACGTCATTTTGGCATGGCTGTCCTATTGGCTGTCCGCTGGTCAACTTCGCGGCTTATTTCTCGCATTTCGTGTGACGATCCGCCGCAGTCGGCACTTGTTACCGACCTATCTATGCCTGAACCTGTACTGCATAGTTTTGGTGTTTTTTATCTGTTTTGAGTGCGCGCAGAGTTGGAGTGACGAAATCAATACGTCCCCTTTCAACACGACCACTGTACAACAAACCTTTATTGCTTCGAAAAACGCCCTACCAGCCTACGCGCGTGCTTGCGAGCAGGCAGCCATTCCTGCTTTTTTGAGCCACCAGACCGGAAATAGACCCCTCCACGTTGCGAAGAGAAGGAGGAAACTCCCCGGCGTATGATATATCGAAGGCCGCCGAAGAGAACGCCGCGAGCCGCCCCTCTCTCCGGGAGAAGCGCGCAGTTTTCGTTGCACTGTCCGCGGTCGAGTTGAGTGGGAACAATTACTGCGCGATTCTCATCGTGCGGAGTTTCGGTGATAGTGAGCGGATTTTAAAATTCTTGCGGGAGGAGATTGCTGGGACAATAGACTTTACCCCAAAATACATTCCCAGTAGCCGATGTAAGTGTTGCAGGGTCCTTATAAAAATTACATTGTCCCCGCACATGTTCCACAAAATAAAGTACATTCGTTCAGGCATATATCAGGACAGGAATGAGCACAAACCCACGCACGAATTCTTGCCAGAATCCTGGAGTAGTGTTTGTCGCTGCCTCCTCATTAACCAACAACAGATCTCGCGATTCAAGTTCCTCAGCAGCCGAAGACCACCTGGTCAAAGCGGCGGTGATGCTAGGAAGCACGTTTGTATTATAATTTTGCAGAACATCATCTACAATTCGTGGACTATTTATACGCCGCCACTCGGGTTTGAACCGATAACTTCTCCAATAAAACTATGCTAGAGAAAGGAACCCGCTGTGGCAGAACAGCAGCCTTACAGCATTTAATACTGCGTGAGCAACCACGGGACACGTTGGCCGAATTTTCGCGTTTATCGCATCGCTCTGTAACAGGGCGAGCCACAGGAAGCAGAGAGCGACAGAGTGGAGAGAGAGCGTGTAACGACTGCGGCATTTAAGTGTGGAGAGAGCGATGCTGCCAAGAAGACGTCAGTCGAAGTGCGGCTCAGCCACCGCCCTGTGCCAATGCACTTGTTGGGTTCGCGGCGTCTGGACGGGTCCCTTGACTCCCGTCAACGCTCGTACGAGTTCTAGATTCTAATCTGCAGCCGGTGCAAGGCAGAAAAAGAGGAAGGACTGGGATTGACGGCGATGAAATGCCGACATTGGTGGACGATAAAAGTAGCGACAGGCAGCAATGGTGCTGTTGAAGCGAGCAAACGTGACCACTGAGACGGTAAGAGCGCTAGGCCGATTGGCACGGTGTACAAGGGACGTTGGAGAGAAACGCTGTTTTTGGGGCCTTTTGAAGCCGAAGGAAGGCGTGTGCATTATGCTACCCTCTAGAGATGTTGGAATGCTCCTTGCCCTTAGTCGCTACGCCCTTAGAAGGATCGCATGACGAGCGGGGCGGCCAAACTCCAACTCAACAGCTTGGAGTTTGGCCGGCATGAGCTACAAAGGGCTGCGAAAGGGGACCATCTAAGTAGCGACATGGTTGCGGAGAGACGGAGTGAGAAGTAGAAAAAACTGAAAGCTAGTGGCGAGTGAGATGGGAAAATTCGGGGCCCAAGAATATTGCAAATTGGATATGTGGTCTAGTTTGTGCGTTCTAGCAAGAGGTAAACAGCGCTAAGAGGAAAGTCTAAAAGAAGGCCGAAAGAAAAGGCCATCGAGTTAGTCTCCTTCTTTTCCAGGACTCTTGCCTTTGCATTGTTTTTATGCATTTGAATGTCAAACGATGCGAGTAGTGGAAAATTCAAATCCGCCTCACAGTCCGATGTGCTTGCTTGATTGATTGATTGATTATGGGTTTAGCGCGCCGACGCTACAATGGCGGTGAGGCGCGCCGTAGTGGAGGGCTACGGATTAATTTTTGACCACCTGGGGCACCTTTAACGTGCGTCGAAATCTTGAACACACGGGCGTTTTTGCTTTTCGCCTCCATCAGAAAAGCGGCCGCGGCGGCAGGGAATCTAACCCGCGTTCTTGGGCTCAGCAGCACAACGCCATATGTCCAGAGGACATAACCGTGGTTTACAGATGATTATGGGGAGGATGTTAATTAGGAGGTTTCATAGCATATAATATCCACTGAATAAACAAAATATAAGGGTACTGAGACGCAAGCATTGCCACAAGTGAGTGACTCTGCACTTAAAAACCGGGCAAATAAACAGGACTACAACGTGGTTGTTGCCATGGGAGGAGATCTCTGAGGAACTTAGATAGTTTGTTTATAGTTTTACAGATCCCATGGTACAAAGTAATGCGGCACAAGTTCCCTGGAGGCCCCCTTCCAACAGAAAGGCCCGACCCTTCTGAGCGAATTGAACAGCGTGTAACACGACGGTGGCCATGTTCGTTCCGGCCGTTGACACAGAAAATCTCCGGAAGGCCTAGTAGTGGAGGACACCCTCAAAGCAGTGCACGGCCTAGCTACTAAGGGCGAGAAGAAAGAGCCTGTTGATTTGAAAGTAGCTCTTAACTGCAAAATGGCTTCGTCGTAGTCTGTATCACTACATCGCTGGAAAAGTTCTTCTGTGGGAGCAACTGATAGCGTTAGGCCCTGACTCTTTTCATCTGTATTCGGAAAATAGGTTTACAAGGCCAAATATATTAGCGTTTAGCACCCTCGCAGTTACGTAGGCGTTTGACCAGGTAACCTCGCCAAGGTGTGCTTTGCCAAGTTTTGTGCCTGCTAGTGTTCTCGGTCGCAATAGAAACCTTTCCTATTACATCGCGACATTTTAACTCCCGGTGCATAGATCCAACAGAGAGGCATATTTATAAAGTAACCTGCTGTCAGGACAGAGCCCGTACCATAAATATGCCACCCAAGCTATGTGGATAGTTTTCTTTGCTTGTCTACCCGCGCCTGGCCGTGCAGAATAAATTCCCCGTGCTTAAAGCGAATCATCCGTTCGTCCTCTGTGGCGTAGGCCATGTCCGCCTACCTTGTTTGACTGGCAAAAGAGGGTAACCCGTTTTTCACTCCCATAGAGAGCTTTTGCTTAATCTACAATGCTCTAGACCCGGTTCTACGTCTCTGGCAGTGTCTGCGCTTCCAGATAAGCTCATGCAGACGAAATGCCGAAAAATTCGTTCCTCCGACACTGTACTGTGCATGTTAGTTTGCTGGGCTACTCTTTTGACACTTGCTTCTTTTGTGTAGTTATGCTGAGTCCCAAGTCCATTGCAAACATTTTTATTGTTACACGAACCTTGTGTCATGAAGACACTGCTAGTGCATGTAATGGGTGCATGCACCTGAAGGCTGCACCAAGTCACCAAACAAGTCCAAGCAGCCCCAACTGGCTGATGCAGTCGACCGCAGAATTCGGTCTCATACAGAACACTTCGACGACAGTAGATACTGTGACTATTTCCAGTGCTGCAACTTCTTCACGATAGTGTTTCAGAAACCCTGGGAAACTGCATTTTATAGGCCACCTGCGGAGTATCCTGGCGAGTGGCTAGACCAAGCCGAACGGCAAACCAATGGGGATGACGAGGTAACACTTACGCAGCTAGTTTTCTACCTTAAGGCTGAGCCGACATCTCTTTTGAGAACTGTGAGTGGTTCCTGACTACTTCGACACTATTGAAGAATGAATTTCTGAACACATTCTGTACCGTTATGCGGAAGAAACATGCCCAAATTTCGCAGCAGACTCCCACGCAACATCGAATGGCGGTAGTATTCTTTGAGGAGGTGAAGAGGTTCGGGTGTGCGAAACCTGACATGGCTTAAGAGAAAACCCTGATGTTCTCGATGCGGGGTGTGAGAAGGCTCTTCGGTGGACTTGGCCGCAGGTTATCCAGGACTGTCACGGAATCACTTTTCAGACTCCGCAAATGAAGACGAGCCTTGACATGCACTAAAAGCGACACGGCCGAGAAAACGGCACGTTGACGGCGAAGCCTGTAGATGCCGTTGGGCTACCGAGATTCAGTGCCTACGTGAGCCCGCACATTTTGTCGAATATACTGAGACAGAAGTGCACGCGCACGTGAGTAACATGGGCTTGGATTCCACAAAAAGAAAGCGACCGTGAAAGAATAATCGTTAGGCGCTCCACAAACTGTTAAAAAATCGCCACCTTGGCATTCGAGGTGCCAAGACTGAGGAAACAGCGTAGCTGGTGGCTTTAACTAGCTTTAGCTTGGCTTTTTTAAGTCTGTCCCTTTCTTAAGAAAACGATAAATAAAAAGCGAAGCTTTGTTTATGCAAACTGAACTAAATAAGATTCCACAATCCACCATCCAAAGTCCAAACTCCAACTTCCAAATCCGAAGGCAAAGTTCACTTCAACTGAGCTAAAGTCCAAGCCAACGCTCACGCTACGAACCTAAAAGAAATGTTGTGCGCCCCAAATTCGATGACAGCGCACAGTAAAGAAAAAAAAAGCGATGATAAGGCCATCGAATAGACGCCGGTTTCATAACACGAGAGACCCAGGTTCGATTCCGAACACGACAGGCGTTTTTTTAGATGCGACGCATCTCTTGCTCTGAGGCATGTCCCTCCTGCGTCGCGTCGGCGGCGTCCGCACGCCACCTGCGCATGCGCGACTCTCCTCCGCTCTTCTCTCCGACAACTGTGCGCAACACTCTCACTGCGTCTCATTGTCATAAACAACAGCTGCGTGCGCGCACTTCGCTCGCTTCCTCGTCGCGCAAGTGCGCGCATGCGCGACTCTCCTCCGCTGTCTCCTCTCCTTCAGGCGCGTGAATATAAAGCGGGTAGCGCGCTGCGGCGGTTCAGTAGCGCTTCGCTCTCGTTCGACTCCGCGTGACTTGCTTGACGACTTCCTGCTTGGCTTGATTCTTCCGATGAGACGTGATGGAAGCGACAGTCCCTTCAGCGAGTGGACTGACGCAATCCAATACAAGCGTCAGTCCAAACGCCTCCCCCCCTGATGCGTCGCATCACACCAGGGTTCCCTCGCGAGAAGCTGGGCGTATATTTAATTAGAAGATACTGCTCGAACTTGGTTCGAGAACCAGAGAGTTCTTTGACCGACTGGACTCAATTCGAAAGGGGTTCCTTAAGACCTTCACTTCTGTGGTGAGAGAAGAGCGAGCTGCGCTTTGCTTGAAACTTGAACGCCAGCACCCCAACGAAGGTGTCGTGATCTTCGTTGAGGAGATGAAGCGACTTTTTCGCCGTGCGGACCCCCGAATGACCGAAGAAAAGAAGCTCCGGTTTCTAATGCGAGGAGTGAAGCAAGAGCTTTTTTTTGAGGTGCACACGTCACAACCACCTGCTCGCCGCGATCCTTGCCTCCTCGCCACTTTTCCTTCACATGTCTGGTCTAGAATTTACCTCCTCTTCACTTCGCCGAAACGGAGTTTTCTGTTAACGATCCGCACATGACAGAGTTCAAGTAAAGAGCACCGCTGTTAAAGTAATAGCGTAATCATCTTTGAGGAAGACTGCCCCGCAGACTTGTGGGACTTTTTTAATGTCAGACCGTACGTCGCGGACACCGTTAAAGGTGCTAACAGCGCATCGTTCTTTGCATTAGGCGGCAAATTTTGAAGGGTCCCTACCAGCTGATAAAAACACCGAGTTTGGGCATATACAGGAATTTTGGCTTTGCGGTCGACTACAACGGCGACAGAAAACGTTTTCGAGGAACGTTGTCGACCGCTTCTAGGCACAACTAAACAGCTTGTCTATAAAATTACGAGACACGTAGACTAGGTAAGCGTGGCTTCTGACCAGTGAATCTGGCAGCGCACCAAGCACAGCGTGAGCGCGAGGCAATGAAGCACAGCGTTTACGAGCTTTCTCTACTTGTTGCGGGTATTGGCATGGTGGCGCTGCTCATAAAAGACAGTGGCTGGGCTTCCCTGTGGTAACGTTTATGAGGAGAAGCAGGGTGACCTTCAGAGCTAGCGTTTATTCTCTACGTCGATGATAGATGCAAACATCGAGGTTGATGTAACCATAACTGCTTTGCAGCAAAAAGAAACAGAAATAGAAAAACGGTATAACAGCAAAGGTATAGCGAGGCAATGTGCTCATTAGATCCGCGGCAACCCCAATACCGCCTCCTGCCCCAACGAAAAGAACGTCGCTTGCACGATTGTTTGCTTCCTCGTACCAGTACATCTCTGAAAGATGACTTGACCTTTTACATAGAAATAATGACGCCCACCTGGTGCTGCGTGGCATCCTGATCACTTTGCGCTCTTGTTTATGGGTAATGTAGTATTTCCGGTATGTGTATAGCATGTCATTTAAGCTATTTTTAGGCGAAGCATACATGGCTATGATTCCATGTATTTTGATATCTGAGACAAGAACTCCAGAGGCTACTCGTATCTTTGATACATCGAGGCGTTCCATATTATGAGGCGTAGCGAGCGTCCTGGTGTGTGTGCTGTTAGCATGCGCACTCCACTAGAGTCGACGCCGTTCGAAACATAATTTAGGCATGAAGTTAATATGTCTCGTCCCATGGATGTGCAGCGTGAGTATACTAGTAAAATCTACAATTTTTACCATAAAAACGTGACTCAGGACTCAGAATTATGTCTCATAACTTAGATATGCAATTTGAGTAGATTGGTTACCAATGCAAGGTTTTCAAGATGACTCCAATCAAAATAGAAGTGTGTGTGTGTGTGTGTGTGTATGTATGTATGTGCGTGTGCGTGTGTGTGCGTGCGCGTGTGTGTGTGTAAAAAACATGAAACAAACATGAAAAAAGAAACGAGGAGGTGGGACATCATAACACTACTAACACCTGAAAGCAGGAAAACCTAGCTAACATAAGAACGCTGAGATTTAACTGCGCTACTGCAAGTTTCGTGCTGCTGGGTCATGCCACAATCTATAAAATACAATAAAATTCATTCTGAGCAAGCGAAAAAAGAAGTTCTCACCCACTGTCCCAGGAGTCAGAATTTCTTGCTTCGCGCTCTTAGCACAAATATATACAAAAATGAGAGACTATTGGTGTATTTTGTGTTAAAATGTACCGCTAGACTTCAGATTGCCGGTGACATGTTGACGAAGTACCTACACTTGCCCGCTACACATATCATTATCAGCTTTTGTCGACACTCCGACAATGGTGTCTCAAATGACCTCCTACCGCTCCTATCCTGCGCAGCCTGCATACATTCTTTGTGCACGAATTCTCATATCTCTTCTCTTTTCCCTTACATCTACTCAAGTTTTCGGTACCATTCTGTTACATTTACCTTCCGGCAGTTATCCCTTCTCTACATGACGTACGGCGCGCAACTCCACTTTTTCCTACAACTTTAGCTCCGATGCCTTCTACCACAGCATGCTTCCTAATCCGGGACGCTCTTACCCTATTCCTAAGCCTTTACTGTCCCAATTATGTTTCCATTGTTCATGGGTCTGATCTAAGTGTCGTTTCGAGGTGTTTACCCAAGCCCAAGTTTCTCCCTCAGAAGGAATTACCTGGACTGCGCAATGGTTGCATACCTTTTTTATGACACGGGTAGCCTACTTTTCAACACTTCAGAATGCTGGCCAAACGCATCCCGGCCCCTAGTAATTCTGCACCTGATTTCCTTCCCGTGGTTTGCAGCGACACTTTCAACTTCATTGGAACATAGCTTCATTCGTCCACCTCATTTAGTCTTTCTTTCACTATGCTGGATGAGAGGCTTTCCTCATATCTGTTTACAGTAATTAACATTTATTTCTCACCTTTATCCTTTCTCCCTACGCCATGAGCTGTGTTTTTTCAGGCATTTCTCGCGATTTACGGAACAATACACGTCATAAAATATCTGGACGCGGTTCACATATTCCCCAGTTACTTGTATGCAAGACTTCTCCCAATAAATCGCCATTAACTTTCTTTTAAACAGCTGTGAATTTCGGGAAGGTCGTGCCTCTTGTCATACGCCCTTCTTTACAGCGAACTTTCTACGTTTCTTATGAAGAATTATCGCGCCCCTACATGCCTGTATAAGTCCCCTAAAAACAGTTTGTAAGTTTCCTCTGCTCTCAGTGTCTCAATGGTTCTACTACCGAGGCGGTGTAGACTGAATCAAATTTCTTCCTAATATAAATTCCATACATGTGAAAGTGTGTAAACAATGTAATTTTTGGTTCCCTGCTTAATGGTTTGAATATGATCTATTGTTGAGCAGGTTTTTAAATTCCTGCCTGTGTTAGTTTGTTGAAAATCTAAGGCGCCGCCTATGCGGCTAACAATCACTTTGTAAACAGCCTGTATACAGCGGACAATAGGCTGTCGGGATCGTAATCCTTAAGCTGTTTACATCTGCACCTTCTTGCAAATTAGAGTTTGGTGGGCGTTTGTGTGGAGGCTTAGACTTCCTTTAAGGTCGTTATGCATTGAGAGAATAATTTTTCTAAAGTACCGAGTGACACATCTCTTCAAGCCATTTGTAGGTCCATGGTTATTACGTCGTCCACTACGGCTTCAATGGCCTTCGTCGTGTTTAGCGTCTTTTCTGCCTCATGCTTAGTAACTGCTGCAACCGCGCAAACTAAACCTGTTCATTGAGTACTGTTTCTTGGTTCTAACGTTGTAAGCGTATAAATCTGCAGGAAACCTGCCGGCTACTTGTAGAATCGTATCCATGTTGTTCGTTGTATTGCTTCTGTTCTCCCGGAGTGCAAAATTATAACCTATGAAACAGCAAGCTTATTCTTTGTTTTTTAGGCCCACTACTAATGTTAATAGTTCTTATCCTTGCTATGTTGTAGTCTTGAACGTTACCCATATTTGTTTTTGTAAGCATTGTTGATGACCCTGCAAATTTAAAATAGCGGGAGAGATATAGTAAGGGGGAGAGAGAGAGAAGGAATAAACTTTGCTGAGAGCACCAAAATGTTTGGGTAGGGTCTTCAGTTTGAGACTGCAATGATTACTCCTGCTGCAACGGCCCTTTCCACCAGCCGAGCCGGAAGTCTGGACAGGAGCTGTCCAGCTCATTCTCCCACTGCTCACCGTAAGGGTGTGGAATTCTGGTTACCTTAGGGCGTGCCGGAAAATCACATACCATGTGGTACAGGCTGCCCTGGCATCGTAGAATTTACCCAGCAGAGGAATGAAATTTGGTCCGGTAAAGAAACTAATCTGGGAGAGCCAGAGGAAGTGCTTGTGACTCTTGGTTGGAGTTTCTTGCTTGGCAGATTAGGTCATTTTTTCCAACCTATAGTAGTGACCAACTGCTCTGTGAGTAAACAAAGCATACGCAGACTCTACGCATGACCCCCGAGTCCCCTGGCGGGATGATCACGGATGATGTCGTGGGTGATCATGGGTGGCAAATGCTTGTGTTGTCGGGTTGGGGCGCCGCTTTGAGAGGCGGTAAAAGGGGTTGGGGAACACCCAGGAACACTGTAAAGCGGCAACCACATGGAATATTTTGCTCGCGTATGGCGGCCGTCGGTATCTCCTGGTGGCGACGCAAAAAACTTTGGACACCACAATTTACCCCTCCAACATCTGCCATAGTGATTTCTTACCTAAAAAGCGCGTAATTGGTCAAATTGGCTTTTTATTATTTTTTAATTTGGTCCTCTGCAACGTCCGTTTCACGTGGCGGCAAGGAGACGCCGACGGCCGTCATACGCCAGCAAAACGCTCCGTGTGGCTGCAGCTTAAAACAAGGGCGCAAAGCGACCATCAAATCGATGGGGTGCAGTGCGCGTCGCTTTGTGCCCTTGTTACAGTGCTCCTGGGTGTGCTCCAGGCCCCTTTTTCCGCCCCTCAAAGCGGCGCCCCAACCCGGAACACATGGATTGGCATGGCGCTAGCGCGTAGTTTCAAAACGGCGGCATCTCGTTTGAAAGAATTGATCACCAGGTTTTAATGACAAGGAGAGGGCAGTCCCAGAAACAGTCTACGTCGCAAGAAAAGTGACTTTGAGTGGTAGAGCTGCCGAACCCTTTGATGTATCTTCCGGCCAAATCATAGTCGACCAGCTATGTCCCCCAGCACAATCTTTTGCAGAGGTTTTCACAAAACTGGGAGAGCTCAAGCTCTACGTGTACAAAATAAAACTCAAGCGTGCCGTCATGGGGATGGAAGTACCGGCTAGAAGAGCCCCTGTCGCCCTGAAGGATAAGGCTCGGACGAAACCATAAAGACGATCAAGACGTCGCACCGAAGTTTACAGAGCTTATGGAATAGTCTAGCCACATAATTACCATGGGCAAATAAGACAAAGCTCGAATTTATTGCGATCCCAGATTGCGCGATCGAGCAATATCCCGTGCGAACTACTACATGCCAACGTTAGATGTCGCTCCCAGGCTTTCCATAGCTGAGTTCTTTCCCACGTATGACGCAGCTTCGTGGTTTCGACAAATTAAGCGTAGCGAGGCGAGCTCCAAACTTTGCACAACGAGCACGCCGTACGGTCGCTATCGGTTCCTTGGCAAGCCGTTTGGAAGCTTCTGCTCCATAAAGTTTTCCGCGCTGCAACGCAGCGGATTTCTGTAGTCACTCCCGGTCTGGCGGTTCTAATGAAAGACCTAATAGTACGGGGCAGGACGAAAGACGAACAGGTCCCCAAATTGTAACTTCCGTTGTCACCATGTCAGCACCACAACTGTCAACTTAGCCCCGATAAGTGCGCGTTTTTGCAGGGGGAAGTTTGGTACCTGGTGCACACCCTCACTACTGTACACAACCTGGAAAGTGTACAAGGCCTACTTGGAATGTCAAAATTGAAGACCAAGAGCTGCATTATTTGGTGCGAGTAATTTTGCGCAGCGATTCATCCCCAATGTCTGTAGTGACAGCGCCCCTTCAAACACGGCTGCGTGAAGCTGTGGCATACGTTGGAAATGAGGCGAAACGACAACTTTTTGACGCGTTACATCCATCCCTGAAAAAGAACCTACTGGCTTTCTTTAACCGTAGGTCGAAGCAAGCCGATTAGCAGTCGGCACAGTTTCAATGCAAACCCGCCGCGGTGGTTCAGTGGCTAAGGCCTTGTGCTGCGGAGCCCAACGACGCTGCGTTCAGTATTGCCACGGACTGTAATCGGATTTGGAAATGACCCCCGCGTGCGGGAGGTAGCGCTTCGCAAAAGAGCGACAACCTCGTCGCCATAGAGTTTTTTCGTAAGTATACTAGAAAGAAAACTGAGCCTGGGAATCCATGTCGGTGTGGGGGGCTAGGCTAGAGAACAGCACAGCTGCTGGCTTGGCATGCCAATCGGATTCTTAAGCGTCTCTTAAGGTTGGTTCCTACACTGTGCATCTCTATGTCCACGAGGCCAGCGAAGTAAAAAAAATCTTGCTTCGCTGCTATCGCTTCGCTTTGAAACTGGAAATTCACTCCATTAGTTCATGTTTAGGCAGCTGCGGTTCATTATAAGCAAGTGGGAGGATTAATGCCGGTGAGCGACACAAAGTACATTATTACAAACCCACATTAGTACAAACCCACAATTTACATACGTTAGTTTGTGGTAAGGAGAGTTCGGAAATGCGTTCGTTTTGCAGTAGCAGTACATATGTTAACAGTGCCCGGACATCTTGACAGAGCGGGTAATTTGCCGGTGCGAAAGTTGTAGCAGACGGGCTGTGCGCACCGCTAATGCAATGTTTTCATAGGTCATCATCACCATCATCAAGCCGCTAAGGTCTACTGCAGGACAAAGGTCCCCACCCAATGACCTCCAACTGCTCCTGTCCTGCGCTGCTCGAGTCCACAGTTTACCCCCGAATCCCCTTATTTCATCTATATAACGGACTAATGGCTTCCCCCTAATTCTAGACCCCTCTCTTGGTATCCACTCTGTTACCATAATTGCCCACCGGTTTTCAGTTCGCCTCACAACATGGCCAGCCCAAGTCCTTTTTTTCTTTATTTGAACAATGATATCTTGTACTCTAGTTTGTTCTCTAATCCAGGTAGCTCGTTTCCTGTCCCAGAGTGTCACTCTTAACCTTATTCGTTCCATGGCACGTTCAGGCGACATAAGTTTGCTTCCTAGTTGTTTAGTAACGCGCCACGTTTCAGCTCCGTATGTCATAACCGGCGGTATGCACTCGTTGTAGACTCTTCGTTTGAGTGACAAAGGTAGCTTACTTTTCATTATTTCGGAGTGCTTGCCGAGTGCTCCCTAACCCATACCTATTCTGCACCGGATTTATATGTCGCGGTTGTATTGTCTGTCCGTGATAGTTGTCCGTGATCTGTCTGTGATAGTTTTATTTATAAGCGCCTAAATCCTTCCTGATCTTTTCCAATAATATCTTATTTGAAATATTTGCAAATAAGACTCTTTAATGAGTTTCTCGCAAGATTTTACATTATGGTTAACTAGCAGCTTGGTCTGCAGAATAGTCAGCACAACCATTCCGGCAGACTTTCAGCAAAAGGAATACGCTTTCCTTTCAATTTCTGTAGGTTTAGAACAGCGTGTTTTATTTTACACTTATACAATTACACACTTTTCTGTGCGTCTTTGTGGCACTGTATATGAATTTACGGAAACTTAAACATTTCAATCCTAGCCAATGACGATGACAAGGCGAGCGTGCAGCAGGATGGCGGCCTATGACGACCAGATGACCTAGAAGTGAGCCGCATGGACGCTAGCACCAAATTACTCTCTAGTGTATATTGTAAGGAACTTTATGCTCGTCGCCATGACACGAGGAGGTGAAAGTCGAATAAGACGAGAAAGAACAAGGAAGAATCTCGGTAGCCATGTTACAGCTGCCGATGTGATGTAATGAATGTAAATACAGTTTGCTTTCTTGCTTTCCGTTTGCCTTTGAGAATATTCAACACGCAGGTTCAATCCCAGCCATGGTGGCGGCTTTTCTGATTGAGTTGAAAAGCGAAAATGGCCGTGTGTCGAGATTTGCGCGAATGGTAAAAATCCCCAGATGGTCGAAATTAATGCAGAGTCCTCCACTACGCCTCGCGCCATAGCCCAGGTGTAGCTTCGGCGCGTGAAACAATAAATAAATAAATAAATAAATAAATAAATAAATAAATAAATAAATAAATAAATAAATAAATAAATAAATAAATAATAGAACAAATCAACAAATAAATAAATAATAAATAAATAAATAAATAAATAAATAAATAAATAAATAAATAAATAAATAAATCACATTGAGGCAAGATAGCTGCCCTATCGCTTTTCCATCTTGTTAGCTCACAGATGAGAAACAAAGCTATGCGCTTATTGAGAAGAAGAGGCTAGCAATAGTGCGTGGTTGCACAAACTTTCATGACTACGTTTGCGGTAAGGCACAAGTGATTGTGAAAACGCAGCAGAGGCCCTTGGGGCCGATGCTTAAGAAGCACCTGCAGCACATAAGGGTGACCTTGCAGCGACACCGGATGAAACGGGTGTACAAGCCAGGGAAATAACTTTTTTGAGGGTGTTCTAGGGCGTATTTCGAACAATATGAGCATGCGCAAGTACGCCGAGAAGTTTTAGGTGAATGCGCAGGAATTTGTTTCGGCCTTGGAGTCTCGTCTAAAAATATTCTCGCAACAACAAACGACGATTCCGCGCTTCCCAAACTGTCGGAATATGGGGTGTCCAGCTGACCTGGCAAGCGTTAAGCTCTAGAAGCCACCCGCCTGTATTGGTCATACAGAGAGGAGACACAGACGCAAAGACGGTCTGATGGTTCGCAGCAATAATGCAATCATACCACGTTAGATGAAAGCAGAAATATTGTCTCTTCTGTACGTTGCACATGCCAGAGCAATTAAGATGAAAATGAGCGCGCAAAGCGTGATGCTGTGGCCCTGAATGGCGAGTGACATATAGCCGTTTCGCAGAAACTGCGAAATGTGCGAGAAGCATCAGGTGAAAACGCGATAAAGCTCTTTAGAACAATGGTGTTCCAAACTTGCTCTGGGAAGCCGTAGGAATGGACTTATTCTATTGCAGAGTCGGCCAAGTTGCCAGCATAATCAGGCTTTATATTTGAAATAGAAAAATTTCCCCACACTTCTGCTTACTGGCTGAAGTCAGGGTGCGCCGAACTTTTCCTGTTCATTAATTACCGGCTTCAATATGGAGTGGTGACAGGCCGCCATTCAGCAGCATGGAATTCTAAGGCATTTTATAAGAACAAGGTAAGCCCAGGAAGCATGAAGTGCGTATCAATAACGTTAAATTGGTATGAGAGGGATGGCTGTGCAAGAAGCAAAATGCCGATGAAGTGCTCTCTTAACCGGCCCGACTTCGCATAGCTCTGCTTCAGGGGCGTAATGCCCCTCAAGATGCTGTTTTAAAGTCCTCCGTGCGGAGGCCTCTGGGAGGACAGACGAGGACCCTGCTGCCTGTGCTAGCAAGACACCAGGCATCGGAGGTCGTGCCAAACCGATCCGATCATAACCTCCTTCAAAATCGTCCAGAGGGTCCACCCTCCGAACAACCCGATTATTGTTTCGGGCAATAATGCCACCCTTTTCCGAAGAGGGTGCATTCATTTGGCCATTCGCAACCAGGGCCATTCCTTGTCGGGACTGTAGATGCACTTCCTTGCTGTGTAACATCAACGCCGAAAACAGGGACCAGATAGCTCGACACATCGTCGAGGGAGGTGCGATAGAACGGGCTGGGGATCCTTGTGTTAGCGCGCTCTCTCTGTCACTCATGGACAAAGAATTATATTTTCTGAGACAAGCTGAGTCTTTGTTACGATAATAAAAAGGTGGTGACACGTCCGCCATAAGCGGAGCAAGGCACAGATGAAGGAAACATTTGAATTTATGTTTCATTTTTTTTTGCGTAGCGACGGTCATGTATGCCGGTCCTATCTTATAATAGAGTTGTTTAAAAGTTGCGCATCGTGTCGTTTAGCTCTTATGTTGCTGTCATGTCTTTTTAGGCAAATCAGAAATCAATTTGACAAGTTGTTCCGGCGAATCAGTTACTGTAGCCCCGGAAATCCGATCGCATTTAAGGTTTAAAAAATACCAGCGTCCGATACGAAGGGGGTTTATCAGACACGTCAGTGATATATATATATATATATATATATATATATATATATATATATATATATATATATATATATACAGAAAGATACGGCAGCAGTCTACAACGCCAAAGGAGGCATAGGGGTGTGGTTGGGCTCTTTTCTTTTTCACTACGGTTAATGAAGTAAACATTTTTTTAGTATACAGAAGAAAGAAAGAAAGAAAAACACGCGCCCAGAGTGGGGACCGAACCCACGCCTTTCGATTACATGTCGAATGCCTTACCAATTCGGCTATCTGGGCGACTGTGTTCTCCTTCACTTTTTAGGCTATTTATATTTACTAGAAGTGTATCTGACGCTTGAGGGTGGTGGCCAGCGCCACTCTGACTACACGGGGAGAAGGGGACCTTCTTTTCAACCCCCGGGGCGTGACTCGAGCGTCTACAGCCTGTCATGAGCGGGTAACTGGCGGGAAGCCCTCTTATGCTACCTAGGCATCAAGGCTGCCAGAACCGAGACCCTCGCTAGGCTTTCGCAGAATAATATAGTAGGGAAATGAGGGGCTCGTTGGGGAAATACAGAAAGATACGGCAGCAGTCTACAACGCCAAAGGAGGCATAGGGGTGTGGTTGGGCTCTTTTCTTTTTCACTACGGTTAATGAAGTAAACATTTTTTTAGTATACAGAAGAAAGAAAGAAAGAAAAACACGCGCCCAGAGTGGGGACCGAACCCACGCCTTTCGATTACATGTCGAATGCCTTGCCAATTCGGCTATCTGGGCGACTTCACTTTTTAGGCTATTTATATTTACTAGAAGTGTATCTGACGCTTGAGGGTGGTGGCCAGCGCCACTCTGACTACACGGGGAGAAGGGGACCTTCTTTTCAACCCCCGGGGCGTGACTCGAGCGTCTACAGCCTGTCATGAGCGGGTAACTGGCGGGAAGCCCTCTTATGCTACCTAGGCATCAAGGCTGCCAGAACCGAGACCCGCGCTAGGCTTTCGCAGAATAATATAGTAGGGAAATGAGGGGCTCGTTGGGGAAATACAGAAAGATACGGCAGCAGTCTACAACGCCAAAGGAGGCATAGGGGTGTGGTTGGGCTCTTTTCTTTTTCACTACGGTTAATGAAGTAAACATTTTTTTAGTATACAGAAGAAAGAAAGAAAGAAAAACACGCGCCCAGAGTGGGGACCGAACCCACGCCTTTCGATTACATATATATATATATATATATATATATATATATATATATATATATATATAATATATATATATATATATATATATATATATATATATATATATAAAGAATCTGTCATCTAACCTTTTCGCCAGATGCAACAGGCTTTGCCTGAAGGCCCCGAATATTGAGAATTCCGTGGGAAGGAAGAGCGTACGATGACCAGATGACCAGCGACGTGAAGAGAATGATGTAGTCTAACGGTAGCTCAAAGATAATCCTCGATCAAGGTCCTAAGAAACTCGGCGTGTACTACAGTGGAAGCGAGAGGCTGGGCAAGTTGTTCTCCGTTGTACTGCGGTGAATCGCATACGAGATGTTCGTCATCATTCCGTCGCTAAGCTGTACACTCCGTAGGACACGTCAGCGTATATTACAGCGATCACGAGGATGCCACTAAAGGGACACTGAAGGGCAGAAACATGCTGACTTCTATCGTTGGATTACAGTGAATATAAATATACCCCTGGTCGCAAGCGCAGTTGCTTATTAAAGATGATAATGCCTCTGGAAAAAGACTTGTTCCCCGCCGGATACCTTCACGCACAACACTGTGTAAAGCCAAAAACTGTGTACAGTCAACATGCATTGTTGCGGTAGTAAAGCATTTTATCGCCTTACGACAAAACATTTTAAACTGGAAGATCCTTCTTGAAGAATAATGATCACCTTTGTGTGGAGCAGCACTTACCCACAGACGTGTGATGGCAAGCGTTTATCACCGGCATTGATACGAAAAAGATGAAATGGATCATTGAGAGAAAAAAGCGACTTCGGCGTTGAGGTGGGCGTCCCCGTCTGTAACAGCGGAAAAGTTCCTCGGAAAGGGTTCTATAGCAAGCGGCGTTCCGTAGCACGATGTGTTCGGTAGCGCTTGCTTAAACTTAGCGATAGATAGAGGTGGCCATCCTCGCAGAACACCGAAAATAAATGCAGGGAAAAATGCCGCTTAAGCGATGGAAGAAACCAACGGCGAAATTCACTATCGTTGGCAAATGTCCCGTTACACGGCGGTAGAAACGAGCAGATCTCCTACTGTGCAACGTTCAAGTGTCAGATCGAAGCCCATTTAAAAATTGGATGTAACACTACGCTACAGTGGCACAATAGGCTAATGCTAAAAAACATCCATCGACGTCTTAAGTGCATTTAGCGTTGTAGCAGTACGATCAAGCGGATCTAGTGGTACGCCACTACAATCGCACCGACCTTTTCTTGGCGACTGCTTTGGACGGTGGCTATAGCGGAGACTAGGCTTATCGGGTCGCAGTTTTGAAATTCCTCGGCATTGCATTTCAGTTTCCTTAAGAAGACACTGAAGTGAATTTGTAAAACCTGTTTTTGTTTGTATTCAGCTTACACTGGCTCAACTAAACACACGTTTCATCGTTTATCCGGTTGATAAAGCAGTATTTATTTGAAAAGCCTGAAAGAAGAAAAAAAGCACGCGACATTTCCGGTGGCCACAGAAACTAACAGTGACGCACATTCGAGATGGGATGTGATTGGACAATGTTCAAGATTGGAATTCAAACCAGTTTTAGTTTCGGTTCTGTGAAAGAATATGCTTGACCTCCGGCGTTATCGTTGGCTCGGCATTCTCGATATTTAAAAAAGCAAGCATTCCTGTTCAAATAAAAAATTTCCCCGCATTTCCCCGAGGGGAAGAATGTGAAAGTGCGAATGCAGGAGTTGAATTTGCGCGGTTCGGTAATGTTCACGAAAGAGAGATCACACACACACACACACTCAACTACAAAGAAAGAAAGATGCATTTATTCACAGACACCTATTTGTGTTGTCGTTGTACTTGATTGCTAGAGCGGACCTCAGCTTTGAAATTTCGTGTCAGTACTCCTTTAAGCGGGTGCATTAGCCCTTCTCACGCCCGATTCCTGGCCAATCCCCCACGTGGGTATGTGCCATGTCAGCGGCCAGGCAGCGCGCGCCCATCTCCCCCCGTTGCCAAGAAAGACGAGGAGATTCCTGGCAAATCCCCCACGTGGGTATGTGCCATGTCAGCGGCCAGGCAGCGCGCGCCCATCTCCCCCCGTTGCCAAGGAAGACGAGGAGCGCGCGCACCCGCAGCTGTTGCTATGTGGACGGACGGCGGTCAACGGAATTCAGTGTCGCCTATAAAGTGCATTCGCACTTAAAAAACAGCCATTCCCTAGCTTACGACATACCTTCCGCACAAGCGAAATCCTCTGCCGCTCGATGGAATGTCATAAAGCTTAGTGAGGTTAGGAGAACAGGTGAATTCTTTACGGTGCTGAAAAATGGACACGTTCTATGTTACCGTGGTCTAGAGGACAGAAGAGATTTGGGCGTGGGATTTCTAGTCAAGTCATCAGGTAAAAGCCCTAGTCAAGTTGTTTATACAACTTTTAGCCCAGGAATCCATGTATATTCATCTAGATCCCTTTTGGTGAATAAACTGAACTGAACTGAAATGAACTAAACGCAGTAAGCTTGCTCGGAGGAGTTGCACAAACGAATTAACAAAGTTTTGGTGACAAACGCTGTACCAACAAACGAGAGTACACTTGAATCTAAGACGCAGCAATGCAAAAAAACAAGCAGATGTCAAATATTTTAGGCCTGTCAACAAGGTACACTAAGCGCTTTTGTTTAGTCTCACGCGCTAATAAAGTTTATTCCTTTCTCTAAGAAGGAGCGAAACGTGCTTTTGTTGTAAACAAACAAACAAACAAACAAACAAACAACAAACAAACAAACAAACAAACAAACAAACAAACAAACAAACAAACAAAAACGCCTTGAGATACCACCGTGTTACAGCCCAATCGTAACCAATCGGCGGAAAATATGAGGATCCACGACCACTTGAGCCTCCAGCGGCTCCAGCTCGGTATACTATAATGATTTCTCGGGTTACTTTAACTAGAAAGAAAGGGGAAACGCACCTCAGCAGCAGTAAAAGGGAACGTGTTTAGAACACTTCCATTCGGACCCACGAATTGCTGATGCGGAAAGGATGTAGTGCCCTCGCGCGCCGCGGGAGAGAATAGTACGGGATTGAGGCCGTTACTACAACCGATATTTCACCAAAGTTCTCGTAGCTGTCAAACAAGCAAAACCAAAACATCTGCCAGGATTTATTAGCAGATAATAATTACTGCGCATCTTTCATGAATGCGGAACATGTATCTAATTTTTTAGCGCATCTTAATTATGGAATTGCAGTTGGGGCTTGGGGTTCGGCCTGACCCCGGCGACCATTGCCGGTAACGCACTCCCTCACCAGAGCAGGATTGGCCACCCTGGTGTAGTAACTGCCAAAACCTCCCATGAATACGCCAATTAACCCACGGCCCTCAGTCTCCAGTGGCTGCGAAGCAACTGACCACGGCGGCGGTCAGACCTGTGATGCAGCAGGGTGTGCTAAGAATACCTGGACCCGGACAGGCCGCCATTGGAATCTGAACCTGGAAACGTTTAACACGAGAACCTTATCTAGTGAAGCGAGTGTAGAGGTGTTGTTCGAGGAATTAAAGGGAATCAAATGGGATGTCCTAGGCCTTAGTGAGGTTAGGAGAACAGGTGAAGCCTTTACGGTGCTGAAAAATGGACACGTTCTATGTTACCGGGGTCTCGATGACAGAAGAGAACTGGGCGTGGGAATTCTAGTCAATAAAAGCATAGCTGGAAACTTAGAAGAATACTATAGCATTAACGAAAGGCAGCAGGTCTTGTAATTCGGCTCAATAAGAGGTACAAGCTCCAGGTGGTACAGGGATATGCCCCCACATCCAGCCATGACGACTAGGTAGTGGAACGCTTCTATGAAGATGTGGAATAGCCAATGGCTAAAGTAAAAACACAGTATACCGTAGTTATGGGAGATTTCAATGCTAAAGTAGGCAAAAATCAGGCTGGAGACAAGGCAGTTGGGAACTATGGTCTGGGGTGTAGAAATAGCAGGGGGGACCTACTAGTTGAGTTTGCAGAACGGAATAACCAACGCATAATGAATACCTTCTTCTGTAAACGGGAGAGCCGGAAGTGGGCGTGGAGGAGTCCGAATGGGGACCATAAAAATGAAATAGACTTCATATTATGCGATCACCCTGGCGTCGTGATGGATGTGGAAGTGCTCGGAAGGGTAAGATGTGACATTCGTACGGTAAGATCTCGAATTAAGCTAGATTTGAGGAGGGACCGTAACAAGCTAGTACGAAAGAAGCCGACTAATGAGCTAACAGTAAGGCGTTAAGTAGAGGAATTTAGGATCGCGCTGCAGAACCGATACTCCGCTCTTACCGAGGATTCCGAGCTTACGACACAGGAAGCCAGCGACAACCTTACACGCATTATGACGGAGTGTGCAGTAGAAGTCGGGAGCACGATGGCTTGACAGGACACTGGTAAACTTTCCCAGGAGACGAAAGATCTAATTAGGAAACGGGAAACCATGACAATCTCCACCCCAGCTGACAGAATAGAACTAGCGGAGCTTTCGAAGTTAATAAGTGTCAGACAGCTGACATACGAAAGTATAGTATGGGGAGGATCGAATACGCTGTAAAGAACGGAGGTTAGCCTGAAAGCAGTAAAGAGGCGTCTTGGCGTGGGGAAAAATAAGATGTATGCACTTAAAGATAAGCAAAGCAATGTCATCACAAAAAGGGATAACATAGTCACAGTGGCCGAGAAGTTCTATAGGGATCTGTACAGTAGCCGGGAGATCCAGGATAATGGCGAACGAGGAAAGTAGTTCAGAGGAGATATACATCCCACCAGTAACGACCGAAGAAGTAAGGAAGGCTTTGAAAGAAATGAAAGGGGACAAAGCACCTGGTGAGGATCAGATAACAACAGACCTCTTGAAGGATGGCGGAGAAATTGTACTTGAAAAACTGGCAAACCTGCATACGCAATGCCTAATTACCGCAAGCGTACCGGAATCTTGGAAGAACGCGAACATCATCCTAATCCATAAGAAAGGTGACATGAAGGACCTGAAAAATTACAGGCCGATCAGCTTACTGTCAGTCGTCTACAAAGTACTTACCAAGGTAATCGCTAACAGCATTTCCGCAACCTTAGATTTCAGTCAACCTACAGAACAAGCAGGGTTCCGTAAAGGTTATTCAACAATGAACCATATTAACACGATCAATCAGGTGATAGAGAAGTGGGCTGAGTATTCTGAACCCCTATATATAGCCTTCATAGATTATGAGAAAGCATTTGACTCGGTCGAAAGCCTAGCAGTTATTCAGGCATTACGGAACCAGGGGGTAGATGATCATTATGTAAGAATACTAGAGGATATCTACAATGGGTCTACAGCTACCATCATCCTCCATAGGGAGAGCAGTAAATACCTATAAGGAAGGGTGTCAGACAAGGAGACACAATCTCTCCAATGTTATTCACAGCATGTTTAAAAGGAGTATTCAGAACGTTGGATTGGGAACAGGTGGGAGTAAGGGTTAATGGAGAATACCTCAGTAACCTCAGATTTGCTGATGACCTTGCCTTGCTAAGTAACTCGGGGGACGAATTGGAAAGCGTGCTTTCCGCACTAGACGAACGGAGTAGAACAGTGGGCCTGAAAATTAATATGCAGAAAACTAAAGTAATTATCAATAACCTCGGTACAGCACAACAGTTTGGGATAGGGGGCAAGGTAGTGGAAGTAGTAAAAGAATATATCTACTTAGGCCAAGTTGTGACCCCGGATCCCAACCATGAGGTAGAGATAATTAGAAGCACCAGAATGGGGTGGCGTGCATACGACAGACATTCTCAGATAATGAATAGCAGCCTACCATTGTCCCTGAAGGAGAAAGTGTATGACAGCTGCATCTTACCGGTACTCACCTACGGGGCAGAAACTTGGAGGCTCTTTAAGAGGGTTCATCCTAAATTGAGAACGACTCAGATGGCAATGGAGCGGAAAATGATAGGTGTAACATTAAGGGACAAGAAGAGAGCGGAGTGGGTCAGGGAACAAACGCGTGTTAAGGACATACTAGTAAAAATTAAGAAGAAGAAATGGTCGTGGGCATGGCATGTAATGCGCAGGAAAGATAACCGTTGGTTACTAAGGGTAACAGAGTGGATCCCTAGAGAAGGCAAGCGTACCAGAAGCGGCAGAAAGGTAGATGGGCGGATGAGATCAAGAAGTTTGCAGGGATAAATTGGTCACAGTTGGCACAGGACTGGGGTAATTGGAGAATAATGGGAAAGGCCTTTGCCCTGCAGTGGGCGTAGATAGGCTGGTGATGGCTTTTATAATGATGATGATGATGATGATATTCCCAATATCTAACATAGTAAACAGCACCCGTGACAAACAAAAAAAAATGAAGGCAGCTCACACTAACGCGTAAAACTTGAAGGTAGCGAAGCTGTACGCAACCTTCACGACCTTCACGTCGGTTTAATTCCACGATGGCAGCCGATTTGGTCCTTCGCGCCGTAACAACCTTCATTCCAACATTGCTGCTATAAGTGTGAGCTTCCTTCATTTCTTTCGAAATAATTATCACTGGACATCCCCTTGGAGGGACATACGCTATGACTTGTCTTTCTAGTTCCGAGCAAGTGTTGCCACGATTACAGCGAACGCTGGAGTTTTTTAGATGCGGAGCGTCTCATGCTCGGGGCTGTGTCCCTCCCTCCCTTGACCGCCATCCGCACTCTACTGCGCATGCGCGTCTCTTAAGCCCCGTCAGCGTTTGGGCTGACGTCAGCGCAGTCCACCATAAAAAGAAATAGTTAGGCGGCGCCCGGTTTCGATCCCACGACTCTCTGACCGCAACAGGAGGTACGTGGCGCTTTTCCCACTGCGCTACAAACCGAGACGGGAGCATGTTCTACGAACGCACCTTATGTCCTTCACTCGTTCAAACTACGTCAAGAAGCTACTGATACAACGAAGGCACACGAAGCTGAACGTCAACGGAGACGACGAACTGAAAACTAATGGGAACTTCACCCGACCCCATGGCTGTTTCGCATACTACTCAGGGTTCCCCTACTGGAAGATGGTGTAATTTTGTTTTGTAAATCATGGCTAATCTTCCTAAGTAGGTATCCTTGGCGAGACAAACGTGCGCCGGGTACGCTGGGAGGTCGCAGGAATCACGCCCACACGGGCGCTCAGCATTTTCTCGGTTTTTAAACTGCCGGGTGGTCATGGCGAGGCACGAGCTCACGTGCGCTCGACATTTTCTTGGTATTTTTAACTGCGGGCACGCGAAATAAAGATTTCCTTAACAGAGAACCACCAGTATTTGAGGCATGCTACAATTTCAAACGAACAAAATAAAGCCTAAGGTTAATGAATAATTGTGGCTATGATTGCGGCAGTTGGGGTTGGCTGTGTAGCTTAACCCGAGGTAAGAGCTTAAAGAAAAAGGACTTGGCCAAACGTCGCTGGAGAACAAAGCACATATGGTTGGCTGCAGGCCGAAGCCCAACGTTTGACCGGGCCTTGGCGAAACGTCGTTGCCCAACCTCAAGCCGGAATGACCGGCTGCGAACCGTAGCCCTACATTTTGAACGGAATGGCCATGCCGGCTCCATTGGGCATCGACAAGCCCCCGTTGTGTTGCCAATGGCTGGCAGTCGGCAAAGGCTTGTTGGGCTGTTGTGACCAAGCTATGAAAAGACCATGGTCTTGCATCCAAGTTCTTACAAGGAGCGTACGAGTGTGTGATACAAAGAAAATGTTTTAACATGGGGCAGAACATTCATTTTACACACTCTACTGTGGACGTGCTGGTATGGGCACTGGAGGTACGGGACACGATGCAAAGGCAAGGGGAAAAACCCCATGTAGTAACAGTGTCCGCCTTCTTTCATGCATTTTGTTGCACAAATGTTCATACTAGCTGTGTCATTTTGTAATAACAGCTCTATGTTGCTCATCGAATGTTTGGTAATCTTGTCAGGAGATTCTGAGGCGGAAGAAGACCAAATATGAAGAATTGTAAGAAAATGCTCCAAGATATGCATGCTGAACAAGCAAACAAGCAATAGTCTTGGCTAAGCATGAGAGCATTAAATTAAAACGAAATGAACTAGATAAAAAATTTTGGCCAGAATTTGAGGGTTGACGTCACTGAAGATGGAATTACAGACACTGAGAAAAGGGGGAAAGCACTAGTGGCTTAAGTTAGAGGACCTTGAAAACCGAGGTCGCCGCTAAGCGTTTTTTTGGAGTGCCGGACATAAGTGTAAAGGAAACAGAAAAAAACGTCTGAAAATTTTTTAGCCATATTTGCAAAGATCTCTTGCGTCGCAAATATATTTCCATAGAGCGGGCTCACCGCATAGGAGTGTTTAAAGACAAAATACTAGGCCTATTGTGGCGTGCTTTTCCCGATGGAAAACAAGAGAAAGCGTGATTCGCGATGCTGCTAAATTTAAAGGCACCGAGTGCAGTGTTTCCTAGCATTTTAGCCAAGAAATACAGGAAAAAAGGCCGAAAATATAGAACTAGGCGAAGGGGAAAAAGCGAAGTAAAGATAGCCGTTTTTACCTGAACTACAAGCTGGTTATTGCGGGCGACAGTTGTATTTGGGACAGCGCGAAAAACGAACCGTTTTCTATCCGAACCTAGGTAGACCACGCTATCAACAGGAAGCGAACGACGTGCTGTGTCCCTCAACGATAAGACGCCAGTAGTTAGGTTGCATTTTGCCGGACGTTCTGTCTGTTCTTCTCGTAAATTTTCCTAGTATCAAAAATCAAGTAGATAAATTGGCGTTTTTGTTACTACTGTACAGCCGCAAATGATTATGGGAACGAGCCATGGCTGGCCGAAAACGTGCGAAATGCAGAAGGTTTTCCTTCCTGGTACACTGTTTATCGCAAAGGCAGGCATCGACATGGTGCGCGGATGTTTCTCTTGATATCAAGTAGACTTAACTAGTGGACTAAACAGCCAGCTACTTTTTTTAACGAGGTCACTGAGCCCAGATGATGTCGAGTTTTTTTCCCGAAGAAAAAACCCTAGTAGTTGGTACATTTTGCTGCTCACCAAGCAGCAGTGTAAAAACAATTTGAAAACTTGCTGAGGTGTCTATCCAGCAAGTGTCTATCCAGCAAGGCGAATTACCTAGAGTCAAGGAATATAAATATTTGGGAGTGTGGATAAACGAAGGGGATAGCTACTTAAGTACTCACGAGGAGCAACTTAAGGTTAAGGGAAAGCGAAACGCAGCTATAATGAAGCATAGAGCTCTGTGGGGGTATAACAAATATGAAGTAGTAAGAGGAATGTGGAAAGGAGTAATGGTTCCGGGTCTCACGTTTGCGAATGCTGTACTCTGCTTAAAATCAGACGTTCTATCACGCCTTGAAGTAAACCAGAGAACGGTAGGACGTCTGGCCTTAGGCGCGCATGGAAAAACAACTAACGAAGCAGTTTTGGGGGATATGGGCTGGGCGTCGTTTGAAGTTAGAGAAGCTCAGAGTAAAATATGCTTTGAGATGAGGTTGAGGGCAATGGATCAATGAAGGTGGGCAGCTAAGGTTTTTAGGTACCTATACTTGAAAAGCGTGGACACGCAGTGGTTAAGAAAGACTAGAAGGCTAACGATGAAATACGGAAGAACAGTGGGGAATCCAAAACAGCCAAGGTAACCAAAAAAGAGGCAAGGCAGATTGAAACGAATAAATGGAGGGAAAAAATGGAAGCCAAAACGTCGTTAGAGATGTACAGGGCTGAGAAGATGAACATCAGAAAGGAAAATTTCTACGATAATTCCCAGGGCAGTGCTTTGCTTTTTGAGGCTAGAGCAGGTTGCCTGCGAACTAAGAGTTTTGTGGGGAAGTATCACAAAATGATGGGGTATGCGTGGTCTGCGGAAAAGAAACAGAAAGTATGCGGCACATCGTGCTAGAATGTGAGGGTATCCATCCAAATCTACATGAAGGGAAATATGGGCTGTCAGAAGCCCTAGGATTTAAAGGTATCACAGAGGAAGTGAACTTCAAGCTGTCGAGGGGACGAAAAGAAGATTAGAATGCTGGTGGACGAAAAGCAGAGAGGGGAATACTGCCTAGGACAGTTACCACTTGTAACAGAAAAAAAAAGTATTTTGTGCCTAATAAGCTTTTGTGCCTGCCCTAAGCAGCGCTAGTATTGAACCAAAAGTGTAAAACATAGGTATATTAGTGTTTTTGGTAAGATGACATGTCATCACCCCGATACAAAGGGGAAACCAATAGAAATCATCATCATCATCATCATGTTACCTGTGATACCTGACAAATATATTTTGGGGGGTGATCTTAAGTTGTCCGGCTTTGATTGGAATGCAGCAAATACGACGAATAATACTTGTCATATTTATTGTAAGTTTAAAGAATTGGTGTCTATGTTTGGCTTCAACCAGTACGTTTTAGAACCATTCAGACAGGATGCAATATTGGATTAGATATTACGTATGATGCAAATATTATATCTAAAGTATCTCTCATACACGGCATAAGCGACCACAAACCTGTTATAGCAAAATTATTGTTACTCAGCGCTTTGAATCAAATGAAACATCCGCGCAAGGTTTTCGTTTCACAAAGGAAGTTATGAAGTCATCTCTGCAAGATTAGTCATACTTAGAAACATTTATTTGGCTCTTTGGATCTATTGGCTTGGAAGATCTTTGGTGTACCTTTCGCGATAAACATACCGTCGAAGTACTTAATGGCAGAGCAACAACAAAAACCTTGGGTTAACGGTGAAATTCGGAAACAATCAGAAAAACCAGGTGAAGTTATACGCCTAGAGCTTCGCGATCGCTGCGCCGCCTGCCGCCGCTTCTCCGCGGTGTTGACGGGATTTGCGCTGCGTGGCTGATACGGATTCGTGCAGTGTTCTGGTTATGTTTTGCGTCTGTTCACCTTACCGCGCCCTACAAAAACATGTTATGGTGACGTCTATAGCAAATATTACGTATAGGTCACTTAAAAAGCAGCTG
Organism: Haemaphysalis longicornis; assembly: GCA_013339765.2. NCBI lineage: Eukaryota > Metazoa > Arthropoda > Arachnida > Ixodida > Ixodidae > Haemaphysalis > Haemaphysalis longicornis. The sequence continues at coordinate 39,739,679 of CM023451.1, forward strand.
CGTCTTCGTAGAGTACGCGAGCGCCTGCAAGAGCTATCCGGGGACGCGGTTCTGCACGCTTCGTCGCCGCTCTTCCGGGCGTCGGCGACGGTAGCAACATATCACCCCTGTCACCTCGAAATACGCCAAGCTCAAATGAATTCTACTATCGCCTCGTTTAGACCTGATACTAGCACAGTGAGAGGTTGGCTTCATTTTGCAGCGTGGACAACGAATGCAGCTTCGTTTCGAATAAATACGTCGCAGAAAAATATGTTTCGGGGATGTGATTACCCGATCCCGGACAATAACGTGTGCCTTTTACAAGAATATAAACCATGCGAAAATGTTTAGTCTATTCCATGCCTGTGCGTCGTTAAATATGTACCCACAAACTCCTTATAGCAAGAACCAAGGCAAGTTAATAAAACCACGGGAAAATAAATGCTGTGCAAGTGCGGAAGAAACATAATAACTGTATACTGGAAATGAAAAAAAAAAACAAACAGTGCAGCTTCTGACATGCTAAAGACGTTCGTCGAAACTTAAGCCAGGTAGGGTTCACCAGACCAACTATACGCGAAATGCACTGCTATTTCGCGAGACATCGGGGGGGGGGGGGGGGGGGGAAGAGGAGGGGGATGCTGTGTACAAATGCGGAGCGTAATCAAGCAATGAATGTTTTAGTAATCACACACACACAAATCTCGCGTTCACTTTCCATTTGTTTTTCGACTTCAACAACAGCTGATCGTTTGGCGGACGCATTTTTGGAAGTATACAGGGTAGGCAGTTCAACAAGCGATGAAAGGGGTTGTTGGAAGAGTGTGGCATGTGATAAGGCCCTCTGATTTCAGTTTCTGCTTTATTCTGCAGGCTCCCTGTGCCATATGACGATATTTCGAAGAAGCATTTAGTCGCGGACGCGGATTATATTCTAAGCCCGTCTCCGCGCTGCTCGCAGAGGATATATGTAGCAGATGAATGTTTGCGGGCGCTGACCTCACGACAAGACGACTCTGTCGTGTGCTGATCCCCGAGTATAATTATGCATTGTCCATCGTACTTTTGTTGAATATTCGCGAAATTAACACAGACTGGCTTGTAAATGGTGGTGATCAATATCTGATGTATAATATATTGGCAAATGTAACTGGCGTGCTGTCAGGTATGAGTGCTCCGCTGATTATGTAAGCGCACAAAACTGATTTACATCGTAGTGTACAGCCGTAGCATGAACATCTGAGGAACCGGTGGTTACGGAGACACTGCTAGTAAATTCAAGGCAGTGTAACTACAATCGGCTCCATGATACGCCGGTTCCGCGACGCTGGCCTGTCACACACCCCTGGCGCTTACACAGGCCGAATATACCACACGAAGATCGCGTCAGAATCATTTACACTCACGTAAACACACCCCATTTGCGAACAGAGCGTCTACTCCACCTAAACGTGGATTTCAAACACGCGCAAACGGCAAATCTCGGTCGTGAACGTGCTGCAAAAGCAAAAGCGGTGACAGGGGAGCGGGACGCGGTCTCCCGCGGCTGCTTTCGAAACGGGCCGCTAGGGGGATTTCAGTGGCGCCCCTACAGGCCGCGCTCGAGGCTTATAGCCGTTCCTGCCAACACAATAGTGCATTTAATGAACAGGCTTTGAGATATGCTTACAATAAGGCTAAAAGTGCAATAAAAATGCGAAAAGGCAGTTTTTTGTCCGGTTGAACATTGACCTCAAGGGAAGCCCGAAAGAATTTTAGAAATAGGTAAAGAAAACTAGAAACGAGGACAGCTCTATATAATCTTTATCAGAGGATGGTGTCACTGTGCAAACTAATGCTGAAATGGAGAAAACTTCCAATGCAATTTTTAGTCGTTTTTTTTTTCACAGAAAACGGGAGCTGCCCCTTTACCGACATCAATGTAGATGGTCATGGTATGATCGCTTCTTACGTGAATTGGACATTTTGAAGGTGTGTGGTCCAGACCGGCAATCACAATTTAATCTGAAGGGTGCCATGACGTGATTGAAAGGTTGCTTGCCTAAAAGGTACTTCGTGTTTCGATAGTTGTGGATGTGGGCGAACGTATGGGATAGGGTGATCTAGGAGCTATGGGGCAGTAATGGGTTTCGAAGGCGTAGGTTCCTGGGGCTGGCTGCGGTTGCAGGGAGCCCGGAGAGCGGTGTCACGGGCGAGCTGGTTGACTCCTTCATTGCCCTGCAGCCCGGCATGACCAGGCACCCAGTAAATCCTTACGTCTCCTTTGATGTTTTGAAAGAGGCTGTGTGCGCTAAGTGGAATGTTATTGTGTAGTATGCGGGTGCATGCTTCTTGTGAGTCAGTATAGATGTTAAGGGGACTGTGTGGGGATGCATGGTGGACAATGGCTTTTCCAATAGCGTAGGTTTCTGCTTCTGTGCAGGGGCATATGTCGGTGAAGGAGGAGCGAGCCTCGCACGTACTTACTTCCCAGGCCGAGATTTTCTTAGTAGGGTGGCATGCCGCGTCCGTGAAAACATGCTTTTCGTTAAGGGTTATACTGATCTTTTTAGAAAAAATAATTGGCTCGGATTTAGCATCTTCCGTTGTTTTTGCGAGCCGCCATGTGCCTAGGTATGGATGCTACAGTGATGCGGGCATGGTCTTCGAAGGGAATGGCTACGTTTGCCGTGGAAGCATGATGAGCGGAAAATCCCAAAGAACCTAATAATTCCCTGCCTGGTTAAGTGTTCCGAAGCCGTATTGTTGATGGTGGTGATGGGCCACGATGATTTCCTTGCACGTAACATAGAGCCCCGTGTTCTCTATGTGGGTGTTCGCCGTGCAGATAGGAACACCTAAGCCAATTTAGTAGTCTTTCGAATGAGGGCGTTAATCCTCTCGTGATGTTGATTTGTGAGAGTGCAGTACGGTAGCGTGTATCTAATTCTGGAGATAATAAGAGCATTCTGTAGTCTAAGTAGATCAGCTTCCTTCAGGCCGTGGTTTCGATCCGCAATTCGTCTGCAGACATTTAGTGCTTGCGCTCCTTGTCTTAATATATGCGCTATCACGGAGTCTGCTTTGCCATTGCTTTGGATGTGGAGTCCAAGTATCTAATCTCCTTGCTGGTTTGGATTGGTTGGTTGTCTAACTGCAGTTGAATACTTAGGGGATTCCATTGTGGGTGGTGAACTGGGAGGGGTTAGGACTTTTCAGGGCTACATTGGAGACCGATTTCTTTGGCGGCTGAGCTGATGGCGAGAAGGGCTGTTTGTAGAGTGTCTTGAATTTGTCCTGGGAGCCTTTCGAGGTCCAAATCGTGATATCGTCCGCGTATAAGAGGTTTTGGAGGTGTGGTATACTTCTTCAAGGCCTTTTGTATTCTTAGCGTGGCCAATGTGAACAGTGTCGGGGAGATCACTGCTCCTTGTGAAGTTCCTCGTTGTGGGTGTTGGACAGTAGGGGTTTGGTGGTCTCCTACCTGTAGGGTCAGTTTACGTTCTCTGAGGAAGTCCCGGATATAGTTATACATCTTTGGCCCGCATTTCGTATCCTCCAATTGGCGTAGAATTGCTTCGTGTGCTATGTTATCGAAGGCTTTCTGTAGGTCCACTGCCACGATGGCTTTGAGTTGCGCCAAGCTGGGATCCTTTGTAACATCTTCATATAGGGCCAACAGGGCTTCCTGGGTCGGCAGTTTGGGCCAGAAGCCAAGTAAATTATATAGGAGGTGGTTAGCGTCTTCAAGGTGGTCCTGAAGTCGTCTCAGAGTCATCCTCTCTAATAGTTTTCCCGCATTGGAGGTTAGAGAGATGAGCCTGAGGTTTGTGGTGGTGATGGGTTTTCCGGGCTTTGGTATGAAAATCATCTGGCCCGTTTTCCACTCCTCGGAGAGCGGAATTTTGCCGGTTCAAATGTCATTCATTTTTTCCAGGAGAAATTCCTGATCGCATCGCTAGTGGAGTTGTGATCTGATCAGGCCCCGGGGTCTTGAAACCTTTGCAGGTGTTGATGGCCGCTTTTAGTTCATTCATGATGAAGGGTGCGTCCATGTATTCGTTTTCAGGGCCTTGATAGTCTACATACTTGGGGAGGTCATTGGTGGAATATGTTTTTGCCGGATTTCGGTAAATAGTTTTTGCGACTCTTCGTGTTCGTTGCCCAGTTGGTCGATTTTCTGAATGCCCACTCTCTTGGAAATTGCTGGATTGAGCAGGTGTGTAAGTAGCTGCCATGTATTCTTCATACTAAGCGTTCCTTGAAGGCTGTCGCATAGATCAGATCATTGCTGCGCTAATCATTTTGAAGTATATTGCTTAATGTAATTGTTCAATTTGTTGATACGAATACGCAGTGAGCGATTCGTTTTGTTCCTTTTGCAGCGTTTCGTTAAGCTATGTCGAGCTTGCCAGCAGTGAAATAGATGTTTGTCTGCAGCGGGTTCCCTTCGTATTGTACTGGATATTGCGTAAATTTTTTCCACGCTTGTTTGAGCTGATCGGTCCACTCTGTGATGTCTTTTGCTGAGACTTGCGAGCGGTGGCTCTGACTTTGTTCCCAGTCTGTGAGTTGTTGTCGTCTCCACTTGATTCGAGGTGGTGCGAAGTCGATGTCGATTAGGATCATGTTATGATGACTACCGAGATGTTTTGTGTGTTGTATCATCGAATGTGTAGTCCTGCAGTGAAAAACGTCAGGTCGGGTGACGTATCGCGCTCTACCGAGTTCCCGTGACGTGTGGGTCATGGAGGTCGTTGTGCAGCACGTACTGATTGGCAGTGGTGTGTTTCACCAATAGTGCCCCTTTCTTCATATCTCTGATGTATCCCCAGGAGGTGTGGGGCACGTTGAAGTCGCCGAGCAATACATGCGTATGGGGGCTTCCTACTAGGAGGAGATGTCTTTCGGTTGGTGTTTAGGGAGGCTGTAGATATTCGTAATTATTAGCATCTGCTTAGGAGGGCCGATTTGCAATGTGAGAACATGCTCGTCGTGATGGGTGATGTGAGCTAAGAGCTGCTTGCTCGTCAGTATTGCAAGATTGGCGTCGTATTGATGCGTTACGTATCCTCTGATATTCGTTGTTTTGCCTGGTTCTTGAAGGGCGATGACGTCCGGTGTTCTGTCTTGTCTGTGAAGCCATGCCGTGAGCTCTCCTTTTTTCTTCGGTCGGCCTCGGCAATTCCATTGTAGCACTCTAATCGGTTGTGCCGCCATGCTGTTGCTGAAGAATTCCTACAATGGGGTCCATCTTTGATTCGAGGTTGTTGATATGTTGATTTCGTCTTGCTTTTGAATGGATGACAGGATGGATTAGAGTTGAGTTAGCCTTATGGCTTTCTGAATGGCTTTCTGAATGGAATATAGCATTGGGGAAGTCTTGTCTTGCGCAGGCTCTTCCCTGGTTCGCTTCTGCGATAGGTGCTCTGTGTTTTGAATGTCCATCGGAGTGATGTGCTCGCTGTACGCAGCGATTTCATATAACGGTGGCGCTTGAGATGATGGTACTTTTCCGGTTTGTGGCTGCATAGGACTAGTTACTTGCGGCGGGTTGGGCTCACTTGGTGGTAGTGAGGGCGTGCGGGGCTTCTTAGCAGGTGGAGGAAGTTGCGGAAAATGTTCTGCTGTATGGGGGGTGGTGTTTGTTCCTTCGTTTTTGTTAGGGGTTCTAAGGGGTTGTGTAGTTTTGTGTATGAGGCCGGTCGAATAACTTGCGCGTAGCTAAGTCCGTTCTGGCGCTTCGATCGGTTAGGTGTAGAGTTTTGTCTAGTGTTCGGAGGGCTCTGCCGTTCGGCCTGCGATTGCTGGAATTTTGGGGTAGCTAATCGTTTGGCATACTCTTGTTTCTGAGTAATTTTGCTTGACTCGATACGAGCCGGGCATAACTCATCCAGTGCTGAGTGGAGACCAGAGGAGTTATTGCACTTCGTAATGCAATTGTGTGCTTCCGATTTGTTCTTGAAACCGCATTCAGGGCATGTCTCTGTAGGCTGGACACGTAAATTCTGTCGGTGGCCCAACGCTAGACATTTGTAGCACTGTTGCCCCTTTGGGCGATGAGTGTAGCATCTTATTTGTGCGTATTCATATCGGACGGTGGTAGGGACGTAAGTGCCCTAAAATGTAGTCAAGGCTGAAGTGGTTTTGTCCCATCATACTTGCGGCCAAGATTCGATATCCTGGGGCGATAAATTGCGAAGTAGTGTGTCCGAGGTGGTGTTGGATGAAATTTGGTGAATAACTCCTCGACACGAGTCGCGGTCTGCTGCGTGGTATACGCTTACAGCGCACATCTGGCCAGAAAACTCTGTTTTACCCGCAGTAGTTTCTCTTTCGCGGTAACAGAATGAGTGATTATAACAATTATGTTCTTCATGGCTTCTACTTGCATGGTGGTGTTAGCCGATGCGTTCGGGGCAAGCTGAGCAGTCAGGCCTAGCTTCTGCGTCACGCTAATGGGGCTACGTGAGGCAAGCGCAAGGGTACCTCCGGCCCGTAAAATAAATTTGGTGGCCCTCGCTTTTTGGTCCTTGGTGAGGTGCCATCCGTTTTCGTCCAGTCGGTAGAACCTTCTTGGGGCCATGGCAGTCCTCACTCGGGTCGGCGTAGTCGGCACTGCCGTGGTCGGGTCGGCGTCAGGGAGGTTGCGCGAGCCGCCTTCCAACGTGCAGTGTAAAACATTGGCTTTGAAAATACAACTTTTTGGCAAAATCGGAACGTTTTGGTGTCATCTTGTTCGCTAGTAGATATATTCGCTTACCACTTCCACTGCCTCGCCCCCTATCTCAAGCCGCTGTGCTGTCCCGAGGATGTTGATAATTACTTTAGTTTTCTGCATATTAATTTTCAGGCCCACGGTTCTGCTCGGTTTGTCCAGCGGAAAGCATGCTTTGCAATTCGTCCCCCGAGTTACTTAGCATGGCAACGTCATCAGCAAATATGAAGTATTCTTCATTAACCCTTACTCCCACCTGTTCCCAATACAATGTACGACTATGGCAACTGAGGTCCATTGTAAATATCCTCTAGTATTGTAACGGTGAAAGTGAGCACTGGGGTTTGTAGCAATAAAGAAAAGCACTTTATTTAGAGGGCGAACTTGTGCCCGTAAGTCTCCTGTCACCGCTAGCTACAGCGTCCACCGAAACTGCCCCTTCGTCTTTCTCTTCGCCTTTTTCTCAGTTGCTGGTTTCAACGTCCTCACTTCGAATACTGGGTGTGGGCCGCTGGGTCTGTCTGGCAATGATGATAATAATGCCGTGGCATTACTCCCCCCCCCCGGAAACGGCATCGACCCGATGCCGGATGGTTGTTCCTTGCTATTCCAGCCTAACCAGTCTGGGAAACGTAGTAGCTGAAAAGCGCCGTCTCAGTGTGCAAATACGTAAAGGCAACCAGATACGTTCAGTCAGGCTGGACTTGGTCTGAGCGAAAGTAATAGGGCTTCATGCGTGCCACATGTACGATCTCTGGGGTAGGCCGCCGTCTCGATGAGCACGCTGCTGTTGCCTTGGGTTCTACCTCGTAGTTGACATCAGATACGTGACGAAGGACTTGATAAGGGCCGAAGTATCGGCGGAGAAGCTTTTCCGAAAGCCCACGGCGACGGACGGGTGTCCACACCCAAACAAGGTCTCCAGCTAGATATTCAGGATTGCGTCGTCCCTGGTTGTATCTTTGGGCATCGACTGTTTGTTGCCTTAGAATGCGGAGTCGGGCAAGCTGACGAGCTTCTTCAGCGCGCTGCGTGATATCTTCAACGGCATTGTCGGCAACGTCGGTGTGATCTACGGGAAGCATAGCGTCCAGTGTAGTGGTCACAGGGCGTCCGTAAACAAGTTGAAACGAGGTGAGTCGAGTTGTTTCGTGCGTAGCCGTATTATAAGCGAAGGTAGCGTAAGGTAGAATTTCGTCCCAATTCCTGTGTTCTAAATCGACGTACATGGACAACATATCGGTGATGGTCCTGTTGAGGCGCTCCGTGAGCCCGTTAGTTTGAGGGTGATATGCCGTGCTTTTACGATGCTCGCAGTTAGTTAGCCTAAGGACGTTTTCCGTGAAGGAAGCAGTGAAGGCGGTGCCCCGATCCGTAATTACAGTGGTAGGTGCGCCGTGTCGCAGAACGATGTTCTCTACGAAGAATTTGGCGACTTCTACGGCGGTTTCCCGAGAGAGAGCCTTCGTTTCGGCATATCGTGTTAAGTAGTCAGTGGCTACAATTATCCATTTGTTTCCCAGAGATGATGTTGGAAATGGCCCAAGTAGATCCATTCCAACCTTCCTGAATGGCGCGTCGGAGGGATCAACTGGGTGAAGCATTCCGGGTGGTTTTCCGGGAGGTGTCTTCCTGCGCTGGCAATCACGGCACGTCCTTACGTAATGTCTTACCGCTTGAAGAAGGTTCGGCCAAAAGTACCTCTGGTGGATCCGCGCAAATGTGCGACTCACGCCGAGATGGCCGGCTGAAGGCTCATCGTGACAGGCTTGCAGGATTTCCGCCCGTAGCACAGTTGGCACGACAAGGAGAAATTTCTCCTGGCTATCATAGCTCCGTTTGAACAGCACATTGTTCCGCAGGCAGTACGCGGCTACATTCCTAAGGAAGGGACGCGGCACGGTGGAGTTCCTGCCGCGCAGATGCTCGATGAGTGGCCGTAGCTCGGCGTCCTGCATCTGGTAGTCAGCCATGTCAGTGGTGCGGAGCACTCCGAGAAACGGGATGTCCTCTTCTGATTCACGTGTGTCGGAAGAAATCGGCGCCCGCGATAAACAGTCTGCATCGGTATGTTTCCTTCCCGACTTGTATACGACAGTAATGTCATACTCTTGGAGGCGTAGGCTCCAACCAGCGAGTCGTCCAGATGGGTCCTTTAGGTTCGCCAGCCAACATAAGGAGTGGTGATCGCTTACCGCCCTGAAATGGCGACCGTACAGGTAGGGGCGGAATTTGGTTATGGCCCAGATCACCGCTAGGCATTCCTTTTCCGTTGCAGAGTAATTCGTCTCGGCTTTTGAAAGCGTGCGACTGGCGTATGCGATAACTTTTTCTGTCCCCTGCTGCCATTGCACTAGGATAGCGCCAATTCCAACATTGCTGACGTCAGCTCGGATTTTTGTCTCGCTAGAGTCGTCGAAGTGGGCCAAGATGGGTGCGTTCTGGAGGCGGGTACGTAGCTCATCGAATGCCGCTTGCTGCTCCCCTGTCCAAATGAATGGCACATCGTTTTTGGTAAGGCGCGTTAATGGTTCGGCAATCTTGGAGAAGCCTTCCACGAAACGTCTGTAATACGCGCAAAGGCCTAAAAAGCGCCGTATCGCCTTCTTGTCGGTAGGCAGTGGAAAGCAGCGCACAGCAGCTTTTTTGTCGGGATCGGATCCGACGCCTTTAGCACTGACAACGTGTCCAAGAAATTTTAGTTCTTTGAATCCGAGATGGCATTTTTCAGGCTTGATAGTTAGATCTGCAGAGCGGAGAGCTTCCAGAACGCATCTCAGTCGCAGAAGGTGCTCCTCAAATGAACTGGAAAAAACGACCACGTCGTCTAAGTAAACCAGACACGTCTGCCACTTAAGCCCCGCGAGTACAGTGTCCATCATCCGTTGGAAGGTTGCAGGGGCGGAACACAAGCCAAACGGGAGGACTTTAAACTCGTAGAGGCCGTCAGGTGTTACGAACGCCGTCTTTTCGCGATCTCGCTCATCTACCTCTATTTGCCAATAACCAGATTTCAAATCTAAGGACGAGAAGAATTTAGCATCACGGAGGCGGTCTAACGTGTCGTCAATTCGAGGAAGCGGGTAGGCGTCTCGTTTTGTCACGCTGTTCAATTTGCGGTAGTCAACGCAAAACCGAAGCGTATTGTCTTTTTTCTTTACTAGAACTACGGAAGAGGCCCACGCGCTCTTAGACGGTTGAATAACATCATCATCGAGCATCTGCTTCACCTGACTCTTGATGATTTCCCTTTCCCTTGGCGCCACCCTGTAAGGTTGCTGGCGCACTGGCCTGACTGATTCATCCGTGAAGATGCGATGCTTCGCGATGGATGTCCGGCGCACTTTATATGACGGGGCAAAGCAGTCGGAGAATTCCTGGACGAGGGACTTCAAGGCCTCCTTTTGAGCGGTCGAGAGTTCGGGGTTGATCTCAACGGGTATGCACAGAGTCGCTGCCAGTGGATCAGATCGCGTTGTTTCCAGAGCGCTCACGTGCGTTACGTCAGCGATCTCTTCAATGAACCCGATGGCGGTGCCTTTTGCGAGGTGCCGACGCTCGTTGGCAAAATTAGTGAGCAAGACAGGCGTACATCCGCGTTGTAGCCTCACTAATCCTCTTGCTATGCAGATGCCTTTCTCTATGAGCAACCGGATGTTTCCTTCGGCAATAGCAGCACAATCGTGGAATGCATCGCTTTTAACATTCACAAGCACGCTAGTGCGAGCTGGTAGCGTGACATCGTCGTCAACGATGCGCAACGCCTTGTCACGCTCGTCTTCCACATGACTGGCAATAGCTCCTTTGGTAGAAAAGCTAATTTTAGATTTCTCCAAGTCGATAATTGCTCCGTTGGTCAACAGGAAGTCCATGCCTAGAATTAGGTCTCTCGAACACTCCGGAAGCACAATGAATGCATTGACATAGGTGAAGCCGTGAATCTTGATTCGGGCAGTGCACCTACCGACGGGAGTAATCAAGTGGCCTCCAGCTGTACGAATTTGAAGGCCAGACCAGGGGGTCAGAACTTTCTTTAAAGTAGCGGCGAGAGTTTGACTTATAACAGAATGGTCCGCGCCAGTGTCAGCCAAGGCAGTCGTCTCGCGGCCGTCGATGTCCACACGTACGTCACACGATACCGGTTCGGCGTAACAGCGACTGGGACTAAGATGACCATTTTCTTGTCGTCGTCGTCGTGGTCTTCGCAGTGGAGGATGTTGGCGGTTAGCGACGTCAGCGGCCTCACCTCCGGAAGTCGCTGCCCTTAGTTTCCCCGGTTCTCGGGGCTACCAGGGCGACGACGTGGACTCAGGGATCTGCGTCGGGTGGGAGGAGACGGTGACCGGGGCTCACGGCGTATGGGAGGAAATATGTTCTGACGTCCGGCGATGTACTCCTCGATCTCCCGGGGTCGTTCTCCGTATTTTGGGCACGGTGCGTTCGGCGAAAATCCCCGCAATCCAGCCCGACGGTATGCACAGGTGCGGTAGACGTGCCCTGCTTCCCCACAGTGGAAGCAGAGAGGCCTGCGGCCGGGGGCACGCCATACGTCGCTCTTCCGGGGTGTTACATCCATCTGGTAAGACACGTCGCGGGGTGCCAAATGTACCTTAGGCTGCGGCGAGACGGGGACGATCGCGGGCGGAGAGCAGTAAGCAGGGTTCCTCAAGGTAGCTGCGTACGAAATGCGTGGCTCCTGTCGCACCATGTCTGCTTGCTCCGGGTGTCCTCACAGCTTGGCTGATTTCTTCTCTGACAATTTCGGCGATGGACACCGAAGCAGGTGACACGTTTCCCAGTTGAAGGCGGTGGAGCTCCTCTCTGACTATTTGCCTCACGATCTCGCGGAGCCCAGGCATTCCGAGCTGAGCTACGTTTGACACGGTGGCTCCTTCGCGGTGGTATTGCCGGGCCCGTTGCCGAAGCGCCCTCTCGATCGCCGTAGCCTCCTTAATAAATTCGGAAACGGTTAATGGCGGATTCCGTACTAGACCGGCAAAGATTTCTTCCTTGACCCCTCGCATGAGGTGCCGCACCTTCTTGTCATCAGCCATGTCGGGGTCTGCCCGCCTGAACAGACGAGACATGTCTTCGGCGTATGTCGTGACGCTCTCATTAGGACGCTGACTCCTGGCTTGAAGCGCAGCCTCCGCCGTTTCTTTGCGGTCACCGGTCACGTAAGCCGCAAGTATCCGCCGGCGAAACTCCTCCCAGGACGTCATCTTGGCCTCGTAGTTCTCGAACCACGTTCGTGCGCCTTCCTCCAGAGCGTAGTACACATTATGTAGCTTGCGCTCCTCGTTCCATTCGTTGAACGCGGCGACGCGCTCGAACTGGTCCAGCCAGTCCTCCACATCTTCAAAGCTCTCCCCATAGAAGATCTTCGGCGTCCGTGGCTGATGAACCACGTACTTAATGGAAGGGGTAGGTGGAGGAGGTGCATCCATGACGCCGGTGTTTCGCCCCGTCATCTTCCGATTCCGGTCAGCCAAGGGCCCGCACTCCGCAGGCAATCCGCGTAGGCGTCGGCTGATCCGCTCGTGAACTGGTGTAATTTCGGTACCTGGCGGCCTTGTAGTCGGCGTCCTGGTAGGACCGGGTATCATGTACCCCGCACCTCGACCACTTGTAACGGTGAAAGTGAGCACTGGGGTTTGTAGCAATAAAGAAAAGCACTTTATTTATAGGGCGAACTTGTGCCCGTAAGTCTCCTGTCACCGCTAGCTACAGCGTCCACCGAAACTGTGCCCCTTCGTCTTTCTCTTCGCCTTTTTCTCAGTTGCTGGCTTCAACGCCCTCACTTCGAATACTGGGTGTGGGCCGCTGGGTTTGTCTGGCAATGATGATAATAATGCCGTGGCAGTATTCTTACATAATGCTCATCTACACCCTGTTTCCCTAATGCCTGAATAACTGCTGAGGTTTGGACCGGGTCAAATGCTTTCTCATAATCCATGAAGGCTATATATAGGGGTTCAGTATACTCCGCGCAATTTTCTATCACCTGATTGATCGTGTGAATATGGTCCATTGATGAAAGCCTTTACGGAACCCTGCTTGTTCTTTAGGTTGACTGAAATATAAGGTGGCAGAAATTCTCATAGCGATTACCTTGTTAAGTACCTTGTAGACGACTGACAGTAAGCTGATCGGCTTGTAATTTTTGAAGTCCTTCATGCCACCTTTCTTATGGATTAGGATTATATTCGCGTTCTTCCAAGATTCCGGTACACTCGGGCATTGCGTATACAGGTTTGCCAGTTTTTCAAGTACAATTTGCCCGCCATCGTTCAAGAGGTCTGCTGTTATCTGATCCTCACCAGGTGCTTTGCCAGCTTTCAATTCTTTCAAAGCCTTCCTTACTGCTTCTGTCGTTATTGGTAGGATGTGTATCTCCCCTGAACTACTTTCTCGTTCGGCATTATCCTGGATGTCCCGGCTACCGCACAGATCCCTATAGAACTCCTCGGCTACTATTACTTTTTTATCCCTATTTGGGATGACATTGCTTTGCTTGTCTTTAAGTGCATACGTCTGATAATGTATTCCAGTATTTACTCAATGTATTTGCTCTTGGCAATGGTATTACAACTTTAAAACCATTATCCAAGCGAGGCGAGATAAAGGACCGAGGCACAAGAAGCTGGTGACGTAGTTATGGGTGGTGAAACTTTATTGAAGGGACAGAAAGAAAAGGTTTTGCCACAAGATAAAGGTGGCAGTTGAAGGCCACGTTTCATCGAAGTTATGCTAGTAGTGCGATAAAGATGGAAAGAATGAATCGAACAGAGTTATTTCGTACCATTTCTAGTGACTGAGTTAGAGTATCGTAACATGGGTCCCACACTGATGCCACATAATCGAGCTTGGGACGAATTAATGTTTTGTACATAAGTAATTGAAGTGATGGAGGGGCTTTTAAAAGTTGCGTCGGAGGTTTCCTGCCTTCGGGTTAGCATTGACAATTGCATACTTGGTGTGAGCGGTCATTGTGATATCGGCTGAAATGTGGACACCAAGGTATTTATAACATGACATATGTTCTAAACGGCAGATATCAACAAAGTAAGAAGGCGACTGATGAGCTGTTTTGGTGACACGTAAATCGTTACATTTGTTACCGTTCAGTTCCATGAGCTAAGTTTCACACCAGGAAAAAATAGCGTTAAGTTTGGATTGCAAGGCGGTTTTTTCATGGTAACAAGTTATTTTCTTGTACACAACACACTCGTCGGGGAATAAATGAATTTTACATGAAACGCATGCAGGCAAATCGTTAATGTAAATTGGGAAAAAAAGAGCTCCCAGAACTGAAACTTGTGGCACACCGGGGTGGACACGTTTGCTCTGAGTTAAAATTATTAGCGGACACAAACTGAGAACGGTTGGTAAGAAAAGAACTCAAGCCAAGATAAAAGTTTGGAATCAAGGTTAAGCTTATGCAGTTCACACAACAATAGTTTGTGAAAAACGTTATCAAATGCTTTGGAAAAGCCAAGAAAAATGCAATCGACAGTAGAGGACTGGTCATGAAAAGTATGCGGTTTATGAGTGTATAATGCAAGCTGCGTTTTACATGAGTACGTTTGCATAAAGCCGTGTTTTGATAAGGAAATATAAGAGTGGGATTCGAATAATTTGCTAGATTAGAGAATAAAACATGTTCAAATTTTTCGCATGGAATACTAGTTATTCAAATGGGGCGGTAATTAGGGGTGAGGGTCTGCTACCGGATTTATGGAGTGGCAACATTTTAAATTAAGCTGGTAGCAGGACCCCATAATCAAAAGACTGCTAAAAAGGGCGTGTTAGTATTATGGAAGAACAGAAACTAGGACTGATCAAAAATGTTTAGCTGATCAGGTCACAACCAGGTGCAGTTGATGGTTGTAATGAACTAATAGCTTTTTCTGCGCCACAAGAAACGATGGTAAGAGGAAGCATCTGGCTGTGATTGTAATCGTGAGGTAAGTGTAGTAGGGCATTATTAGAGTCAGAAAAGTTGGATGAAAAGACAATGTCAAGAACTTCAGCGCACCGGTTAAATGGAGTAGAGGTATTTCTATTACCAGAAAGCGCTGAAAAGTCACCATCTTTACTACGGTTTCTAAAGCGCCAAAACTTTTTAGCCTTAGTTGTTAACATCGATGACAATGCATTGATAAAATATTTTCTTTGGCATTTTTAAAAGCGTTGACATAATCTTTGGATGCTCCCATGTAGGCAGCCCACCAAACAGAGCTAGGAGACAGCCTGGCTAACTGGTACAAACCCTCCTTTCGAGTAGATAAGCGTTTCAAGGGGGTATAGCACCATGGTGCGTCATCATTAGACATTATAGTGACAGTGTGTATGTACTTATCTTTTAATTCATTAATTTTGTCACAACACATGCTTTGTCACAACACAAACCAGTGACCTGACGGCACTGGTTTGTACTGAACGACGGCCAAAATATGCGAGGCAGTTGTCAAGGAAACGGGACAGCTCTTCGTTGTTAACTCTAAAACTGACTTTTTCGTAAAGCCGAATTGTTTTCACCTTATTTATAGATTTTGTGGTAAGTTATATAGACGTGGTAAGTTAACGTTAAACAATAACATACACTGGTCGCTCAAGCCGGGTAAGTGCGCAATACTGGAAACGTAATCTGGCTGGAGGTTAGTACAAGATCAAGGATGTTTGCGGTAGTATATGTTGATACGTTGTTAATAATTCATTCGCATTGCTTACCCGTTGCTGCTTTGTCACTGAGCGCTTAACGCACTCTCTGCCAAAATAAAGCTTTTCGTGTATTTTTGATACTTTCTGTCCTCTGAGCTGTGCTGTCCTGCGGCCGCTTTTATTTTCAACTTTGTACTACGCTAAATTGAGTAAACTAACAACAGCGCATTTAACTCCTTTTTTTTTGCAGTGACACGCTTTTTATGTGTAATTAAGCTCCGTAAGGAAGGAAGGTTTCAGTGCGCCAAATGTATGCTTCAAGAGCACGCAGAAAACCTGTCGCTTTTCACTTCGAAAGAGACAAGCAGCGCGGCTAGTAAGTGGCCTGATTGCTACTGTTGCTCAATCCATGGATGATGTAGAGCGTGCGGTGCTTGCTCTGTCTTACTGTTGCCCATTTCGGTTCTTATTAAACGATTTTACCACACAAATCACGCAGAGACTTCTCAAACGACAATTTGATTTCACCCGGCTGTCCCAAGGAAGTCGTGGCCGGTAGGACGACGACACGTAACGTTTTAACGGAGCAACCGTTACAGAGCAAAATGTCGCCCAGGATGAAGAAGGAAAGTTTATTACCGAACTGGACTTGTAGTGCTAAACAGGCTCAAGAAAAAGGCAACGCCTCCGTCCTGGCGGAGGCCTTGGAAAGATGACCCCGTGGTTTCCCGATTACGCGCGAGACGTGCCGCACAAACGAGCCTGTAATTGCCTACAACTGGCGCGGAAGAATGGACGCGGTTTGTTTTTGAGTAACCCCCTTCATAGGCTCGAGTACGTGGTCTAGGCGAAGCTGCTGTAACAAGCATTTAAGAGTGTAAATTTGGCTTTTAAACGCCGAAGCTAGACGTTGGATGTGAGGCGCTCCGCTGCGGGAGTGCGACGGATTAATTCAGAGAAAATGTGTGACAGACTTTGCAGAAAGTCTCAACACATGGGTGTTTACTCCGGCGTCATGAGAAAAACGGCCGGATCTGCGGGAATCGATGATGAGAGGCGACGGTGGGCGTGAGAATGAATTTTACGGAACCCTAATAGCTGATGATAATAGTCACATTAATGTGGTTAAGTTTTGTCGCAAGCTCCTCTCCTTTTAATATCGTCTCTATCATTGCCACCTTGTAGGCATAAATGCGGATATTGAAGACATAGCAAATACGCCAACTGCAACAGAAAATGGTGCGAGAACGTTTGCCCCCCCCCCCCCCCCCCAAACGGCACCATGATTCAATGATCATTCCCGACCAGATTCGGTCGAAACCTGTTTTTAATCTTTCGTAAATGTGGATAACCTCGCTTTTGTTATGCGATCCCGATACCGGTATCAGTCCCGGTCAGGCCTTCCAGTCTTTTGTATTGTTTATTTCCCGACCACATGTCTCGTTTTCTGCGAATCATCATACTCATAGTTTTCATTGTGGCAATTTTTCTTCGGTTATTTTCAATAAAAAAACAGGAAGCCGGAAAAAATTCGAGAATTTTTAGTTAGTCTTTTCCCCAAGTGCTGCCTTTTACGTTTCTATGCAGTCATTGCTGAATATATGGTGCCAGGCCTCTCCAGCACTACTCCTGTTTTAACCTGATCCGTAGCAGTCACTGGTTCACTGTAATGGCCCGTTTAGGTGCGAACACACTTCAAGCACCTTTTCTTCTTTTCTGATGATGGGACGAGCAGTTAAGAAACCTTACGCATAGTGCCAAACCCCAGCGCCAACAACACGCAAATATCGCAATGACTGCGCTGGCAATGTGCCTGTACGCACGCACACACGCGGAACGTTTTGAGACCGGTTCTACTAAGAAATTTTACACCTCGAAGGACCACATCGTTGTCTACGTGGCCTAGAGGTGCAATCTTGCGCACGTATGCAAAACTGCAATACAGCGCAGAAATCGGAGTTCACCAGTATCAGGACGAACTATTGAATTTGCGTGATTTATGAAGGTGTGATGTCATGTGACCTGTCATGTGTGTACAGTCGGATCAATTTGAAGGTTATCGCGGGAGCGCCGACCGACCGAGACGACAGTGCCGTTACGTGACACTTTTTAGCATAAGCAACAACGAGATTATGCTACGTTTGCTTCTCCCTTGGCTGTTCCGTGCAGTGCGCGCACTACCATCAGAAGCGACAACGGCCACGCTCGTTTCCTTTTTCTTTATTCGTTCCTCCCGTTATCGATACACTTCCCACTGGTACGCGGCCTTCTCAGGGCAACTATGTCGGCATGCCGGAGCATTCTAGTATAAAAAAAACTGTAATTTGCTTCCGCAATGCTGCAAATGTCGAGGTTATCAAATCGCCGAGAAACGAAACTCGGATACGTAATCCAAAAATGAATGAAGAAAAAGAAGGTGGCAGTCGGCTTTTGCAGAAGGGGGTGAGCGAATTCTATGCAACAGCCAAGGGGTGAGGGAGGGTAGCATAATCTCGTCTTCGCGAATGAAAAAAAGTGCCACGGAACGGCGCTGTCGTCTTGCTTGGTCGGTGCTCCCGCGATAACCTTCAAATCGATCCTGACTGTACATCGACTGATGCAAGTTCTCGGGCCACTAGGCAGTATTAGCAATTGAAAGGCATTTATTACTGCGAAAGCTGTATGTGTCTAACCCCCAGTTTTTGTTCCGGTGAAGCCGCTTTACTCGGCGCTGCTCCAGGGACTCCGGCGGACCCCTCTTTCACAACTGCTACGGCCCTCGCCAACAGCGATGCCTTTTCACAAGTTGTGCAATCGGCTGACAACGGCGGTAGCGTCGTTACTAAATTATACCGGAGAATAAACAGAAACGCGAATGGGCGTAACACGATCGAAAACTGCACGCGGACGGCGAGCATTTAGCCGCCACCGTTGTCGCTTTATATTCCACCTCACCGAGTAGCTCCGAATTACTCCCCGTTGAAGAGAAACCTGCGCGGTTGGAACGGCGGCGTAAGCCCATAATCATCCTTCAGCTTGAAAGGCCTTCCAAGCAACAGTTTCGCCAGTGTATTTCACGCCGAATAATGTGCTCATCACCGGCTGCTGTGCATGCGTGCACGGATTGAGGGTTGAAGGAAGAGCGCGCTCACGCAGAGCTGGGTTTCAGGCCACTACCGATGACATGCCCGTTGTGCTGGTGGGAGATTTAAACGTAGACATCGGATGGTCAACACAACCTGTCCGCTGTATTTTGAATTCGAGCCGTTTGAGATTGGGTTGGTGTGTTACACAGACAGAAAGATGCCTACCACGAGGAATGGAAACAGTCACATGTGTGTCCGATAGAACAAAGTTCGAGACCTTCCAGGTTTTGACTCGCTATGAGACGGACGAATGTCGTTCGCTGAGCGGAAGGCGAGCGCGAATTGAAAAAGCTTCGGCCCGAACAGAAGCGCACCCGCTGCGGCGGCTCAGTGGCTAAGGCATTCTGCTGCTGAGTACGAGGACGAGGGTTCGATTCCCGGCCGCGGCGGCTGCTTTTCTGATGGAGGCGAAAAGCAAAAACGCCCGTATGTACGAGATTTCGGCGCACGTTAAAGATCCCCAGCTGGACAAAATTAATCCGAAGCCCTCCACTACGGCACGCCTCATCACCTCCGTTGCGTCGGCGCGTTAAACCCTACAATCAATCAATCAATCAATCAATCAATCAATCAATCAATCAATCAATCAATCAATCAATCAATCAATCAATCAATCAATCAATCAATCAAATCAATCAACAGAAGCGCGAATTGGCGCGAAAACAACGCGGTGGCGCTGCCGTCACCGTTGCTGCCCCAAGCTCTAGGTCGTCGAGTAGCTGCGAATCCCTCCTGGATGAACAGCTACTTGTCCAATTCTGCCAATATTACTGGCCAATATATTACTGGCCAATATTACTTGTTCAGCTAAAAGGCTTCCAGAGCAGAATTTTCGATGATGTCCTTCCCTTCTAAGCAGGCGCATATAACCGGTACCACTCTATGCATGCACGGGTTGGGTGTGGAGGCGGGGAGTGCACGCGCAGTAATAGGTTTTATGCCCTTACTGATCCGTTGTGTTGGCGGGAAATTTACAAGTGGACATCGAACGGCTGGCTCATTGAGACTTGTCCAGTGTCCTCAGTACACAAACAGTGAGGGCCTACAACGTGGGAGGGAAACACACAGCTCCATGTTGGTCCGCTAGAACAAACCTGGGGTCCTAAAAAGGTTCCATCAACGAATTTACTAGGAAGTACGCAAATTATAAAGAAATGTGTCTTGTTTCGTGCACTTCCAGCTTCGCAGGTCATCCTTCTTGACAGAGCGGATGGACACTGACTTTTTACCCTTTCACTTTACGAACTGTGCCTTACACGTTAAAGGTAAACGGAGGATTCTATGCATCGAGGTTGAGCTACCGAGAGGACCAAACAGTTTAAAAATATCCCATTGCAACAGGGTTACTTAGTTCAGCACTGGTTTTTAAGCCTCCAAGACAAAAAACACTCCTACAATTCTATTTCAAACGTTCCAACCATTGGCAATGAAATTATTATACAAGGCCATATTAAAAACCCTCGTTCCGATTTTATTATTTAACACCTCAAAAGCACGTTCGTTCTTCATTTTCTGGTTCATAGATACGCGCCGTCAGCCCGCGCGTCGTCCCGTGCGACATTGCCCGCTTTTCTATCTCTTAAAGTAAAACGGCATTAAAGTGTCAGCTGTCTTTCTAGACCTGATCTTGTACGCACGCTGCTACTTTCTTTTCGCACCACTCACCGCTCCTCAAGGCAAACTTGTCCTTTATCAAATCACGTACTCTACTGCTGGTTCAATGACCTACTCGAGCGTACGAGCAGCATTTCAAGAGAAAGAACCCTCTTTCATTGCGAAAGCATTGAATGGCTCCTTAACCGAAAGCCCAAGGACACGGGTTCGATACCGGCCACGGCGGCTGCTTTCCTGACCCACGCAAAAAACGAAATAGCCCGTATAGCGAGATTTCAGGGCTCGTAAAGAAATCCAGATGGTTAACATTTATCCGGAACCCTCCACTACGGTGCGCCTCATAGCCAAGCATAGCTCCGGCGCTTTCAACGCCACAATCATCATCATTATCATTAAGGTATAGCACCAGCTTTCCAGGCAATGGCAAAAAAATTCCCATTGGCTGGGAAAGCTTCAAAGGCGCTTGCCATATAAAGAACACTAAAAAGGTGCGCCTGCTGCTAAGCGACGCCTGATGATTAGCAGAGCCACGTAGAGAATCAGGGAAGGCGGTACGTCGGCGAAGGCTGTCCGGCTGCCTTTCTCCTCGCGGCGTGCTTGCTTTCCGGCCGCTTGTGGTTCTATCGCCTAACGATCAGCAGTCATCGGGAGACTGGAAGCTCTGCGCAGCACGAGGGGTTGCAGGAGTTCAATTGGACACTCAGCGGCGTTCAGTTGCAGTTTCGTGACTCACAACTTATAGAGGCGCCTATTTTCTTTTTCAATTCGTTAAACTATTTTAATACTGATGCGAAAACAAATTAGTGCTCTTCCACTCTGGGGGAGAAAGGATGACCTGCGAACCTGGATACAGCTCACGGAGTGCACGAATCAAAACCCGATTGTTTATAATTTGCGGTTGAGCAATCTTCCTAGTAAATTAGTTAAACGAAACTTGTAAGGACTCCAGGTTTATTATAGCGGGCCAACATGAAGCTGACTTTTTCTCTTCGTTGTCGTAGGCATCTTACTATTTGTGTAACACAGAAACCCAATCCGCTCGACCACTGAGGGCCCTGGACAGGTCTTATTGGGCCATTTGATGTCCGCGTTTAAACCTCCCGCAAGCCCAACAGACCTGTAATCAGTAAGGGCATAAAACCTATAGCTGGTGTGCACGTCCCCCCATCCCACCTCCACTCCCAACCCGTGCACGCATTAACCGGTATCGGTTATGTGCGCGTGCCTAGAAGTGAGAGACACCGCCAAAAATATCGCTCTGAAAGCCCTTTCTGGAAAAGTAATATTGTCTCACATCAGCGTTCGAAGCAAGTTGCTGTTCATCTGGGAGGGATTCGCAGCTACTCGACGAGCTGGAACTTGAGGCGGCAATGGCGACGGCAGCAGAGTTGCGTTGTTTTCGTGCCAATTCGCGCGTCTGTTTGGGCCGACCCTTCTTCAATTCTCGCGCTTCTTCCTCCAAGCAAACGACATACGTCCGTCGCATAGCGAATCAAAACCTGGATGGTCGCGAGCTTTATTCTTTTGGAGAAACATGCGACTGGCTGTTTCCATTTCCCGTGGTAGGCATCTTATTGTCTGTGTAACACACCACCCTGACTCCAAACGCTCGATTTTAGAGTACAGCTGACAGGTTGCGTTGAGCCATGCGAGGTCTACGTTCAAATCTCCCCCAGTAGAACGGGCATGTCATCGGTAGTGGCCTGAAAACCAGCTGTGCGTGAGCGCCCTCCTCTTTCAACCCCCAATCCGTGCACGCATGCACCGGACCCGGTGATCGGCGCTATCTTAGACGGTAAATACACCGGCGAAATGTTGCTGGGAAAGCCTTCCAAGCTGGAGAAGGATTATGGGCTCACGCCACCATTCCCATCGAACATGTTTCTCCTCAACCGGGAGGCATTCGCAGCTACTCGGCGAAGCGAAATTTGAGGCGGTAATGACGGCGGGTGCATACTCGCCGCCTGCGGCTTTCTACCGTTGTGCGCCCATTCGCGCTTCTGTTGGTACTCGGAATAATCTGATAACTGCGCTACCGCCGTTGTCAGTCGATCGCACAACTTGCAAAAAAGGCATCGCTGGTGGTGAGGGCAGTAACAGTTGCGAAGGAGAGGTCGGTCGTGGCAGGAGGAGCCCCTGGAGCACAGTCGAGTAAAGCGGCTTCACCGGAACGAAAACTGGGGGGTTAGACACATACTGCCTCGCAGTAAGAAGCTTTGATGAAAATTGAAGAGGTCTGCCCCATTAACGATAGGGTTTTGTACTTGTGATGGGTGTAATAAAAGTAAGATAGAAAAGCTAGAAAAGGGGGGTGGCAGAATGAGGCATGATGAATAGGAGGGATATAGAGAAATCGTCAACCGAAATAAAATAATGATAGAGAAAAAAACACCTTAAAATATTTATGGCGCGTACAGACAATGACGTTGGAGTAGAGGGACACCACACAGTGCTATTTCCAACTTATTTTTTCCGAATGATACGGGCATATAAGTACTTAGACCACTAGCTCAATCCGATCGCCAATACCTGCTTGTTGAAGTCACGCGAAAAAGTGTGCACTGTATCAGACAGGCTAAGCGATGACACACTCACGCAAGACAACCCTGCTCTTTGAACTAAATCAACATCAATTCTTATAATCACCTCTTGCATTTAAATCGGTCAGTTTATCCTCTCCTATGTACTTTCTTCTTTACGCGTGGTGAATTCGTCGGCATTGCAAGAGCCACTTGCCTAAAAATCCTCACTCGGGAACAAAGCGTGATCATATAAAAGGCAGGCAAGATGTGTGCTTAGACGTGTGCACATTACAAAATAGAAAAGGTGAAAATGTGTAGAGACGGGGCTCAAAAGATATCATCAGGCCCTGAAGCTGTGAGGAAAGTCAACAGAGTTGTCACTTCACTTCATGATTGCGCCAAGGCGCGATGAAGTAACATAGTTAAAGCCCTCCTTCTCGTCGAACGCTGTTGTGCGTGCAGGTGAAAGAAAAAGTAAACGGAGCACGGCTTCGTGAAATAAAAATTTCTATTTTATGCGCCTGCCAACACAGAGTATGCGCAGCCGGATTTTATTTTAGGATTTAAAAGGTCTCCTGGGCCCAGTAAAGCTGTTCGTTTTCAGCGTTTAGCCCTGGCGACCATCCAGACAATCTTTTTCTGGAAAATAAAAGATGAATTGGATCACTTTCCTGAAAAGTCCCTTCGATGTTGCTGGCTAGGCACATTGCGGAAAACCCCTAAAAATCTCCAAACCATGGACCGTTTACTTTTTGTTTCATCTGTACCATACGAAGTTATGCGACGTTCAGTGGGAGCCTGTGCCGCACGCACTTATTCCTCCTGGGTAGACTTTGCGGAAGCTAGAAATTCCACTTGGGATCTATCACATAAAGATAGACGTACCTCGTCAGAGGAACTTGTCAAGTCGACAGCTGGTGTTTCGATTCCCGATCAAATAGAGTGCTAAGTTTGCCATCACCAGGAAAATGTGATTCCAAAAGGGCATTGTAAATTGAGCGCTTGCGGGGCGGCCGAATTGGAGACGTTGTCGCCGCTGTACCAGAATGGCATTGTAGCTACTGAAGACAAATGCTACGTCCTTCGCGTGCCACACCTGTGTGCAGTTTATTCAATTTAAACTCGAGTTGGTTGTGGTAGTCGGGCAGCTTGCAAAGCTGGCGCAGAATAACAGTGTACAACCTACGTCCGGGTAGGATTTCCACTTACATCAGGGAGCGCTGCTCTGACAGCTGCTACATCAGTGGAGGTGAAATACGCGTTGTCGCAGAGCTTGTGTGATGGAGCATCCTGGGGACGGAATGCTTGTGCTGGCAGGCGAAGAGACCGAAGTGACAGGTACACCTGTTTACACTTCCGTGTGGCCTGCATAACAAGTGTCAACCTGCTAGCAGAAATACGTTCAAGACAACGCCGGTATGCACAACGTTTTTTTTATATTTTAGGTACAGTGCACACAGCCTGTGGTACATATGTCCAGGGCAGAGCAGCATGCTAGGGAGTAGGTAATATGTCGGCAGGATTTCCAACACATGGAAGCTAGGGGATGGTTGAAGCATAAGGACAAGTGATGGAGGCTGACGCAGAGCAATTGTTGTGAATTTATCCATCACCTATAATGTAAAGTGCTGATCACGTTCGGTAGGGTCATGTTTCTACAGACGGTTTGTTCAAGGGATTGTGCCGGTAGAGGTTAAAAAACGGTATTAAAATTGGTTCTTAATGTGTGCCATTGCCTTCAGATGAAAAAGCAGTGGCCCAGTGTCATCGAATACAGGAAACTAAAAGCAAATGAGATAGCACTGTTTTGTAGCCATGACTCCGTCAGTGCATGAATAAGGGGACCCTGCCAATAGATGATGGCCAAGAGATTGGTGCCACAACGCGCGGAACAAAAATCGAACAGCGGAAAGGTTGCCTGCAGCCAATCACATCTACAGTTGTGGATGTTGGAGAGCCATACCAAGAGTCTGAGAACATTCACGTCAGTATCACTTCATTTGCAGAAATTGTACCAAGAGAACACCGACAGCATCCGAACCAGCATGCTTTGTTGTGACGCGTACGCGGTTTGAAAAGGCCATTTCGACAAATAGAACCTGTCGCAAGAACGAATGCAGCAACTCAGCGGCCAGGGAACACTTCAGTGGATACACAAACTTGTGCATTCATTGACGCAGGGGTAGCCAGCAGAGCTGTCCCATGATGAGCAAATTTTCATGGTGGCTCAAATTGTGGAGGTGTGGACGAAAGAGCCGCCACGTCAAGTGAATCAGAGCCATCGGCGACAAGCAAAGAATCCCCCAGCGTTATCTCAAGAAACTGAAGCTGGCGCATTTCCGGACCACATGGAGATCGCAGATATGCCTAACGAGAATCTGAAGTCTTACTGGTCAATCATGGTCATGGTCAATACCTGTCAATCATGGTCAATCCCTGTTGCGAAGGATATTAGTAAGTGTCGCAAGGAGGGCAAGTAAGCCAACCTTAACATAGTGAGACCATTCCTGGGTTTTGGGAATAAGCAGGAATAGAAAACGTTCAAGTAATACTTTGCCAAGTCCTTACTCTACAAAAATTCCGCAGGTGGCAGCGAAATTCTAAAACAGGCATGCATGGTGAATTTGGACTGAAGCAAATATATTTGCCGCATGTGGTGCAAAGTCATCGGATATATGAGAGGTCCAGCATCCCAATTTTTAGTGGCTCGAACTCGTGATGAAATGTATACCTTACGTTAAGAGACCGTGTGTCGTCAGAGCCATGCATGCCGTGCTACAAGGAATAAAGAAAAATTGGCGACAGCTTGAAACACGGCCTAGGAACTGACACGGCATGGCAATCAGCTTTTACCGAGCTGCATTGCTCAAGAGGCATACTACCCCGTTTGTTAGGCGTAGTCGTGTCCCTGGCTTACGTCAACCTCCCATTTCTCTGTCGCACTGAAAGCATCCATTCAATTTACAGGGGTAATTCTGAAAAACTGGTGGATCGTCATTAAAATCGTCTTTGTTCTAATTAACGTGAAGTTTCTCCTGCACAAAAACATTAGTGCGGTAAAGGCTTTAGCACGCGTTATCTATTTTGGATCCTCACATGCTCATAGATGACATTGAAGCCATTGAAAAATGCGGACAATGATTATTTGGTTCAATTTCTTCTGATCTGCAAGTTTAATAATGAAGGATAATTTGAACTAGTTCAACGTTTTAGTACGAAGTAAAATAATTACCATCAATGATTCCGCGCTTTTTACGTGAGCCTAGCTATCATCACGCAGTGCTGAAACACAAGCTTGGCATTTTCTTCAGCCTTATGAACCAGCATTTGAACCTTCTCATCCCCAGTACATATACTGACTGCAGCCCCTTTTTTGCATCGATAGCTTTATTCACAGACACCGATGCATTCAAACCAACCAATTTTAGTAGCGTTTTGAATCCGTCGTTTACGGTGGTAGCTTTTGAATTTATGGCTTACTGCTCTACATAATTCATTTCGCCTTGACAGTAAACCAATAAAAATATCACCTGTGACTGCGACGTGTGTTCATGTGAAACTTGAGCGCAACCGTTGAATTTTTTTATTTATGATAAGGATACTGATCCAATGTTTTTAAGAGGGACATGCGTGTATGCATACTCACAAATCCCAGTTTTTTCTTATGATTAGGAGAACGCTGTTAATAACGTGGCCGGGGAGATCAATGGGCTGCGCTGCACAGTACAAGCTAAGCTGAGTGTTGCTCGACTACCTCTCCAGCACATGGGTGATGCGGCGGCGCGCTTCACAGCACTCGCCGCAGACAGACCTCCCCTGAGCCAACGGACGAGTACTCGGTATGCCCCGGCGCCACCTCTTCGCCGCCGTACATAGACCTGTGCTTATGCAGCACTTTGTTTCCTTGTTCGCAACTTTTCTCGCCCGTATACCTCCTCATAGTGCCGGTGTGCCTCCTGCCACTTTCTTTCTCGCGCTCTCCTCACTACAACCGCCATTCATTCTACGCAGAGCTTCACTTGGCTCTCTTTCATCTCCCCTTTTGATTGCAGTTCCATCGGTTACGACGCCGCTCAACCACAGGAACCGGCGCTTAGAGCGATGCTCTAAAAATGTAATTGCAACACAACTTCGAAGGACACGCAAGTGAAGACTGAAATTTCTGCCCACGGGAGACAGACCAGGTACCTATCGTTGCGAAGGGAAAACAAGTTTATCTAAATGTTCGGTGAGCGCGTGGATGGGAAAATCGTGACTGAGATCAAAGAGGCTAGATATTTTGGCATTTTCTTCGGTAACACCCCACGTTTCGCACGTGGATCAGATTGGTCAAGTGATAAAGTACTTGCTAATTAAACGCGGCGAGGTCACTTTTAAAGTTAAGCTATTATGCTTTTCCCCCATACCGTGTTATAAGATGACTCCAATACGATGAACCGGATATTGAATTTCACAACAGCCAAAGTCAGGGCAACGCACCAGTCATGACTGAATTAACGGTGGCGCGCAGGTGAGAAGCAGTGCAGTATTTCAGAGTTTTCTGACCACGTGTAAATTATTCGCTGTATCGTGAAGGTGTTCCCTCATGATCTCTTAGTGCCCATGCAAAGGGATGGTCAGCCAAAACAAACATGTGCGCATATTTTGAACCCTGTGCCAGTACTTTGGAACCAAGTGCGCGTTACCTGAAGCCTAGCACGGTGTTACATACACGCAGAGAAACACATACCCCCAGAGGTGTTTATTGAAGAGGTATATTGGACAACTAATCCTTTCAATTATTTCAGCCAGTAAACAAGTTCAATGAATAACTGAACGGATGAATAAATGAATAAAGGAATTGCCGCGGAAGCACAGGGAGGGTCAACCCCAAGGTCCTGATGGTATTAGTTCGAAACTGTTAAAATTTACTTGTCATCTTTCAACCTTTCTAGTATCTCTAATTTTCCAGCAATCAATCGACACTGGATGCCTACCGGACGACTGGAAAAACGCCCATGGGGTACCGATTTTTAAATCTGGTGATAGCGCCCAACCGAGTAATTACCGCCCTATTTCCCTGAAGTCGATCTGCTGCAAGCTATCAGAGCACATTCTTTATTCACCATATCATGGCTCACCTCAATAAATAATCTTCTGTTTGGAAACCAGCATGACTTTTGGAGCAAGCGATCATGCAGAACGCAGCAGTTTGAGCTAGGGAACGACCTTCACCGCTCATTGCATTCTTCACTTTAGGTTGATGCTTTATTTATTGATTATTGGAAAGCTTTTGGCCATGTGCCCCATCAGCGCCTTCTGCTGAAGCTATCCAGCCCTCAACATGACAGCCGTACAACAGAGTGGATCAAATAATTTTTAACTACCCGTTTTCAATAAGTCAAACTCACCCATCTTGTATCTAACCGCATGCCTGTAAAATCCGGTGTACCACAGGGATCCGTCCTAGGCCCCTCTACTCTTCCTGATATGCGTAAAAGATATAGCTGATAATATTGCCTCAAATGTCCGCCTCTTCGCAGATGATTGCGTTATTTATAGAGAAATAACACACCCGGCTGATATAACTACGCTCCAAACCGACTTAACAACGTTATCGGAGTGGTGGTGTGCCTGGCAAATGAAGATTAACACAGATAAAAATAAGCATAAGCATGTAACGTTTACTTCCTCTAACAATTTGACCACAAATCAGTACACTATTTGCAATACGAGCATTGATTCAGTCCAGTCTTATATGTATCTCAGTGTTTTTGTTATTTCAAATTTAACGTGGAACACCCATATAGAATACATAACTGGCAGAGATTTTACGTATCTCGGCCTCCTAAAAAGACGATTACACCTGGCAAACTCTGAAACTAAGCAGCAAGCATACACTTCTCTAATTCGTCCTTCGTTAGAGTACGCTTCTATCATATGGCACCCCACCAGGAATATTCGACAGCCTTACTGAAGTCAGTACAGCACAAAGCGGCACGGTTTATTCTTTCGTCTTATTCCCGATGTAGCAGTGTTTCGGCAACAAAAGCGTCCCTCAAACTTCCACCTCTCGCAATGCGAAGCAAATACTGTCGCTTATCATTTTTCCAGGCGCTGTATCACAGTGGTTTATTGCCTTTCAGCAGTCATGTTCATCCCGCTACTTATGTCTCATTACGCATCGAACATGCGCACAAAGTCAGGCCCATATTCGCGAAAAAAAAACAAATACCGAAATTCACCATTACCGCTTAGTATTGCCGAGAGGAATATGTTGCCCACAAATGTGGCAAACCTAACCGAGGTATTCTCTTTCCAGTGGGCTCTGTTGGCGCTTTTAGGAAGTGAACATCAGCTCTAGTTCTGTACCCATATTCTTTTGTATTTTATTTTCCATTTTTTACAAAATTGATGTATGTACTGGCTTTTCACCTACAGTCATTTGACATTTGTAGTATACAAGTTCTTTTTTATGTTCAATCCCCCTATGAATGCCTATTTGGCCCTTAGGTATTCGTAATAAATAATATAATAAATAAATACAAATAAATAAATAAAAATAAATAATAAATAAATAAAATAAATATGTGCGGGCACTCGGAAGCCCAGCACAGCGTCACGTACGTATACCTCTACAGAGTAGCAGACACCCGCCAGGTGTATTGAACACTTTATGACCAAGAATTTATGCTGAGTCTTTTTATAGTCGAAGCACGTTAGGGGCACTTGCTGTCGGCATCTCCTGTCGTCGTGGTTTCATGTCGTCAGGGAAATAAAGTTGTCAAACCATGGTCAAAAAACAAGTGTGTAATAGATAAACCGGTTCAAAATAAACTAACTCGATTTAAAAGTGTTTAAAATACAAAAATAATTAGGATTTAGTTGCATTAATAACAGAAATTTGTTAATCTCCGTCTCAAAATTGGTTTGAAATGCCAGTTTTTCTCCTGTAAAGTATACATGTTACCATGCTGCAGCGTGTGACACGAAGAAAACTTACGGCCAGTCTGTTGCTCATTTAATTGCTTAAATCCGTTTCAACGCAAAAGAGGGCGCCACCGCCTCAGCAAGCGCGCGATTGCTCCTCCCACCGACGCTTCTCCGGCGTCCAATCAGCGCGCGTCGTGTGGCAAGAGAGTGACTTACACCTTTGAATACACTTATACACTGCATGCTTCGCCCCTCCCCAGGTTTCACGTTAGTGGAGATGGGCCGAGATTTTTTTGCCGAGTTTCTTGCATACACATTAAAGAAAACAAGCAACATCCATTCTGACCCACTTACTGACGCTATTGAAGCAGGTGATGCTTGCTTGCGAGCCTGCATCACATCGTCGCATAAACTTTTTAAAGCGAGAGACTCATAGGCCTCATCATCAAACGCGGGGAAAATGACCGCCGCCGTCGTCGTCAACACGAATGGTCCCAAAATGGCCACCGCAGTAAAAGGAAAGTAGGTGAACAAAATGCATTCGGATTCGTTTGGGATTCGAACCCGAGTTTCCAGAGCAGGAGCAGAGGGCATTACCATTGCGCTAACTCGAACCTGCCAGGGAGGAAGCAAAAGTTGGCATGGTGCGTGCCGCGTGAAAGATGAACGTGACAGCACCTGAGTAGAACGGGGCACGCCAGCCACGGAGAGCTCTGATTCTGGGGAAGCTGCCCCGTGAAGTGCAGCAAGTCTGCCTTCCGAAGTAATTCGCTCCGAAAGAACGACAAATCAAAGCGAAGAAAGAAACGTAAGCACGATATAGCAATAAGGAAGTCTGATGGCCGTTAGGCATTGCCTTGAAACTGTGGAATCACAGCTGAGTGCCAATAGAACTTGGGAATGTATGTGAGTATTTATTTTATGATCAGTTCCATGGCGAAAACTACTAAAATATCCGTGCGTACCAGTTATTACGAATAACCGGACAACGTTGAGCGGTCACCATTGAATTTGAATTGTTTATTATTCCAAACGATGTGAAATACATACAAATTAGTATACAGACAAGGGTCCCAAAGTCAACAGACTGCAACGGGACCCTTGATTAATTAATACAAAATGAAGAATACACAGAAAGCAGCAAAAAAAAAAACATTAACTAAACGCAATGAACACAGCTTAGGCAGCGCTAAAGTAGAGTAAGAAAAAGTGACAAAACCGGTTAAACAAAAGTGCGAGAAAAACATACACGTTGCATACTGCTAGCACAATACTAATTCAAACAAAGAAAAAAGGTTGACAACAAAAAACACATTAAGTATACACTTGCATTACAACTACAATCAAGCTGAACTAAAAAAACTTAGGAAACGAAATGAACAGTAACATAGCAATACAGATAACGAAAACAATACATTCATCGATTCAACAAAAACGTTTTTGGCAAGTGTTTGAAGGAAAAGAATGATGATGAAGATTTTAGTTCTACCGAAAGACTATTCCTGAATGAGATAGCTGAAAAAGCGGATGTCATCTGACCATAGTTAGTATGGACTATGGGTAATAAATAATTTTCGTTGGCTGCAAATCTGGTGGAGTTGTTATTTCGCAATAGTTGCCTGTCAATAAATTGGTACGATAAATTATTAACACGCAGCTGAAACAAAAACGTGGCTATGTTGTAATGGAATAAATTTTTGACCGATAAGACATTATTCTGTTGAAGCAAAACACAGGCGTTAGCACGGAATGAGCTGTTAGTAATGATACGAAGAGCCTGATTTTGAATATGTTGTAATGGTGCTAGATGACAATTATAAGTGTTACCCCATGCAACAATACCATATGTGATATGACTATGAACGAAAGCAAAATAAAGAGACATAAGGGCCTCGCGTGAAAAAATGGGCGGGATTTTATCAGAGCTCGAATGCCAAAAGCAGTCTTATTTCTAAGGTGATCAATGTGTTTATGAAATTTCAGATGCGAGTCGATGAACACTCCAAGAAAAAGGACACTGTCACATGGGGTTATGGTATTCGAACAGAGAGAAAATGGTTGGAATATATGATAGGCGCTTCTGGGGTGGTCTAAAAATCATAAATTTAGTTTTTGATGGATTGATTAGTAGGTGGTTGATGAGGCACCAATTAGTTACTTTAGCCAAAACAATATTTAGGTTAGACGTAAGATTGGACAAAGATTTATCAGCCGAAGATACTGTGGTGTCGTCAGCATATAGAACGCAGTGTGAGGCATTAATGGAATCAGCAAGGTCATTAATATAGATAATAAATAATAAAGGACCTAAAATAGAACCTTGCGGCACACCTTGATTAATCGTTTTAGTCATAGAATACGCATTATTAACCCAAACACTACCTTCCCTGTTAATAAGAAAATTCTTTAGGAAATTTAAAGCTGGTCCGGTTAATCCATAGGATTCAAGTTTGTGAAACAGAATATCATGATTAATAGTATCAAAAGCTTTAGTAAAATCTAAAAAAACAGATCCAACAAACATACGTAAGTCGAACGATTTTTTAATAAAATGCGTTAAAGACAAAGTGCAAGATTAGTCGAACTTCCAGAACGAAAAGCAAATTGACAGGGCCTAAGAATGTTCAATTTAGTTAGATAGTTATTTAGTCGATTAGCAAACAACTTTTCGATTACTTTACTAAGAGAAGAAAGGATAGAAATAGGCCGGTAGTTAGATATTAGGTGCTTGTCTCCTTTCTTAAAAAGAGGAATAATTTTAGCACGCTTAAGAAAGCTTGGAAAAATGCCGAGAGCGAAAATCTTGTTGATAATGATGGAGAGAGGAAGAGAAACACAATGAGCAACAAGTTTTAGATGATATGCACACATGTTATCTAAACTAGCTGAAGTATTCATAAAGGTAAGGAGCGTGGCACGAACTTCATCGGGAGTGACAGGAAAAAGATAGAAATTATGTGAAGACCGACACATATTAACATTTGGTACTGATTGGCCTGCTGCAGGAGATTTGAGAAATAGTCATTAAAATCATTAGCAATATGATCCGGTTGATAAAAGGTACGATCGTCATGAACAATTTTAGAGATAGGGACATTACGTGATGCATTATTTAAGAAATTGTTTAGAAGCTTCCATTGCATTTTTGGATTGTTCTTGAATTTACTGAACTCCTTTTCATAGTAAAGCCTTTTTGCGTCTTTTGACATAACATTTAGGATGTTACAATAGTTTTTGTATCGATTAGCAAGAGCTAAATTGAACGGCTTCTTTTTAGTTTTCTTATACATATTTTCCTTTTTACGCATGCATTCTAGTAACTTTTGCGTTACCCACGGGTTACTCGGGTATTTATGCCTTTTTTACATTTAATTATTTGTGTTTAACGAAACAGCACCTAGAAATAGGTTACAAAACGTCTGCAGCGCTTCATCCGGGTAACGTAACGAATCAATTATAGAGAAATCAGTTTTTTCTACCGAATCAATGAATTCTTCTTTGTTAAGTACGGAGGTGAAAAAAGAAGGAACAGAGTTTTGTGCGTTAGTGGGAAACGTAAGAAATATCGGGTAATGATCTGAAATGTCGCAACTTACTACGCCACATTCAGGTGACGGAGATATATTAGACAGGGCGTGGTCAAGAAGTGTTTGCGTTACGCATCTTGTGGGATGCAGAATTAAAGATTCGTAACCAAATCCGCTAGAACAATTAGTGTACGCTAAATATGAGTTCGAGGTAGTATCGAGCAAGTTAATATTGATATCACCTACAATTACCGCGCACTTATTTTCAGCGGATACCTTACTGAATACCGAAGCTAAACCGAGCACGAAATCAGGAATGGAAGAAGATGGGGAGCGGTATATACTGCCCAGAACAATGTTTTTATGGCATTCTGGAAAAAATGATTTATCTATTTCGATCCAGACTGTCTCACACTGGCGGACGTTGATAAAGAGATCCTGCCGACGTGAGTATTTTATTTCCGGAGAAATAAAGATAGCAGCGCCTCCGTGAATACTTGACATGCGATGGCAATATTCGGCCTGATAGGACGGGAAACCATAAAAATTGCAATCGGCGTTGCACAACCAGGTTTCAGAAATACAAATGACAGAAAATGAATGAAGAAGTGAAGCGATAAAGTTATTAATAGCATCATAGTTTTTCCGAAGACTTCTGGCATTAAAATGGATAAGGGACCTATTCTTTCCTAAGAGTACATTTTTTAGTTCATCTGGAGATAAAAGAGACATTGAAAGCGGTGCGAAGGAGCATGTGCGCGAAAGACTGGCTCAGGTGAAGATGCGCAGGTCAGCTTCAGTGACGATGCGATTGGCTTTGCAGTCCTCGTTCATTCGTGCCAAGATCTGACAGTTATCCGTCCAAAGGAACTGCCACTTTTTTTCTTTTTTCAGAGCCAGTGTTTTCGCAAACAAACGCTTGTTCTTAGTTGTAAGGTGGTCATTCACAAAAACGGGTTTGTCGTTTTCTCCGGCAAAACCAAGCTGGCTTGCAAGAAGCCGAGCCTTTCGGGCAGCGCGGACGAACTCATTTTTTTGTCGCGAGAACAAAAACGTGCGATCAGGTTCTTTTCTTTAGACTTGGTGGACACACGGTGTACGGTATCAATGTCAGCGGGAGAGATAGGGCATTCGATTACATCAGCGACACACTGGAGTATCGCTTTGCAGTCTTCGCCTTTTGTTGTAGGAATGCATTTTATCTCGATGTTATTTAATCTTGAATACTGTTCCATGTCAGTCACTTTCTTTTCGAGGACTGCGTTGCGCGCCAACAGTTCCTTATTGGCCGCGACAAGTTCAGCATTTCGCGCTAACAAGGAGTCATAGTTATCGCTTACGAACCCTACTGTCTCGGCCAATTTTATGTGCTCACCAACACCATGTTCCTCAAACTTCTGAAGCATTTTCGTGGCAAGGTCTTTCACTAAAGAATCGATGTTGTCCTTGAGAAAGGCCTCAAGACAATCGATTCGTTTGGCAAGTTCTGCGCAAGTAGGCATCGCAAACACAGACAGAGACAATCAAAGAAGTCACGTTGGGCAGCAGTTGCGGCTTCAAAATGACAAAACTAGCGCAAAGAATACACACCAACCTGC
This sequence comes from Haemaphysalis longicornis, assembly GCA_013339765.2. Lineage (NCBI taxonomy): Eukaryota > Metazoa > Arthropoda > Arachnida > Ixodida > Ixodidae > Haemaphysalis > Haemaphysalis longicornis. The sequence goes on from CM023451.1 coordinate 39,774,320, forward strand.
AAAAACGAATGCTGTCAGCGCGTGCTCCTTCCGCCGCAACTGCTGCTGCACAATGGCGTTGGAAGCGTCCGTTTCAGGCTTATATCCTTCCAGAGGCGGTCATGTGGTCAGCAGGCGTCGACGCAGTCGCAGAAAGGTCCTCCAGGAAAGCTTTTGCTGGGCAGGCGTGCAAGCACAGCCACACGTGGGGATGAACCAGTGGACCCGCAGCAGCAAACCAATTCTGCGCTGAGTCAACCGCCGGCAAGAGCCTGCAAAAACGAATGCTGTCAGCGCGTGCTCCTTCCGCCGCAACTGCTGCTGCACAATCCGCGGCGGAGCTATCCGCGGCGGAGAATGCCGCTACAACATAATCTCGGCGCTTCAAGCGCTGCAAGACGCAAAGTAATATCTGCGAAAAAGGGATTAGTGTATTGAGCTTGGTCACTACTCCATCCATTTTATTTGTGTTTTTTTATTTCTCATATTACCAAGCGCAGCAATGCTTGCAGACGACAGGAATCGGCCTGCAGCGGTAGAGATACGAATTGGAATAAAGGTGGCAGAAAGGCCAATCACCCAAACAACAATTAAATGCCAGGCAATCGGTGAAAGATCATAGCAAGAGCCTTATAATGACATTACTGAGCAAACAGAAAGGGCTGTGCCTAAGTGCCTCAAACGTTTTCGGGAAGATTTTGACACTTTCTCAAGGGCTATCAAGAAAGCGACGTCTTTGCACTCTCTTATTGACCCGGTTTTCAAATTGTTACAGCCAGATGAAACGCTTCTGATGTTTACACCTGCCTCACTGAAGCTCATGGCGCATCCTGCAGTCACGACGATAAAATTGTTATAATGCTTTCAGTGGCTGATGTTATGTTACACTAGCTTTCAGGTACCGCAGTAGTGGAAACTACTGCGGGACCTGAAAGCCGCTGTAAGGTAAAGCAGTGCACGAAGACGTGGATTGGGCATCAAAAGCCAGAATGTTTTTCCACATAGGTATCTACGAATCTTTTCAATACCTGACAAAACGTTCGCTATCTTGTCCTACGAATATTGAGCGTTTCGATTAGTGGTTATGGAAACGTCTCTGATCTCTACCGCGAGTAATAACCGGCACTGAAACCGTCGGTCTTTGTAAGAACGACGTGGCAAGAGTATCAATTTGCAATACATTAAATATCTCACACAATTAGCTTACAAGCCACTTGTATGTCGCGGGCTTGTTCTGTTCGACTTGTTTTCATTTCACGCTGTTGTTGTTCCGCACAGCCGGCAACCAGGCAACGTTTCGTAGTCCTTGCCACAGGACGCCGTCGAAAAGCGATTCCCTTCGGTCGTTCCAGAAATAATGAGGCCGCGTACAAACAACACGTTAAGTGCGCAGCCTTCAGCCGGGCATTCAACGCTGCAACCGTTGTTTATCCCGGCCTTGCGGCTACGTCTGGTACGCTGACGCCCAAATGACATTCGGACGATGGCAGCCGGCTTGCAACCGGTAGTACCGTAACCCCCGCAGAGACCTCGAAGAGGAATGCTAATGGTTAATTCAAGTTGTGCCAGCTGCGCCTCTCATTTTAACTGTTTGAATGCCTGTACTAGTTCATAGGAAGCTGTTAACTAGCACAAGACATAGTTCACAACGCCATCTGATGACACAAAGAACGACCGAAATAAAAGCGGTATCCACGAAGCGCAAAAAAGCGTGGTAACTAGTCGCTTTAGTATTTGCGGGCGAGTGTACGCATGCACCATTATCACCGTCAAATACTTTTATACGTAATAAGAATACAGCGCTGATACGAACCCGCAAAACTGAAAATGCCCGTAGAAAAGAAGGAAACTATACGGTAAGTGATGCGCAGCACTTCCCCTACGACAACGTGGCTGCGAGCTGTGTTGGCTGCATAGGCTGGCAGGCTCATTAACGAGTGCACTCACCTCTCCACCTCTCACCACTCATGAGTGAGTGATGAGTGAGCCTCACCATCGTTTTGTACTGGCGAGTGTGAGTGCGAGTGAGTACGAGCCCCACGCGCTGTGAGCCCCGCTCACCACTCGCGAGTGCGAGCGCTACTCGCAGCGAGGCCCTCTCACCACACGCGAGTGCACTCGCGCTACTCGCGCCATTTACGGGGCTACCCCGGTGAGCGCTACTAATGCGCTTGGACTCGCTGTTGGCTATTCGTCGAGCCGCTCGCTGTAATGCTTGTTAATGGCGGGATTGCTTTAAGCTTGGGAAATAATGTCGTAAGTGAGCTCGTCCCTTGGGGTACCCTATAATTCATTCTCTGGTGGCGTGTTGATTTAGGAGTGTGAATTGGATGGCCTTCTGGTCGCCGTAATGCACTAATACTGTTCGGTTTCATGACTCGTGTAGGGTCTGCTGCTCACCTTCGCTTGCGAAGGGAGACGACGAGTGGTGAGCGCGAGCGCGAGTGAGTGCGAGTGGTGACGGCGAATGGTGAGCGTGAGCGCGAGTGGGTGCGGGATGGTGGAAGGCGACAGGTGAGCGTGAGTGTGAGTGAATGCGCGAAGAAAAAAATATTTTCTGTGTGAGTGTGAGTGAGTGGCGCCCAGTTCTGCCGAGATATGGTTGGCTGTTCGTTTTGAAGGCAGCAATCATTTATGAACGAATGTGACGTGTGTGCATTTTAATACGTAGTATTCTTTGCCGAGTGCCGCCGAGCCAGGACCGTAAAATGCCATGCATTTATACCAAAATGAAGATATGGCGGAAGTTACCTCTTCACTCGTTATAATATAGTAAATTGAGATAACTGTCGGACAAATTGTGAAAAAGGAAGCACTAAGAAAAAAAAAAACTTATCACACCAAAAGATCTGAAAACAAAAACAAAAATATGCATCTTATACATCTCCCTTCAAGCCTAATAATGAAATGAATGATGAACGACTTTATTTAGAAATAGGCTTGGCGCCCTGGAACGGCTATTGTGAGATGAGGAAAGGGGAGTCGAAAGCCTCAATGAAAGTCTTATGTATCCTATTAAGTACAACGTGTAGTTCAATTGCAAGCCCTACTAGGGCTGTCAGACCATTCTACAACCGCTTTGTAAAAACCACTAATAAGTGAATAAATTCCTATGCCTTGGAGAAAAGTCGCATCGTAGCGCAGGCGCTCCAGGTGCTTAGTATTCTTAAGTGGTGGTGGGCAATAAGCTACGAGCTCTTCTAGGCCTATTTTTCACCACTCCTTACGAATAGCCCGAGAACAGTTGATAGCCTATTGCCCACCGCCTAAGAATAAACAAAAAGTCCGCAAAAGACGGTTGGAAATGCGATTAAGAAATAGTGAAAATGGCGAACCTTGTAACGCACTGCATTTCCACAGAAATGCAGATTTTGGGGAATTTGCACGTGTAAGCGTTATATCAGCCGTAAACGGAGATAAGAGTTCATTAGAGAATATTGAGAAACCAAAAAATAAAAAAATGAACGAATAAGATTTTTACAGAAATGATCAAACAAAATACAAAATATGCGTCTTATTCACCTCCCAAAAAAACCGAAGAGTAAACGAAAATATCCGTACTAGGACGTTTTTAATACGAATAAGAAATAGCAAAAATAGCGAACCGTGTAACGCGCTGCATTCCGTAAAAATGCAGATTGCGAAGTAAACACAGTTAATTGTTCATATGCCCTAATAGAGTAAATGGGATAATTGGTCGGAGAGAATTTTGAAAAAACCAAAAGTAAGAAAAATAGGGAAAATGAAATTTTGCACATAATGGTCTCACAAAATAAAAAAATCGCATCTTATACATCTCCCCAAAAATCAAAGAATAAACGAAAAATCTGCAGGAAGAACGTTCAAAATACGAATAGGAAAAAAGCTAGAAATGCGAATCGTGCGACACCCTACATTTCCACAGCAACGCAGATTGAGTAGGAAGTAACCATCTTAATCGTTATAATAGCGCAATCGAGATAATTGGTGGGGCATAATATTCAGAAACCGAAAAAAATAGAAATCACAGGAATAAAATTTTCACAAAAATGCTCTGACAAAATAAAAACTATCTGATACATGTCCGACCAAACGCATAGAACAAACGAAAAAAGCCCTCAAGATGAAGTGGCAAACGGGAATAAAAAAATTTCGAAAATGGCGAACCGTGGAAATTACCAGAAAAATGCAGATTTGGTGAAGTAACACCTTTTGTCTGACAGAATTTTGGAAACGAAAAAAATAATGGAAATCGAAAAAAATCTCAAAAATGATCTGACAAAATCAGCGATGAGCATCTTATACATCTGCCCCAAACGAAAGAATAAACGAAGAACGTCTGCAAAAGAACGGTCAAAATACGAATTAATAGATAGCGAAAAAGGCGAAAAAATGTGTAAAGCCCTGAATTTCCACAGAAATGGAGATTTGGCCGAAGTAACACCTTCATCCTTGCAATGACTGAAAAGGAGATAATTGGTGGGGCAGAAGTTTGAAAAACAAAAAATTACAATAACAGGGAAAATAAAGGAGCAGGAGGAGGAATAAATTTTATTTCAATATTAGTTTTTGTAGTAGTGGCAATGGGGGGTCTTAAAAATCCACAAAAAATGTCTGACAAAATGGAAAACAGGCACCTTTTACATCTGTCCAGAAAACGTAATATTAAAAAAAGGCCGTAGAACAACGTCAGAAATACGAATACAAAATAGCAAAAATGAGTCCTGCATTTCCAAAAAAAAATGCAGATTTGGCGGAAGTAACACCTTTAATCGTTACAACAGCGTAAACGGTATCAAAGATATGCATTTTGTACATCTCCCCAAAACACCGAAGGCTAAATAAAAATTTTCACTTAAGAAAAAATAGCGTAAACGGGCCAGCTCTGCGGTATGCATGGTATCTAGGAAAAAAAACATAAAAAAGTAAAGGCATCTCATCGTTACAATGTTTAACATTTACATCATTGGCGAAAAGAAACAACAGAAGACTTAAAAGCATAAAGTAATCATACGTCTTTTGGTATTCGTAGCCATATTTGTAAAAACTCAAACTCTAGACATCCGGCATCAGAATGCTGCGCATTAGTAGACAATTCTCTTAATTTCTGCAGACATTTATTTGTGAACCTAAGTTATTAGGAACAATGCCTAGAAAATATTTAACCATAGAACGGTCATAGGTATAGCCTTTGAGGGCCTTTTGATGGATGATTCAGGAGCTCATTTGTGATTGACATGCGCCACTGTTGTCAGGGGTGCTGCAGCCCAGCGGTCGAAGTCCGTTGTTGTGGCAGCTGCTGCGAACGCGTTTATGTTGCCGTTCTGTGGCTGTTGCCAGTTTACATTTTTTTGACATTAACCGGTTAAATGTTATTTGTAGAGATTTGCATTCCCGGCGTGCTGCCGCCGCTTTGACCATACTGTGCCAGCCCGCATATTTCGCGGTCAACTTTGTGGTGTACTGCACCCAAACAAAGCACTGTTTTCTGTGCGTTAATGTTATGCTCAAAGGGCGAAACAGTGGCCTTCCTGCTGTGTTGCATTCATTACTTTAGGTGTTTGTTTTCTTTGTAAAATGCGGCACCTGCACGTCTTGATATAAACAGAAGGTTCTTGTAGTGGTTTCTAGGGAGTTATCCTTTGTTTCCCACGTATCCATGAGTCAATTAAAGCCGTGGCGTGAAAGATTGTGCCATACGTTTGTAACTTTTGTTTGTGCAAAGGTCACGTGATTTTAATTCGTATGAAGCCATGTTTGTTCGGCAGTCCCCCAAAACTGCCAAAAATTTCACGACCCTTCAGCGTCATGATTTTTGGGAAATTTTGTAGCATCAGCTGTTTCACACAAGTTGCGGTTGAACGCTGTTTGACTGCCACATGGACCATGCTTTTGACGAATTCTTAGTCATGCATAGGTGAACAAAACACAACATTTTGTTTTAGATGCAACGCATCTCATGCTCGCCCCTCTGTCCTTCCTGCGTCTGTCCGGCGTTGTCCGCACAGCTGAGCCTCTCCTCCTCTCCTCTCTCCGATAGCGAACACTCTCTCCCAAACAGCATCGGGTTGGCGCAGCGCGCTCTCACTCCGTTGCTAGGCGCTGGTGGGCGGCGCTGCGCTCGGCTGCGCGCGCTGCGCATGTGCAGTACTCTCTCTCTCTCCGCGCTCTCCTCTCCTTCGGGCGCTGTGAATATAAAGCGGCATGCCGCGCTCCGATGGTCTCAGTCGACGGTCGTCCGCATTACGCTTGCACTCTCTTGCAGTACTCGACGATTGCTTGATGCAATGGTCGAGCCCCTAACTGTGCACTTTACGGACCACAAGGCACTCATTCTCGTCTGCAATAAAGACCGTACCTGAGCATACGTGTACTGCATGTGCATTGCATGGTGAAAATGGAAAATTACGCCCACCTCCCCTTCGCGTGAGAATCCCTGCTATAAGCGTAATCAATACGATGGAAAACGCCAATGGAACACCCCATGAGATGCGTTGCATCACACCAGGGTTCCCGCGAGGGGAGGTGGGCGTAATTTTTTGGTTTTACGAGTAGCAACATTATTCAAGTTATTTGTTTGTTGTAACATCATCGATACGGGTCAGCAAAAGCCTCTCTTTTACAGCCCCGAATGCAGTGCCTCTGTCCATGCTTCTTGAAGTAAGCTGAGTAATCACATGATAAAAACTGATTGAGTTCGCGCTTGAGTATTTATTGAATCAGCGGCATCAGCATAGTGTTATAGGATCGGGAGAAACGTTTGTGTTCCGAGTCCGTCACGAAACTGATTGTCATATAAACGTCGTGCGCCGTACCAGCACGCCGCAGCGGAGCGACAGGGATGTCCGTGAAAGTGATGACACAGATGCAGTTTGCAAGGGAACATTAAAAGGACCCTGCAACACTTTCGATAAGCGCTTTCACTCTTTCCTTCTCGTCTGGTACAACTGCAGAAACTATAGCTATCGCCAGCACGGAGCGGCACTGAGTGATTTGCTCGTCGCACCAGATACGCCTTCCATTTCTGATTTGTTCTTGTAGCTTTTTTCTAAAGTTGCTATCGAAAAGCGTTCATTGCTGCAACTGAAGGAAAACCGGCCGACATCAGCTACAGGGCCTTAGTGACGTAATTCGAGCCGTCGAAGAACGTCAAGACCGGGAAAGAGAGAAATTTTTTTGAGCGAGTTTACACGTTATCTCATGGGCATAGAGCAGTAATTTTTGGCTGAGGTGCTTTCTAAGTACTGCATGTGTGTTGGGTGACTGAGTTCTGCAAGCATTTAAGATTTAAACAAAAAAGTTGAAAAAAGTGTTGCCGGGCCCCTTTAAAACGGACAACTGAATTGTGTCCCTAACAGAATCAAAAAAGAAGTCCGTAAGTAAATGAAATCGGAAATAAAGATATCCTCGTGATTGTGTTACGTCTTCACCGGCCGATCGGGAAAGCAGGCTGTAGCTGTTCACTGGCTGCCTTATCGTGGCAAGCCAGGTGTTGACCCTGGTTCGAAGGAAAGTATCGTCGAGAACGTGACCTACACCGCGCTAGCAGGTCGCTGGCCAGGTCACAAGGTGGGGTCCACCCAAAGGAACAACAGCAGCGGCGGCGGCTCGCTTTCCCGACAAGGTATCGCCCGGGCGCCGGCCGCGGAGCGACGCTCTCGGCTGACCTTGGCATGCTCCCCCGGCGCAGCGACGTCGTGGTTACCCCCGTCCGCCTTCTGCTGCGGTTCTCTCATGAATAATTCTCGAGCGGCACACATAGACCTGGGCGGAGGAGGAGCGCCCATTCCGCGAATCAAGCCGCCACAGATGCAATGCTCGTTCTTCGAAATTGCTCCAGTTTTCTTCTTCTTCTTCGTCTTCTTCCTCCTGCCCCTTTCTGCGTCACTTTTGTCCGTTTTTTCCCGTCTCCGACTCTCCAGCAGCCGAATGTAGGACTAGTTGTCGGTGCCGGAACGACTGTCAGGCGCTGTGGACTCGGTGCGCGAGATATACGGCCCTCACAGCGCGGGTACGGTTTTGCGCTGCTTAGTTGACAGATCGCGATCGTCCGCGTCCTTTGTCGTCTGACGGCCGCCAACGCATACACGCAGCTTGCGTGGTCACCTAACCATGCCGCCTGTACGTGGTTTAGACAATCCGCCGAGTGGGGCCCACTGTCTTGTGTACTTTGCTTTTGTATTGTGTCTATCAGGTTCCCACCTGCGACTTATCTCGTTGCCACGCAGTTGAGCTGAATGGCTTTCAGCGAAATGAGCGGCTGCATTTCAACGTGATCATTGGTAATATAGAGCTTGCATTTAGCCCTAAACATGCATACAGGACATCCTGTAGACGTCATTTAACGGGCTCAGAGAGACAAGAGGGGAGAGAGAGAGAGAGCGAGAGAGAGAGAGAGGAGGAGAGAGCGAGAGAGGAGAGGAGAGAGCGAGAGAGAGAGAGAGGAGACGAGAAGAGGGAGAGAGAGAGGAAACACTTCATCACTTCGTGTAGAGGGAAGCAGACAGGTCTGCCGGTGTGTGGTCGCCGACATGCTACCTCAGGGATGGAGAAAAGAATAAATTGGAAAATAAAGATGCAGGGCGTAAAATCAAGATTTTAAAGGAAAAGATGTTCGCATTCCGGTTTCGATTGGTGAGCTGAAAAGCTGAGACGAGCTGATGAGCTGATGATGTATTCACTACGACGGTGAAATCTGAGAATTAGTTATGGTACCATTCTAATTTTATGATACATTTGCAAAACATTCCTGGCGACATGTCCATTTAAGTATATCGCATCACTTGCACTTTAAAAAGCGCGCTAGCTTCTTTAAGAGCGTCATTCAGGTTGTTTCCATGGTTACGCATGCATGACAGAAAATTCAGCATCATCACAAAACTGTCGCAGAGCTCGTATACACAAATAATGCAATGATTTCGGAAATAAAATTTGGCTATAATGTTTTACATTTGGTTTTAATCGGTTATACTCAACTTGTTTGCGTGGAAATGCACGCGCGCACAACCAGAGCATTCCAGGTTGGTATGTTCCTGCCACAAGGAAGTCATTCAACCTCCTTCTCCCGGCGGCATGTCACACCACGCAAAGATGCCCGCCCTTTTAGCTATTGAAACCATAAATACTATCTCAAGGTAGCTTGTAAAAAATTGACTTATCTGTCCCATTTCACATTGGAGCAAGGGTTCCCCAAAACAACGGCCGACGTCTTAAACGGAAGCCGCAACAGGTAATCTGCGGTCCTGCTTTTATCTCCTGCTTTTATCTTCTGCTTTTCTCTCCAGGTAATCTGCGGTCCTCCTGCTTTTATCACAACTTATTATCAAAAGTGCGAAGGTGGAATTGCCCCGAATATTTGCTTCAGGTTAGATTTTATAAGTAACAGACCGTCATGTCGTTACATAAAAGAACACTGAAAACAAGCAAGAAAGCAAAACACAGTTTTATAAAGGCCAGAGACATTTTTTGAATGGCCGAAAAACTAAAACACGGGGCTCAAGCGTAGTGAATGGTCAATTAAAGCATGACGATTGACTTAACGGAAACACTGAGTATCCATGCTGGTGGACTGTGGCTAAAAGGGCAAGAGTTAAACTAAGAGAAGCAAAGAGATTATTTTGGGTGGATGTTTTAAATTTGGCACGAAACGCGGGTATGCATGCAGGTCTGAGCAGCCCGTTCGGATGGTACGTGCGTCGGTATGTCACAAAACTCCCATTGTATTCGACAGCATCATTGACGGCTTCATCACAAGCTCGGGGAGCGTTGATTTTGAGCTGCGTCAGCACAGAGTTCATTGTAAGAGGAGGGTAATGGCATACTGCCCCACTGTAGAAAATAGCCTCACGAGAACTGTGATTGGTATTCCGCCCGCAATAGAAGACACTAAGGGGCTAGTCGGTTCGAGTGTCCTTCCCGAAGGACTGTATCATGATTCTTTCATCAACCAGGCCAACCGTGTGTCATACAGGTGGAAAGAGGAATACAATAAACATTCCCTGCCTACAATTGAACCCTGAAGTTGTGAATTTCTCAAAGTAGTGTTACTGTGACTCCACTGTGTAGTCTAAACCGTGCGTAAAGTTCGGACATATCCCTTTATTAATGCACCACAATCGGCGGTTTCTTAACCGCTCTGTTCAACTTTTTTGACCTTGTTGTGTGTATTTGTTTTCGGTGCAGCTTACTTAGCTTACAAGGGGTGAAAAACGAAGTCGTGGGAACGCTTTTCGCTTTTTGTTGTTTTTTTCGGAGGAGTATATGCGCATGTAGGCGATAGTAATATTCACGATCTGGGAAATGTCAACTGTGCTTCCTTTTTCCAAGCGTGAACGGTGTTTTTTTTTTCTTCTCGCGATTGTAATATGCTGATCATTTGTATGAGCGTATTTTAATAAACGGCCTATACAATGTAGGGATCACGGTTAGTGGTCCTCACGGGAGTTGGGATGATAATCATGCTGTCAGTCCTCGAGAAACCACGCATGCGGGAGCACGACGCATTGTCTACCCTGGTTATGTTGGCCGATACCAGGGTTTACATGCCGATTCGTTCCATGCCCCGAGTCTGTCGCCATGGCGGCGCGGACGCGAAAGTGAACGGATGACCGTTCTTTGGGATGCCGTAGCATTTTCAGCGAAAACGGGAGAGTGCTAGCAAATAAGAGTATTTTTTTTAGCGCATCCTTATTGTCGTAGTTCAATTCGCGGACGGCACAACACGGACCCAAGTATGTTTTCTAGGGCTGAGAGCTTGTCAGTGGTTTTGTATTGTTTTGGTTCATTTGTTTGTTAACACGGGTTTGACAAAGACCTTAGAGTTTCCGCATTAGAAAAAGTTTGGTCACGAGGCTAGCTGGCCTTACACCTACAATTTATTGTGGTCCGTCAGTGGCCAAATGTGTAATAATGGGCATGCCCTTCTCCCTCTCTGTCGTTACGGGTCATTGGAAGCCGACGTTTCTGTAATAAAACAGAAGTGTTTGGGATTTTTTAGAAGGGCGACCTACTCTCGCACTGTGATCTGTGATGTATACTTTCGAGTTGTAAATAGTTCGCACAAATAAATTGTTTTTTTTTTAGTAAACTATCGCCTCCCAAGTGCCATGGATCAACGAGCAATCATCGACCATTATCACATCTGAACGTCATGCTTTCCCTTATTTGACTATTAAGCGGGAGCCTTTGATGCTCGCCCGCTTGCTCACTCCACCCAGGGAAAATTGAAACACAAAGCTCCGATCTGTTTCCAATGTACATGCTCGGAAGGAAATTCATCGCTGCATACGATCCAACCACGACGCAATAATTAGAAAAAAAACAGCTACACTTTGTTTGGTGCTGCTGCTTATGTTCGAGACATTATTAAAGGAAGGCGACATTCACCCCGAAGGCGGCGAGCGTGCAGCAGCTCGCCGGCACTGCCGGCCAGCCCGGGGCCAGCGCCGTAGAGCCGGACACCCGTTCCTGCCCATCTCCAGGCGTCCGAGCTTCGCGCCGGGTTGCCCGGCCGACGTTGCCTCCTGCAGGGGCCGCCACGTCGTCACGCGGACCCACCTGCTCCTCCTGGAAATCAAGGCACCCGTGCTGTGCGCCGGCGAGCCTCGAGGTAATTTCCTGCCAGCGGAAAGCAGCAGTGTGAGGGCCCGCCCGACGACGTGGCGGCCTCCGCAGTAGGAAATGTCGGCCGGGCTACCAGGCGCGAAGCTCGGGCGCCTGGAGATTGGGCAGGAACGGGTGTCGGGCGCTAACGGCACTGGCCCGGCTGTGCCGGCAGAGCGGGCGACGTCCGGGCGCTGCTGCACGGTTGCCGCCTTTGGGGTGAATGTCGCCTTTTTTTAGCAAACCGGACTCCATCCGGTCTTTGTGGGTTGGTTGGTTGGAGCCATAACAATTATACACGTACCCACTCTGGGGGATTGGCCAAGTCTGATTGTGGTGTCATTGCTGAAGAAGCTTACGAATTAACACTAACAGAAAAATAGAAGCTTAGGATAATAGAGGGTAGAGTGATACTAACGATTTTGGAACTAAAAAACAAAAAAAATTCAATACTGCTGTAACAATAGGTATTTTAATAAACTATTAGAAAAAAATTGTGATGCGGACTGACTGACAAGCTAAGCGACATGATTCGGCAATAAAAGAGTGAAGAGCGCGACAAACATCGTCGTTCCATCCAACCAAGCCCCACTGCCCCAAATGACAACAACTTAGGCACCGCATTCCCTACGTTCCGACGTCTTCTTCCTCCTCATCTTTCACGCACTGCTTGCATGACTTTCTCTTCTCGCATATAACCGCTTGCGGATGAATGTCTTTCTCTTTTATCGGCTTCTTCGTCTTTCTCTACCTCATCACAAATAATCAGCAAAATAGCTCACGTTTTAACACCCAGAAATCCCGTTGACGACAATAGGAGGCGGGAGCTGGCACTCAGCTGATCTGTGGCGATGATTTCAACCGTGTCTGGCGACAGGTGGACGGCAAGGTGCTGCACGGAACAGCACTTGACGTCGAGGTATTACTTTGCGTTCGGTGGGGCACAGTTTAGAACATCAAACAGCCCTTGCTGCCAAACAAACCGTGACGCTCATGGTCCCACCTTCATGCCACGACGGACACGCATTCGCTCATATACGTGTACGCAGAGGCCGGGGCTGAATTGCAGACAAGGTTGTCACACTCATGAACGGAGCAGTGAGTCTGTTCGCGTAACCAACGCTATCGCGGCAAACCCGACTTTATGGAATCGCTCGCTCACGCACAACCAACGTAGCGGCCCGGCTGGCATGGAGAGCGAGGTGTCTCCCCGGCGGGGGTCGTGCCCATGACGTCCCCTTAGCAACACAGTCGCTTGGACCCGAACGTGGCGGCGCCTGTCGGCACATTCACATGGTTGCCCGCATGCGTGTTACGCCAGTGAATGCAACCGATAATGCGCGGCACATGAGAAAAGACCATTCGCCCTTTAAGACGCCACATCAAGTGCGTCAACGTCGTTCACACTGGTTACAATTTTATTTCATATTATATCACCCTCAAAATACGTAGTTTGTTTTTGCTTTCACACATCTTCCGTTTCACGTTGATAGTTGGTTCACTCCTGTGCAGGTTGTACAGGTTAAATGAGCTAAAAAATTATTAAATATATCTCTGCGGGCTTGTGGTGTGTCGTCATCGCTGGCAGTCAAGGAATTGGTGAGTAGAATGCTGCGAGATATACGGAGCTCTCGAACACACATTCTTCATTCATAAAAGCGTAATAATGGTCGGAAAGGCCAGAACTATGGCCAATGCAATCTTGTCTTTAAAGGGGCAATAAATAAAAGATACACCTTTATTTAATTTGACCGAACTCGCTGTTGCTAACTAGCTTGGCCCGATTCCAGCTTATCCGAAAGACATTTCTTAGCCAAAAAAGCATGACGCACTGACGACTCTTTCAGATTTGCGCCGCAGGACATATACATGCAAAAGTAACTTAAGGTGAGCCAGCACTTTTAACCTAGTTATCAATGTGTTAACTGGCTGTTCGCATTAAAGTGATGCGATCAAACGGAACTAGAGGGCCCTCTACAATCGGCCAGGTTTCTTGGTGGTGGCTTAGGCCTGCGGCCGGCAACCGCACAAACAAAATCGTGGCACGAAATTGGCTGGGGCGTTATTATTTTTCCTTAATATCTTCCCTATTTGTTTGAAGTTTGCGGTAAAATTTTTGTTATCATTATCCGAACAAAACAGCCTTTTTCAATGAACCAAATTCGCATTTTGTCTTCATGGCCTGTTTTATCTGGTGAGGCAGTTATTCAACGCCCACAAGTTACATAATTTCACTTTTAACAGGGTCAGTGCGTGTGCTTTTCCGAACATGTGTTGGCGTGCGTACGGATATACGTGTAAGACTATCCCATGTTCCTTTTTACTACTTTTAAAGATTAAATAACCGGAGTTTTTAACAGCACGTTTATGCCTTTATGCCGATTTGCACACGAAGGTGTTTTAGGACGCGGACAGCGTAAGCGCTCATATTTACAGAAACCCATTGAAACGGAGGGCGCTGTGATAGAGAGGAAAATGGCTTGCCTTATGTGTACAGTGGAGTAATTCGCTGATCATGAATGCGGACGTAGCACCGTTTTGAAAGCACGAAGAGCACGACGAGGCAGCCACTGGTGTGGGCATTTCCATTCGGCGTTTTAAAAGGCGAAGCTGTTCTTGGTCAAGGCTTTCATGGGACTAAATGTGTTAACGCGGTCGCAGTGATGTGGAGAGGACACAGTTTAGCGAGAAGGAGAGCAAACGCCAAACACACATGCAGCAAGATAAAGGATGCTTAAACAAGACGCTTACACAGGCAAAGCTTTTAGGGGCGAATCACCTTAAGGCAGAGACCTGTCCGTCGCCCGGCGTCCGTGCCCACGGCACACCACCGTGTAAATCGAAACATCTGGGAACAAAAGGTTCCCAAAAGGTTAGAGAGAGAGAGAGAGAGAGAGAGAGAGAGAGAGAGAGAGAGAGAGAGAGAGAGAGAGAAGAGAGAGAGAGAGAGAGGAGAGAGAGAGTGCTCCTGGAGAGCCGTGCTGCGCATGCGCGAGGGGCATTGGATTCGATTGAATGGGATTTAGATTTGGATTGGATTAAATTGAATTGTATTGGATTGGATTGCATTTGAAATCGTTTTAGCAGCATCGCGCGGGTCATAGAGTTTCTTACAGTATACACTAGAGAGGAATCTGGCGCTAGCGTCTATGCGGCTCGCATCAAGGTCGTCTGTGTCGTCATAGACCGCCATTATACATCGCGCTCGCCTTAGTTTCATCATTGGCTTGGATTGAAACGTTTTAGTGACCGCAAATTTAAACAAAGTGCCACAAAAACGCGAAGAATAGTGTGCAATTATGTGAGTGGAAAATAAAAACAGGCTGTTTTAAAACTAAGGAAAAAAGAAGTTAAGCGTATTTTTGCCGGAACGCTTGTGCCTGCTATTCCGCAGGCCAAGGTTGTAGTTACGAACAATGTTAATATTTGGGGGGTAACTCATTAGAGACTGAGATTTTTTTTAGTTTTACCATTATTTCAAATGATTAGTTGTTTGAAGAGTTTCGAAACTTTTTTGAGCGTGCCTATGAAAACGTTGCCTTCGTGGTGAGCGGGTGCACCGCGACCGCCAGCTAGTTTAAAAAAAAATGAAAACGTGGCGTTAAACAGTCGTGGACGATGACAAGATAGAACGCATACAAGCGCCCGCATCTGCAGTATCTTGTCTTCGTCGAGTACGTTTTGTTTCTTCTTTTCGTCGGCTACAAATTTCGCGGCGGCATATTACCTGCTCAGTCATACGTCCTTCGACTGCGGCATGAACAACGTCAGGTGCCATCATGCATTGCCTGCTGTTTCACTGAACACGGATACCATAGAAACGGGAGGATTTCGGCTTCCTTGTAGCTCGTAAACGTGTTAATGCATAGTGAAGAAAGCAAATCCGAAAAACCACTTAAGAATGCAATTGTCATGCCAAGCCCAAGCCAAAAAGGGTGTCTTCCCATGAACCTCCATGACGACATGGCTTACGAGGCGCAGTTTCGTCTCTAGTATACTTACTAAGAAACTCTATGCCGCGGGTGATTTACGGTGAGAACGGTCCCCGGTGCTTCGCCCACTCGTCATGATTCACTTCGTGGAGGTGCGTGAATTTTTTTAAACTACTATATCTGGTGGCAGTGTTTATACTTGTCAACATTTTGCGCAAAAAGAAAACAATGAGCATATTTTAGGCAAGACATCAACAAAGAAGTGATACTGGCATTGTTATTTTAATTAAAAATGCAAGGGTGCTAGACTTTAGGGAAATCAAATAAAAATACACCGAGAAAAAAAAACAAAGAAAAGAAACGTCGTCCTCGTGTGGCATTGTTCCATGTTCAAAAGCACCAAATGTTTCAGTAGACGGCGCGAGCAGGGGAACACGACAGAAATGAATTGGCGCGAATAAGAATCGATCCGCTGGCTTTGCGCAGTTTTATGAAGCTTATAGCCTCGCGACTAGGGAACGCCAAGCAGATTCGCAGTTAATATCAACATCCGCGACGTTACGTCAGTGAAGCTGGGCTTTTTTTTAGTTTCTGTCTCTCACGTCCGCGGCGCTGGAAACGTGTGGAAGTAAATGGAAAGCAACTAGGTCACGTAGAAGCGTGGTGTGCTGTAACGCACCGCGGGCGTTACAGAAGAAGTGGATAATGCACATCGTCATACACTGGCGGCGGAAAGTGGAGCTCCTCGGTGGCATCCCGCGGGTGACTCACTTAGGACCACGCAAGAGGAGGGCAACCCCACGTGTGATGCATGAGTTCGCTGTCGCATGCTTCTCACGTGCGATGTACTCTTCGAAATAAGGTGGGAGATGCGTGGCGTCTGCGCCGAGGAGGCAAAAGCAACAGGGGGAAGCACCTGGCAGCGCCGTCCTCAATGCTGGTAAACGGCGTCACTACAGCCTGACTGTACCTTTATCGCGAATGAGGCTGTTATATATTCGTTAAATCCAATGACAACCCCAGCGAAATAGACACTTAGGGAGAAATCTTCGTAGGTAGATAATCATCATCATCATCATAATCAACAACAACGACAACAACAACAACACAACAAGAACAGAAGCAGCAGCAACGATAAAAACAAAAACAAAAACAACGACAGCAACACAGCCTACTGAGTTCCGCTGTGGGGCGAACGCCTCTCCCATGGAGCTCCAACCGCTCTTGTCCTCATAATAGCGAATAAGCTCTCTACCAGCGAATTCGGATATTTTTGTACAGAAAGCACCAACTGTGTTACACGGAGCTTATACTGTCTAACGTTCTGTGGATTTTTCATTTCCGGGACCAGATCCTCTCGTGGCTCCACGTGTCTTTGAAACGCGATGCGCTCCATAGCACGAGGTGTTTGTGTGTGTACGCTTGCATGCTCGTTTCTTTGTTGGAGTTCTTGCTTTCTTTTATTTGAATCCGCACCTGCTTTAACTCGGCAATTTGCCGTTGCCACTATAAAGGTCGCGTCTCTCCTGCAGTCGCATAGAAAGGCCGCGTATGATCCGGGCTCTCGAGGAGCAACCTGCCTATGAAGAGGGAATGCGAGAAGAGATTCGCCATGCCAACCACTCACCAAAGGTTGGGCAAAGATTAGACCCTGACGAAGAACGTGTATGAGGTTGTACCCCAGTGTTTCGCTGTGCACCATGGCGCCTGCAGGGTCATTTTCACCATCCTCACGACCGAGAATAATAACCGATCGATCAAGACAATAGAGAGTTATAGCAGATCGGAAAAACGGTTCCGGTACGGTACACGGTAGCCGCTACGGGACCGTACCGGGAAGGCTCGTTTTTAGAGTTATAGCAGACCGTAACTACCGGCCATGCTACCATGACTGGGAGCGACTTGTGTTGTACTATGGTCCCAAGTTGTACGTCGTTTGGCAATTTTTCGTTAGTCTGTGGCGCTTCCTGTCCTGAAATACTAGTTTTCAGTTCTCAAAAGCGCTAAAGACAGTATTAGAAAAAAAAAACAAAAAACAAAAAAACATCCAACGCCCCTACGGAGATTCGAACTGCGACTGCGTGAACTTGGAGCGGCATTTTAACTCTACGTCATTTCAATAGATGGAGCCAGTAGGTCAAGCTCAGTACATACGGCTGGCTGTTTCTAGTTTTTCGTTGTATTTGAGAGTCCCTCGCACTGATACCGCCTGTTCCTCACTCGCCGATTTGTAGATGGGCCCCATGTGGCTGTTAATACTAGTTAAGTAGCCGTATCGCCTTTATTTAACCTAAAAGAAGCTATCGGACATGCGTCGTTCGACGACACAAGCCACGGCAGTTGGGCCGGGACCGTGTTTCGCTTGCTGCCAATTGAGCTGTCAGAATCGCGTGGACTTGCTGCAACCTCATTTTTCTTAAACGATCTCATATTTACAATCCGTTCGACTAGGCGTGAGCCAATCGTACGTATCCTAAACTCTTCCAAAGCGGCCGCCCGCTTCCGAACGACGGACACGGTATGTCTCGGTACCGCGCGGCCAAGTCGCTCCGGTATACGGTAGGGTTCTGCGCATGCGCGGTGGCGTCCAGACGGTAGACGTTGCCGTACCGGAACCGTTTTTCCGATCTGCTATAAAACCCCAATAGATGGGTTCGCACTTTCTTTTCAAAACCGTGTGGCACCTCAGCTTCGCTGCACGTGCACCTTCGCAGAAAGGAATGTGTCATCATGTTTTATTCACTCTTCCCAGCGGCGACCATTTTCTGTATCGGACATCTACCCCAAAAAAGAGCGACGGTTTTTGGCTGAATGCGGCATTTAGGGCTTCCGCCTGAATACACACGTTATAAATGTTGTTGAAAGGAGTGGAGATTTAACCGCTGTACAAACAGGTGGCGAAAAAGCAGTGCGAAAGCGGGAAAATTGAAGTGAATGTACCTCCGCTAAGCTAACCACGGGAAAGAGAGGGGTGGGATAGGGTATGAGGTTCGGAGCGGGAGGAGGGGAGGAAGCTGCGTGGCTCAGGTCGCAAAACACTGACGCCTTTCGACAACATTCGATTTGCAGTGAAGCTAGTATATACGCTGCCAGTTTCTTTTACTGTCTGTCTGTCTGTCTGTCTGTCTGTTCAACATTGCGGCTCCAAAACAGATGACAGAATACTAGCATTCGAAGTATATATCAGCAACATGGTTCGAAACTGATGAAACTGTTGCCATACCTCTAAGATATCCGCCAATATTTAGTACAAATAAATCTCAGGCACATTTCAGGCAAAATATAAGCACATACCCGAGAGGACCATCGCTATTTCAATTATGAACACATATTGGATTGGTTTTGCGATATGAAATGAATAAAAAAGCAAGTATTGCGCGTTAAAAACGTCTTAGAAGAGACGTGAGCTGTCCGAACAGATAGTGTCAGATCTGTGCGAAGGGGCGATAATTGAATGCAATTGCACAAGGCTCTATTGGACCAAAATGACAAGTTGGACGAGTTCGTGTACATTAATATTGGAAAAACCAGCTCATGCAAGACGGGGACAGCAAAGGAAACAAACGCAGCGCTGAGCTCACAACTGAGGTTATTATTGGAGAACAAGCATATATACAACAAAACCACGACGTAAAGAGAGCTCAAGTCCAGAAGAGAGCAATGTGGAGGTCTGTATCTCATCACGTCACACGCTCTGCAAGAAAAGAAACTTCCCCTTTGCGCAACGTCACTTAAGGTTGGCTGACGCGAGAATGCACTCGTCCTGTTGTCTCCTTTTTGTGTCGTTCTTCCGCGCAATCCTCATGGCTCTTCAAATATCAGACAACTAGCCATTAACATATCTTGTGAGATTGAGTACATTCACAAATGTAAAACGCCCCTGACACTTCCCTTGCATGTTGATCAGAACGTTCGAACAAGAAGGTGTGTTAGATAAAGCGGGTGCGCAACCGCACGAGTCGCAGTGAGAGGCCTAATTCGAAAGTGAAGAACTTTGAATCGAGAGGCAGCGCTTGCGCAGTCGTTTATGAGCGCAACAACCCGTTTGGCCTGTATAACAAAGTCCGCAAGAAAACGGGATGCGACACACGACGCCTACTGCACAGGCAACATAGTTGTATCTGTGGTACACACTGCACTCATTAACAAATGATTTATATTTGCTATCTCTCGTGGGAGTTGCGACTGGATGGAAAAGGGTGAGCGGTAGAAGTTGGACAGAAGAGACGGAGGCGGAGCGAAGCATGCAGGTACTCATTCAAAAACAGATCCCCTGATTTTGGGACCAGCGTTTAGATCAGCGAAATGGACATAGGTTTTAATCAAATCAGCCGATTTAAAGAAAATGCTGAACCTGGCATCAGTGTGGAGGTGTGCGCCCACAAAGATGGCGCTCAATAAGTCTGGCATTACTCGTTGCAGGTTTCGGCTAATGGAAGGGTTGCCATGTAGCGTGAAACACTAATGAATTTTAGCGCAAAATATTTCGGGGGATATCTGCCACGAAAAGCCAGTTCCAAGACTATTCTTGTGGATCAGTGTAGTAACTATACATGTCTGTGTTTTTTTTTCCGAACTATATATCTACTTCGAAACCCGCAATTAAAACGTTACTCAAATGATTGATGTAAATATTCACGTAAGCTGTTACGGAATATCTCGCCCTAATATACTCCTAACCTTTAGTTTACTGTATTAGGCCGAAGCGTGTGGTATAATTGATTTTAATGTGTTTGAATACAATTTATTTGGCGCCTTTTGGTCTGAAAGTACCGAACACTTCGGCCTAGTTCGTCAATAACCCACCGCGATGTCTGAGTGGATAAGCTGTTGTGATGCTGAACATATGCTCGTATTCAGATCGAGATTGCGGGGATTAACGCGCCGTAGTTACACCTGGCCGGGCTATAAGGCCCAGGTGGAACTTCAGTTTCCGTTCGAGTATTTGAGCCTAGCCACTAGGAATAGGCTGTATAACGATCTTTGCGACGCTGTTTTTCCCATTACAATCTACAGAATTGCTCACTCTGCTGGCACAGGTAGAGATGTGTTAAAACGGGTGACAAAAATGCCAGTTGCACCGGAACGTAAAACAGTGTTCTTTAAACTACACACAGGGACACTCCTTGTAAAATAACATGGATGCAAGAAAAGGACATTTTTATGCCGTGGGGTGAAAAGTGTCGGTTGTGCAATAAACTGGAAACAATTGAAGATGTTTAATTGCAACGTTAGGACGGGGTTTTCTTCTGGGATGTGTTACAAGATACGCTGAAAGAAGATCTGAAAATCAATTCCCATTGTATTCGGCCCTTATAATAATAGCGAACACATTAAACAAATTAAAACTGTTTAACATGCTGCCTGCCCATAATGAACAGCAGCCTCATTCACGTCAACAGTTGTGACTTCGCCCGTTGAGCGCTTTGGAGCAATGCGCTTGGGCTTCACGTTGCATTGAACGTGCATTTTTTTACCCCGGCAAAACGCCAGCCAGGAGAACTAGGTAAGCGACGCTTAAGAGTAACGACGCCACCATGCGCGAGTGAGTTGTAGCGGCTGTTAGGTGCCAGGCGCCAGCGTCGCCAACTCGAGGCACTGTTTGCAGACGACCTTCACCTGCGGGAATTGACGGAGCAACTCGCCAACTGTGGTTACCGTGTTGGCTACTGCGCTCAGATTGCGGAAGATGGCCCCGATGTTGAATGGTTTATTTTGCCCTACACTCGGGAGGGTATAAAGCCAATGCCACCTTAGTGGCTTCCTAATAAAAAAGGAACTGCAAGTCAGCGCGTCCAATTTATTTTCGTTCTTTCATTTCATTGCATGGGCTCTGAAGTGTCTATTGGTACTTTCCGGGGAGTAGGCTTCTCTTGTCATTGTTTTCTATAATTTAAAAAACCGCGATCGTCATTAGAAACACAGAGTAACTACTTCCACTGTGCTTTTCTAGTGTTCCAGGCTTGTGGCTTTCATTTCTGCTTTTATATATATAGTTGTGTAGTAACAAACATGGTTAAAAGAGCTCAGTATCCAGAAATTGCATGCCCCCAGGTACCATACAGGATGAGAGGGTTCCAGGCTGCTCGTAGCAGGTGGTAATAATTTTGGCATACAGAGTGCATTCATGTGAGTTGGCCCAACTCTACATCGTTAAGTAGCGCTTGAAATAGGACGGAAGCAGAGAAGACACATGACGACGCTATTAGACTTTCCACTATTGTTTGCTTTCCCGCTTTTCTGCTGTCGTCCTGTTTCAAGCGCTACTTAATGATGTATCAACACCAAGTAGCCTAATGTCTATTTTACTGGCCTAACTGTAGCCCAATCCTGGCCAATTGGATTTATTGTGCCTAACGTATCCGTACCTATCGTAACTCCCGGGACTACGTAATGTGCAGTGGGCAATTATGTGCAATATATGGCTCGTGACGGGAGACGTTCGCAATGGCAGTGCGCAGCGCGCACGTCCATAGTAAAGAAGAAAAGATGATAATTATATTTAATGGCGCAAGGCCAACAGAGGGCACAGAGCGCCGAAAAAGAAATCAAGAGTATGTACATGGGTGCATAGCTTAAAACGGCTACGTAATGGTAAGACGAATGGTAATGATAGTCTGCGTAAAGGGCCGAGCGATGATTACATGTGATATGAAATGAGCCGTAAAAAATTAACCTCTAATAAAAGCCTAAAAGCGCGCTTAATGGAAAACATGAGATCATCATCTAAAAGTATGATGGGTGCGGTGAATTGTGTTGTTTGTAGTGTTCTGGGAAGGGTTTGTGTCGAGCTGTGTTGAGTGCCTTAAAATTATTAGAATTTGAATTGAATTACGGATGAGACCTCTCCACACCTGCTACACAAGGGTCTTGGAGATCTAGCGAGAAGGTGGGAATGCGTTACATGAGTGTGGCGTTTCCGTAACCTAGCTAAGGTGACTTCAGTGTGTCTGTTGTGTTAGTCAGTATCGATGGGGAAGAGAGGGGCAGGGGTGATCTCATGCATGGCATCCGTGGTCTCCCGACGGGCACGGTCAGAGCCTGTGTGATGGAAGAACAGCTTTTTGAAGTCCGAAGTTCAAAGAGAAGTTCAAGCTTCAGACATTGCTTACTGTGAGGGCTGTATAAGAGGTCACTAATGAGATTGCAGTAGACTCTCGATAAACGGAACTTCAAGCGACCGAAAAAAATTTGTTCCATTTAACAGGAGTTCCGTTGACTGGGAGAGATGTGCAAACGTACAAATGTATGCGCGTATACACTCCTAATACTATTTCACGTAACTCTGAGCACTAGATGGTGAATGTAGCTGATAGGTTTTCAGAAAGCAAGAAAACTACAAGGGGTTTAGGCACAGCATCCACAAAGTTTATTGGCAACAATTAGTCACTGTGCACGAAAAAATGAATCAATTTTTTTGTTTGAGTCCTTGCAGCTGCAT
Source organism: Haemaphysalis longicornis (assembly GCA_013339765.2). NCBI lineage: Eukaryota > Metazoa > Arthropoda > Arachnida > Ixodida > Ixodidae > Haemaphysalis > Haemaphysalis longicornis. Next base: position 39,797,252 of record CM023451.1, read on the forward strand.
CTTCAAGATCGTTTTTTATGGCACTTAAGCTTTAGGCCAACGTTTCAGATCCTGGTTCCTTCTGAAAAAAAAAACAATTCGTAGATACTGCCCAGCTGACTGTGCTCCTTAAAGTGTGGTATCTTCTGCGGTTGCTATCTCTTCAGATTCATCTTCCGGCTCCTCCTCGTCCCCCTCTTCATCGCACACCTTTGCAACAATGCTCTCCGCTGTGTTCTCACGGCAAGTCGCGACATCCTGTCGATGTGCAACATACTTATCACAGCCCAGAAGGATTTCTCTTAAAGCACGCTGCTCTACTACATCCTGCCTCTCAATGGCATCTTCACTCTCACATGCAGGCAGATCCTGCAAGTCGGATGTCTGGTATCAGTCAGCTGCCTCCAGTCATCGGAAAAGGTGAACGGCGCCAAGACTGTTCATTCTGTACTCCTTATTCTGGCTTATGCGCACCTGCACCTATGCCGCAGACCCTTGCGGAAGCGGAATTGGAGGGCTTGATTAACTCCCTGATCCATAGGCTGCAACAGTGCTAATTAACGAGACTAACTACTACTAACGAGACGAGGCTTACCAGGCTAAAAAAACAACAACGAAACAGCCGGAAGCGGAAAAAGCTGGTGTTCATGGTAATTGGTCTGACAAGACGTTCCATTTTCGGTTCCGTTTACACATCACACGGAATTTTAGTTCCGGTTACCAAGTTTTTTTTATATTATGTGAATAGAATACCAAACAACTTACAAGCTACTGTTCCGCTTAAGCGGCAATTCCGTTAAAGCGATTTCGTTTATCGAGATTCTACTATAGTTGAAATACGAGTCAATACCAGAAAAGTTAACGGGTGTCCCAACCTGCATGGTATTAATAAGTTTTCTTGCAAAAATTTGTAGTCGGTTTTTTAGAGTCAATGCCAAATAAGAACTTGTTAAAAGAATCCTGGACCATCATTACACCTATGTCATTCAATAGGGCTGGAGCCACTTCGTTCCCGGGGTAAGAGGTTTTCGACCGGGCCATAACACGCACTGCCGCACGTTCTTCGAGTGGAGAGGATGCCCCCCCTCTTCGTCTCAGGCATGCTTTTGACCAGACGGCGGGCCTCCGCTAACCTGTTCCTCTCGAATGTGTTTGCACACGGCTGCCCGAAACCGCCGGTTGACGACACTTTGTTGTTGCAGCGCCATGAGTAATTCTCCAGCCGAAGACAGGTTGCAGTCATCGACCTAGCCCCGTGCATGCGGCAACGCATTCCTCCCCGAGAAAAATTCTAGGCATGTCTCAAAAGACGTTGGGGTTCAGCGACTCAGCCATCAAACTCAGCACATTGACGACTGCTCTGATTTCTTCGACAGTTGAGCATGTGGAAAAATAGAAGTAATTTTTCTTAGTGTGAATGTAGAACGCTTGAATTATAAGGTCGCTTTAATAGATTTTACATCGTCGGAATTACTTTTCGTACGTGAATTTTCGCGGAATCCTCTTGATCGTCCTTGAGGCATAGCTTGGCTGTATTTTATCCACTTTGCGCCTCCGACGAAGCTAGGCATGCTTTAGAGATTGACAGCTCCGCCACTCTTCTAACGGAACAATGCACACCTAATTATCAAGCAGAACACCATGCTTAACACGACTTTCCTAAGCTTCTTACTTTAAAGGGACCCTTGCAACACTTTCGATAAACGCTTTCAGTCTTTCCTTCCCGCCTGGAAGCACTGCGAAACTACAGTTATCGATAGCACGGAGCGGCACTGCGTGATTTGCTCGTCGCACCAGTTACGCCTTCCGTTTCTGCTTTGTTTTGGTGGCTTTATTTTTAAAGTTGCTATCGAAAAGCGTTCATTCCTGCACTGAAGGAAAACCGGCCAACGGCCGCTACAAGGCCTCAGTGACGTAATTCGGGCCGTCGAAGAACGTCAAGACCGGGAAAGAAGAAAAAATCTTTTGAGCGAGTTTTCCAGTTATCTGATGGATATAGAGCAGTAATTTTTGGCTGAGGTACTTTGCGACCCCTTAATCTAAGTACTGGGCGTGTTGGGTGACTCCGTTCTGCAAGCATTTAAGATTTCAATAAATGTTGAAAAAAATGTTGCAGGGCCCTTTTAAGTCCTGAAAAGCACTCCACCTTTAAACAGAAACCCATCCTCACATATTATCAGTTTGCGCGCCGACACATTTGCAAGCAGACTCCATGCATTGCTTCCTACCGAAGGAGAGTTATGCGCTCCATAAATACTCGGGAAGCGTAATGTTTAAAGGGACAGACAACCGATTTTTGTTGAGTGCATGTCCTGTAGCTCACATGAAAGCCAGCGTTTTATACAGTGGGGTAACTGCAAGAAAGTTCTAAATAAACAGGCGGAACAAATTTTAAATTGGAACTAAATTTTGGTAGTCTGAAAGCTGGCGCCATGTAGTGTGGAAAAGTGACACTACCGTACGTGTCCAAAGAACTCCGTCGGTGTGAACGCATGACTAAAAACCGCCCGAAGGAATAGAAAGGGTTGCACATTATTGTGGTTTTTGTCGCACGACAAGTTTTTAAACGCCTCTTATCCTCCTCGCTTGTGCAATGGAAAGTATGTTGCCGCACGGCTTGCTGTCATGGCTCCCAGCATTCATTTTGGTGGACCACGTATGGCTTGTAGATCTAAAAATTCTGAATTGTAAAAACCGTTTTAGGACGCTACCAGAAACACCGTTTCGGGTTGAGATGTTTTAAAGTGATGCCCTTTCATTTGGGATAGAGCCTATATACTCTACAAGAATTGGCTGTCTGTTCCTTTAAACATGCCCAGCGTTAATTCCTACATTATCGAATCGGAGGCATGAACCTGCAGAGCTGTGCGAATGTGTGGGATGTTTCCCTTGCAATGAGGCTCAAATAAGTTTTTTACCGCGACATTAACCTTACCCATGTGGCGTGGCAACCCAGTGCGACGGCTGGGCTAACATCGCCGTTTTTCATTACGTTTATGTATTTCTAACCTCACCCTTAAGCTTGGATTCCGCTCAGTCAAGTTCTTCTCAGCGTGACACTAATACCATATATTTAACCTCCTCCTCAGTTTACCTTAACATCAGCTTAAAGTAAACATTATATAACGTAAAGCACGTAAATTAGCGGACGCTGATGTTAGGCTAAGTCAAAGCTTCATTCGAACACGCGATCACCTTTAGATATGGCCATACGAAACGGGCACCGTAGGTACTTCATATTACGAGTTAGCATATACCCGGCTGAGTAAGGCGTAATGCGCTAAATAAAACTGGCTTTAGCTGATGTAGTGCTGCGTTTTGAGGTCGCGATTATTGACAAACCGGCCATAAAGTGGAGTGGCTTAGGCGACCTTGCGCCATCTAGTGAATAACCCGTTCGGCAGTGCCCAACCGAGCCACGACGTATTCAGCCAATCAGAATTTACGTGCCATTTTCACCCGCCGCGGTGGCTCAGTGGCTAAGGCGTTCTGCTGCTGAGCACAAGTTCGCGAGTTCGATTCCCGGCCTCGGCGGCCCGTTTTCTAATGGAGGTGAAAAGCAAAAACGTTCGTGTGTACGAGATTTGGGCGCACGTTAGAGATCTCCAGGTGGTCAGAATTAATCCAGAGCCTTCCACTCCCGGTGCGCCTCATCGCCTGCGTTGCGTCGTCACGTTAAACCCTAAAATCGATCAATCAATTTATGTGCCATTTGGGTGCCCCAGATACTCAAGAATGGTGGGGTCTCCGCACAATGATCCAATGAATGCTCCGCCTTTAAGATCTTCGCGTGCTGCACCACCGCAATAAAAGAAGGCGACGTTAGGTTCGTAGTGTCAGCAAAATTCTCGCTCATCACCGCACTGGGAATTACTCATACGATTTCCAGAACCGAAAAGGATTATCCCTTTAATTTCAAATGCACAAAGCAGGCTGACAGCAGTAACAGGAATCTTGACTCCATCGAGTGCAGTCTGCAGTAGCTAGGCGGGAAAATTGGCACACGTGACAGAGATCTTGAATCCGCCCACAGCCTACCGCAAAAAAAAAAAAAAAAAGGCACTGCTTATTCTTGTCCGCCTTCAAGGCAGCCATTTGGTTCCGCCAGTGCTGTGTTAAAAAATAGCATACACGCTGATTTTTAGCAGCGAGCACACCAAACTAATCTGTAAACAACCGCTTTCTTCACGCGACGCGCAGTGCATACATCGCGCGCTCGCTGCCCTTGGAGGCATGGGCGTGTGGAAATTTAAAAAAAAAATGTTTTCGGCGTGCAATCTGCGTACTTATTCACGCAGTTAGCGCCGCATAACTTCTTGCGCGATATCAGGAAGTTGCACGTCCTTCGTAAAACTAAGCAAGAACGGGCCAACAGTGCGAAGCTGTGCATTTGCGCAAAATGGCATAATTGCCGCATGGTGATGAATTAACAGTTACAATTGCTGAAATGAACGTAATTGAACAAACAGAATTTTTAAAAAACAAAATCAAGAAAAATAACACCCTGCCAAAATGGCGCAAAAAAATCAATAACATGCAGCCTATAGATCTCCGCCAGAAAAAGCAGGCTAAGGTAAAAAAGAAAAGCGCGGAAAAAGGAAAGTTGCCAACAGGAATAAAAAATAGCGAATACGGGACAACCAAGTAACACCCTGCATTGCACAAAAAGGCATCATTGGTAGAAGTTGGGCATTTAATTGTTATAACAGCGTAAATGGAGATAATTAGTTAAACGGAATACTGAAAAACCAAAACTATACAGCAATAGAGAAAACAAAAAGTAATAAAATGAAATATCGAGATGACAAAACATGCAACTTATATATCTCCACTAAAAAACGGAGTAATTTTTTCCTTTCAGGTTGGGTGTATCGAAGTTTTAATTTCTTTATAACTGTGACGGCTGCTTGCTCTCTGTTATACTTTTCATGTAACCCCTTACTCAATGCCTTCGGGTCCTGTAAAGCATTTGAATTAAAGAAATAATAAATCAAGTGAAAAAAAACCCCGGAAAATGACTGTGGACACAAGATTATAAAGAAGCGAAAGCAGACGAACCGTGCAACGCTATGCATTTAGCAGAGGTGCATACTTAGCGGAAATAACCAATTTATTTCGTAAATTGGGATGAATGATTGTCATTGGTAAAACAGAATTTCGAAAAAAAACTAGAATGTACAAAAAAAGAAAAAGAAAAATTTGAGAAAAATGAAATAAAAAGTTCGAAAATATGCATCTAATACATCCCCTCCAAGATAAGAACACTAAAATAAACAGCACGGAAAATAACATTGCCAACCCGACGAAAAGAATGGCAACAATGGCACAGCGGGTAACCCCCTGCATGTGGACAGAAATGCAATATTGGCGGAAGTAGCACATATTTAATCGTTATTATAGCCTGAATGGAGACAATTTAACGAACGGAATTTTGGAAAAACCAACAAACACGAAATTAAAAGAAGAATTTCTCAATACAGAAACAACAAAAATTAAAAATATGCAGCTTTTACATCTCAAAAACGGAGGATGAAATAAAACAGGCTGGAGAGGAACGATGTAAACACGAATAAAAAGTAGAGAAAACGGGCCACCCGTGCTCAATGCCTTGCATCTGCACCAAAATGCAGCATTGGTGACGTTAGTGCAGTTAAACGCTATAATAGCGTAGTTGTATACGTCATGCATATGTGCCAAAAGAAACCAAGGAAAGCTTTAAAATAATAAAATACCCGTCGTATGTGACTACTAATAAGGAAATCTGGCTATAAAAATCAAAATAAAGCAAGCTACGTAGGAATTCTGGGAATTAGTAGACAATTTGCTGAATCGGGGCACATTTTTAACGTTGGTGTAGGAGACGGGTTAACATAGTCCTCAGAGGGCTTACCATTAATTATGTGCGAAAAAAAACGATACCTCGGAATCTTAAAAGACCGAAACTTTTCCTCGGCTCCTGAAATAGAAATCTTAGAACGTGAATGTCTGGGAGGTCAAAAGCCGTTAGATATCTTGTTAGTATAGGATAGGCCTGGACTGCCGCCCCTTGTTACGGGTCTGCAAAGCCTGCGCCGATGGCCCACTGCGCCACAGTCTCCGTGTCCTCCGGAAGATGCCACCTACAAGTAGAAAGCAGCAAAGATGCAGCCATTAATAATTTCCTTCGTATCTGCACCGGCCTTCCCAATTGAAGAAGCTCGCTGTGTGCCCTTGGATGGGATTCGACTCCAGGAAACTTCGCGGAAAAGGCTCAAGCGGTGTTTCTTGCAATGTGTACGTCACCAGAGAGCAAAAGTGTTGTTTGTATCACCATGAAATTCGTCAGAGTAGACTTCGTCTTCACGGGAGTACACTGTGATATATGTATCCGTTACGGGCCATAGTTTGTTTATTTAAGCAAGTATGTTACCAGACCAGTTTTCCAGCAGCGAATATTGAGAATGCACCCGGATGGCAAAGCTGTTAAACGCTCGCACATATCTGACTGGCTGCCGTGGGCAACGGAGCTAAGCGACGACAAATTTACGGCTCGATGCCAGGAACAGTGCATCGCGTCGTGCCTTCGAGGGGGATCCCGAGACCGTATCTTGCGCTTGGGCCAAGTGGCCAGCAGAGTGGCCCGTTAGAACGAAGATAAATAATGGCGCGAACGGCCGCTTATTATTCCGCTAGGCTCTCGCGCTTTTTTTTCCCTGTTTGCCAGCTCCGTCCGCAACAAACCGGCGCGCGCGTACCAGGAACGTCCGGTGACGACCCTCTGGCCGTGGCGAGCGCGCTTCCATAATCGGTGCGTGGTGCCACCGCCCGCGCTTCGACGCAAGAGCATGTAACGGCGGCGAGGTCCCGTTACGGCCGCCAACGACGAGCGAGTCGGCCACATGCCGGCCTCTGAGCGAAGGAAACTTCAAGGGGAACAGCACAAGTCCCCGTGCATGTACACGGAGCTGCATTTGGTATCACGTCATCCGGCGACCTTACGCGCGTCGATTCCTGCCCCAGCAGCAGCTGTGAAGCCGAGACGAGATCGTGTCCGACCTTACACCGTGCGAGACCGGACCGCCAGACAAACCGGTCAAGGCAAAGAAAGCGCGCGATTTCGAGCGGTCGGGTGGAGAGATTATGTGTGTTTTTTGCGGCTGGAACGCCGCGCGAACGGCGTCACCGCCTGCACTATGGCAAAGGCGCACGCTTCCTAAAGCGATCTTGAGGCACCATGTCACCGACGTAAGCGGTGTTATTGGAAGGGGCTGCGGAACTATACCGATTAAGGTTTGGCCTACGCTGCGTTAAACCTCCACCTTTGCCTGAGATGACAGAAGTCCTATTTCAACAGCCGTCGTTCTTACGGCGATTTTAAGCCATTGCCACAATATACGCCGCATTCATGTGGAAGTGAATACTTTTCTTTAAAGCTTAATCGTAGTAACCAGGCAGGAAGCAACTGCAGTGTTTTCGTGGTCCGCCCTTGTAGACGGTGGATTTGCAAGCAAAGTGAGTTATTTCTACTTCTTGGAAATCATTAAAAACATGGTTTTGCCTGTGGATTAGGAAGTTAGGGAAAGCTTTACCCCGCTTTACTTTACCCGTTATAAGGTTAAACGCTGATAAGTAAAAAAAAAAACATTTATCGTGCTTAAGCAAGTACAAGGAGTACATACACTGAAGCAGGAACTCCCTTTTCGGCGTAAAAAAGCAAACGAACAAGCAGATAAGTGAGCGAGCAAACGTTTTGTTGGAGGCACCTTCAAGTGGGATCTGGCCTAAGTCGTCCATGTCCATGCATGTGTGATACGATTGCATATTTCGGGAGCGTGTAGTCAGAACCTAAACAAGGCCATCCGGAAAATTGGTGGAACCCGCAGATAGGAGCTGCAACCCTAACACAGTGGTTTCGAAAGCATCGAACAAATGTTTACGCGACGTGACGGCCTATTTTTGCACCCCACTAAAAGAGCGCAGCGCCCTTCTATGCCCGGCGTCCTTCGGCCATATTTTTTGGCCATAATTAGCATTAGCTATAGGCCTACATTTGCACAAGAAGGGTATGGCCCCAGACGCTAGAGATAATTAATATCTATCGTGGGATAGCAAGAACCAAGCAGTTTTTTAAAATTCAGAGCGTTCCTAATTTCGCCAAGGGTTAATAATGTACCGATGTTGCGTGAGTCCTGATTTGCCGTCGTGCGCATGGGAATTGGTAAATCTTGAATTACGTGGTGCGTGTTCTGATGCCATGTTCATCAGGCGGCTGTAAAATGGCTCTAATAGATTCAGGAGCAATAAACTCAGAAAGACCTGGCATACAGAAGTTTGCTAGACTTGAACTCAACACATGTTTCCAGCCTGTTTACGGAAGAATACAGCGCGACGCAGGGTTACCCGCCGCGGTGGCTCAGTGAATAAGACGTTGTGCTGGTGTGCCCAAGGTCATAGCGGGTTCAATTCCCGGTCGAGTAGAAGCCAGAGGGCAGGGTTGCCAGGTCTGGCGATTTGTCGCCAAAGTGGAGATGTTTCGAGAATCGTGTCATCGAAAATTTCCCTGTGCTGACTTGGCTACTTTCTGTACCCTTTGAGCATTGGTGATTTTATATCTTTCCGGGCCATACCGATGCCGCACTTTCCACAAAAGGGCCTCGTATGACCTTTCAGTGCACCTGAGCCGTTGAGACAAACTGAACAAAGAGAACAAACTTTTAGTCAGATGATGGTTATCTGGAAAAGTCTGGAATAGGTCCCAACAATTCAGTGGCTCAAACACACCACCGTACAGCGCTGCATATGGCGCAAATCTAAATTTCCCTTGCTCTTTTTCATATCATGCACCTGATGTCATATGAATAGCGTCAAAGCCTTCAAACAACGCAATCTGTTTAAAGGTGATAAAAAGGCAGCGAAAGTGGTAAAACATGGTGTGCAGCGAACGCCCGTTCTAAGACATTCATATCCTTGAATGCTACACCTAAGCCAGCATATTTTAGGTTTTTTGTAGACAGTAGTCAGCCAATGTCGCTCTCTCGGACTACTTCTCGGAATTCATGCATTTTGTCCGCGAAGGTAATCGGAAACTACTGACTTGCATCGCCTCGCTGAAAATGAAGACTTTTCTTACTCTTTTTCAAACGTTCACTTTAATGTGGCAACTTTCTTGGCTGCTTTCGGCAATTTCTCGGCGACTTTTCTTTCTGAGGACCTGGCAACACTGCCCGCAGGTTCTATTTTGCTATAGAGGCGAACAGCGCACTGTAAAGATGTCCAGGTGGTTGGAGTTAATCCGTAGCACTCCACTACGCTTTCTTTTTCTTTTTCTTCAGTATGGAGCCGTTTTTAGGGCGATGAGTCTTGATACAAAATTTATTTTGAAGCGGAAACACAAAAAGTTGCTAGTACATCTACATTCCGTTCTTAAAGGGACACTGAAGTGATATGTAAACATTGCGGGATTACTAGCGCAAATTGTAGTCCGGAGTCCCCAGGCCATGCTTCGACCACTCTAGGCGCGTTTACGCGATTTTATTTAGTAGAAAAACTAATTCGAAAATGCTGTCCTCCTCTCTTTACGCTCGCCCACTTTCTGTGGCGTTTTCGTGTGACGTCAGGAGGGGATGAGCTGGCAATTGGCTGCGCTACTGCCCGGCTCCCCGGCCTTCAGACAGAGTCAGTCGGCCCAGCGTTTCGTCCGCCGGCCGCCGGCGGGTCGTCGCAATCAAGGAGGTTAAAAAAATTGCTTGGTCGCAATTCGATCGCTTAGTTGAAACGAAGCCAGGACACGTTTGTGAATAGAAGAGTGTGCCTTTCTTTACTTGGTTTGTTTGTACACTGTAGTCTAGCTCCAAGTCAAGGTCGCTTCACACAAGCGCTGCACAAGCGCACCATGCGACGCTTCGCTGACTGGTGCGCCAGTAGGAAAATATAAGGCATCTTGAAGGCGGGAGAAGAGTCAGCGAAGTCAATATAGGTACTAAGGAAATAAAATCAACTGATAGTTTTTACTGTACAGCGTAAAACTAGGGCGCGGGAAGCACTTTTTTTCGCTGGGCGAACAAGCACAGCGGTCAGCAGCACGACTACGCATCTGCGAACGCTTTTCCGTCTACGAAATGCAATTGCTAGACGTGAGCTACTGTGGAAACTCGGGTGACGCTTACTGCACGAGCGCAGTACAACAAATAGTCACCTAAGCTGCTTGAAATGCCAAAACGAAATAAAAGTGTAAACTGGTTTGATACAATATATACCCTATATTAGCAAGCCCTTCTCATCCCGCTGCGTGGCTCAGTGGTCTGAGGCGCTAGGTATGTCGCCGCAAGTGTTTTGCAAGTCACTTGTTCGAATCCCCGCGGGTACGGAGCTTTTTTACTTTGTAAGTTAACTTTTTTGTTTTCCGCCGATGTTTTCTATATTGAGTTCACCTTTTTTTGGGCCGCAACGTTCATGGCTACACGAACTAGTTCACGAAGCGCGCGCAGGCTGGCACTGGCGCGCTAGCGAGTTCTCGTGGCGTGCTGTTGCCATAAGCACCGACTGCTTGCAGGCAGTGGGCACAGGCCAGAATGAACAGACCCTTGGCCTGGTGCGCACACGCTTTTTACGATACAGGCATGAGGGAGGCAAGCTCCAAATATGGGGAAAAGCGCATGACATTGGGCGTCTGCGGGTACGCGGATGGCGTTCATGCACTGCGTAGGTCTCGGCTAGTGAATGCTACGACTGCAAGCCGTCCTGGGAGGCTTATCTTGTGCATTTTACAGCCGACAACATGGCAGAAGCGCGGTACGATGATTACTGAGATATTGAGAATGCCCATCCAACAACGCCATTGGTTATGTTTTACAGAACCGAAACCGAAACCGAAACTTGTTTGATTGCTAACCTTGGGCATCGTCCGATCACGGCGCCCCTCCTCCCAACGTCACAGCCTTAGTTGGTGCGGCCGCCGCAAACCGCGCATGGTAGTTTTTCTTCTTTCGCGCTTTGTAAAATAATTACCGATTTGTCAACCGGATAAACGATGAAAAGTGTGCTAATTTGAGCCAGTCTACGCAGTGCAAGCAAAAACGGGAACTTGACAAATTCACTTCAGTGTCCCTTTAAGATACAAGACCGGATAGTCTCACTTCGTCGTCAAGGAAGTATTGAAGCTGGTGCGTTAACCATTCATGCTCTCCATGCGCTCAAAGTCAGCTAGAGAGGGATACAACACGAATGGCTTTATACGCCGGGGCACAAAAGTGATGAGTCATTGGTCGCATCACTGTTAACAGCATAATCATACCAGAATCATTGTCGACCGGGGGAGCCCAAACCCTGCTGCTCAGGAACGACGCGTGCCGATTCCGTATCTCCACTTTCTTTGCCGCTGTTCACTCGTTCTCGGCGAGTATTCCTTCTTTCACTATCCGGTTATCACTGCTGCCTATTCCAGCTGCAGGCGGGCACTCACTAAACGCTGCTGCCACCGTCGTTTCCGGTTGCCGGTGATGACCTTGTTTCTGCGGACGCCTGAAAAGCATAGCTCAGGGGCACGGCAGCTGCGTACACCTAGTCCCAGTAAAAAATCACTCTGTGAGCCTAGTAATGCTGTCGCGTTAAAAATTGTTAGGCATTGCCGCCAGTCGCGAAATCGTCGGAAATATCGGAATATTTGTAATGTTTCAGGCATTTATGATGCAGTAAGCGTAAACGACAGCGTCCAGGCAAGCTAAACTGTATAATGGGAATGTTTTAATTTGCTGTCAGCATCACAGGTAAATCAGGTGACTGCCGGAGGGTCCCGGTGCCGGATCTCTCCAGTGTTCTACCAGACGACTACATCCGTCCTAATCTCTCGAATGTTGGCCCAGGGTAGAATTTAGTGCACGAGCAAGACTTCGGCACAGTCGGCGCTGTGCCTGTGGAATAACGTCCAGAGAAGCAAGGGAGGAGGCCGTCGTCTGGGAAAAGGCAATATATTTACACTATATTCGCAGAAACCGTTCACCTATGCAGCCATCTGTCGCCTCGCCTGTTGGTCTTCGTCTTCTTCGTCTATGCGTCTGCTGAGCTCGGTGCGAGCTTCATCTTCGTCTTCATCGAAAGTTTCAACAGTGCCAAATCATGAACACGTTGAAGACAAGGAGACACAGAGAGAGAGAGAGAGCAATTTTATATGCCCAGAAGTGGAGAGCTTGGGACTCCGCCTGCCGCGTTTGTCAACCAGAGGTTTGGTTCCTGGAAGAAGCAGAAAACAGTGTCTCTCAATAACACCGAAAGGAGCGCCGCCTAGAACATGCTAAATTTAGCATCCTACCGGAGCTGGGCTGCAGTGGCGACATAATTTAGGCAGATTTCTTGTGGAGCTTTTATAAAATTTGCAAGTACATATACCGCGCGCCAGGATGGTTACCGTGTCTTAACGACTAGTTAGCTACATGTGCGAGACAAAGAGGGAGAGAGAGAGTAACATAATTGTTTCCTAGAAGAGAGTCTTTGGGGAGGCCCTCCTCGTCCCTGGTATCCATTGGCACGGGCCGCTTCATACGCACTCTCCACCAACTTGCGCTGGATCAAGAGGGAAGAGCTGGCCAAGGCCCCTCAAAGCTCATAAGGGTTGAAGGTACATGTGTGGTACATATGGTAAAGTACTACCCGGAAAAATCGTCATTCTATTAGGTCTTTAGGTTGTCTGAAGGTTAGGTTTATGCTCGCAGTTTGGTGTTCTCTTTCTCGCAATGCTGCAGGGTTGGGCAAGAGAACCAACGTGGTAACACGTGCTTTGTGGAGAAGTCAGAAAAGTACGCGTGTCATGCAGCAAGGCCAGCTTCTTGCACGAAGTCAAGCAGAAAACATGGTGGGGGGAGAGAGAGGGGGTTGCGAAAATTTTACTGGTCGCTTTTAGGACTAACTCGCTACAAGGTTACTTTCATGGCTGTCATGCAATGTACACAAGCCGAAATTTCACCTAGGTTTGTTTGAATAAGCGTTGCCTAAAATCCAGTAGAAGTTAACTTGCCTTCACTATACTTCTGTTTCCTTAATTTGAGATTTGTTGCAAACGTATTTTGGCAATTGGATTTTGAATAACCGCAGAAATGGTATTCTCATCTTGTTGTCGGTGTTTAGTGTGATTTCGTGAATTATTGATAATTTTTGAAAGTGTGTAATCTTTTTCTTTGTTTTATTCTTGCAATGCTGTTTTTCCTATGTCACGTGTAAACTGAATTTTTGTATTATGCTTGTCGCTGAGCCTTAGAGTGGTTTGTTGGGCTCCGTAAAGCTGCTTATGCAGCTTTTTACACAGGAAACCACCAAGTCTTATCTGGAAATAAAAATTGGTTTGATTTGATTTGATATCCGCAATGTTTATAACCGGCATTGCAAATGATACATGCACCGTATTTTACAAGAGTGGTGATGTTTCGCAAAAAGACTGCCATAAACTCAGTGACATATTAAACCCCACTTTTCACCTAGTATGTCGAATAGAAGGAGAGAGAGAAAGACAGAGAGAAATGGAGAAAGAGAGAGTTTCTTTAGAGGAACCAAACAGGTCAGCCCTGATGAATTATGTGTTACTACCCGGATGCTTGGTGCCGATGAAATGGGGTTAAAAGGCGGATAGAAAAATGAAATTAATGTATAAACAAAGAAAAGAGAGAGAAAAGCAAGCCGCAGAAATCAGCCACCTCTCCTACCCCACCCCTAAATATCCATTTTTAATTTGCACTTCCCCCTCATTGGGTTCCCAGGGCTTGAAAATACCTCAAATAAGATTTTTGGATTGCAGAAAGCTTCTAATTACCACACATGTTGACGAGAAACGCGGAGAAACGCATAAATGTCCTCAGTGTTCTCCCAAACACGACGGATATTGGGAATCAGTCATCCCGACGCGCTCACCAATGTTGGGACTGGCCATCCGAGCGAAGTTGCCCTGCTCCGTACCGCTATCGACCAGGCGCGGAGCAGAGCGATGAAGTTCTCGAGCCGACGAAATTTCAAGCAATATTTATATTCCAGTATGTACAAGGGTAACAAAACGTTACATGGCTCGCACAAAGGCGACAGTACGTCTATACTCAGTGCTCCGAAAAAGTGCCGCGGTCGCTGTGCTTTCGGGCGGGTTTTATACCCCCAGGAGTTCGTTGCAGCTGCAAAAAGTTTGAATCGCTCCAATCAGGACTGTCGCTGGCCGAATTTCGAAGCCTACGAATGGAGGCGAAGCGATTGCGTCAGGCAAGCCGCCGCGACGGGGAAAGGGAAGGCGATGCCGTCGCCATCTCAGCGGCGCCGTCTCCAACCATGTTGCGGCGTGTCTGCCGAGGATCGTTCGTCCGAGAATTGATTCGGCCCAGCCGTTGAGAAGGGAAAAGACAGGCGACTCCGCGGCGCTTCAAGTTGGGGCACGTCTGCCTCGGGCGGCTAGACAGAGGCGCGACACAGACGTGAGCGTCGCCATATGAAGCGAATTTGGGCCGGGCGCTCCGGCACAACACGGAGCAGACACCAACTGACTTGCGTCAGTCTTGGTTTGGTGTTGGTCTTGGGCGCTATTCCAGAAGGCCCGAGACAGCTCAGTCCCGAGTTTCCAGCTGCTCGAGTTAACAAAGTAATGATAGTAAAGCATCCGATAAACCTCAAGCTACACCGGCACAATTGCGCGGAGCACGCTTGGCATTATCAGCGCGCCCAGTTGAGGCCACTCCCATTGAAAAAGCACGGCTTATGCGAACATCCACGCGCAGCCCCATCTAGAATCGAGTTGCAATATGCACTCCGTTGCGTAAAGTAGGTAACACAGCTATTCCTTTTTACACTCCGGCCTGGTCCAGGCCTTCTTTTAAAGCTCCGCCCTCTAAAAGCGATGCGGGGCGGCTCCGATTTTATCGGTGTTTTGTTCTTCCAATAAAATGTGCTTGCTACCTGGTTCGAGGTTGGCTCCAGTGGAGCGCAGCGCAAGCCCAAACCAAGTAAGCGAAGCAGTTCACGGTGGCGAAACGAACGCGAACGCGCCCTTTTCCCGACTGTCAAACGTGACCGGTTTTGTTTACGTGCGGATGGTGGACATAGTATGAGACATCGCCCCAATTTAGCATGTCATGAGCAGTGATGCCAATTCAGCGGATTTTCCGCTAAATCTGGCGGATTTCATTTTATTCTGACGGGGACAAAATTAGTCTAGCGGCTAGTGGATTTTTTAACGGGCCATTTGCATACATAGCGGATTTCTGGCGGATACCTCACGCAGTGCACCGATTCAAAATCGCCCTGCAAGAAACCATTTCTGTGTCCTCTAAAAATGCAGAAATTGTTTAACTTCAGAGGGTAGGAGGGCTCCTGTTCACTTGCTCCGCCTATCTCAGACAAACAAATTCGTGATGTTTGAAAGCGGCGATCGATTTCTAAGTAACACATAACAGACGAGCTGCGATACACCAATCCGTGACTCTGCGCGCCCCCTGCCGCTTGCCATGCAAACAGTGAGTCCGTTATCGTGCAGGGAGCTGGCTGGCTCGCTGTTTGCACCACAAGCGGCAGGGGGCGCCTGTAGTCCCGGCGGGAAGCGAGGCGATTGGCGAAGCAGCCACCCACTTTTTGTTTTTTGCGTTCGAAGTTGCAGAGAACAATGAAAGACGTCCGTCTTCTTTGTGTCTAAAAACGGTTCTGTTTATTCTCAGCGTAACCTGACTCCCCTTCCTCTTGAGTTATGCCGAAAGTGGTATATGCTCAGAAGTTCATGACGGAGTGGTTGAAGGACCCCTTCCTCAGCAAATGGCTGCAATGAAAAGCGTCTGCTGACGGAAAACGAGTTGCGGCGTGCAAGCACTGCGGCTGTCAACTAGGCCGCAGATATTCAGACCTGAAAACTCATGCGAACAGCAAGAAGCATAGGGAACTGGCTGGCAGTTCTTCAATCCAGAAGCAACTGGGCTTCATTACAAAACGGCAAGTCCAACCAGGGAATGCCGCTGAGGGCAGAACTGCTCTATTTATCGCCGAACATTCTTTAATTATATTTGCCGATCACTTGTGCCAAGTCGTTTCCTGACAGCGAAGCTACAAGAGCGTTCAAATGCGTCGGTCCAAGTGCGCTTCCGTGATTAAGAACGTTCTTGGCCCACACTTCAAGGCGGATCTGGCCCAGGACATTGGGGACAGCTATTACAGCTTGATCATTGATGAGTCGACCGACATCAGTGTCACAAAATTTCTTGCCATTTCTATTATCTATCACAGTGTCACCAACTCAAGGATCGTGACCGCATACCTTAACTTGTGCACCTTGGAAGTGTGCACGGCAAATGGAATTTTGGCAGCCGTGAAATCCACTCTGATGGAGCACTGTCTTAAACTGGAAAGGATGACAGGCGTGGGGACAGACAACGTGAGCGTTATGACGATGATCAATAATGGCGTTCATCGGAAGTTGAAAGCTGAGGCGCCCCACCTCGTACTGATCCGCGCCGCCTGCCACTCTCTGCAGCTAGCCACGTCGGCTGCTACAGCGGAAGCATTGCCCAAAAACTTGGAATACCTAATAAGCGAAACGTACAACTGGTTCGCAAGATCCCCTGCCCGGCAAATTACGTACAAGAAGCTCTACGGTCTGATGAATGACGGCGATGAACCACTGAAGATTGTGCAAGCGTGCAGGACGCGGTGGCTATCCCTCGAAATAGCCGTATCAAGTATCGTAGACCAGTGGACCGAATTCAAGGCGCAGTTCGAAATGGCAAGGCGGACTGAAAAGTGCTATGCGGCAGAGGTGCTGTATGGTATGTACGAAAACCAGATCAATCTGAGGTACTTGACCGATTCTGGCAGATGTTCTGAAGGTTAAGAAGGCATTCGAGACGAAAATGCGGATCAAACAAAGCTGCTGAAAGACCTCATGACTTTGCTTTCAAGTTTGGTTAAAAAAGTCGTAATTCCGAAAGAGCAGATTGACGTTCTGACGTGCAGACTTGAGGACCACTTGAACCCCAAGCCATATCTGGGCTACCTGTTTGAGACGTACGTTGGCAACGTGAAAGCTCAGAAGACCAACGGGTTCTCTCTCGCAGATGAAGCTGTGATGCGAGAAAGCTGCATAAGGTTTATTACCACGCTAGTAGATCAAACCAGACAGCGACTTCTCGACAACATCACAGTTCTCCTGAAAACATCACTCTCATCGGTCGAAAACGCTTTTTTCGTCGTGAAGGAGCCATTGATTCCTCTGCTGGAAGCAACGCAGTGCACCCTGAGACAATCGGAAAAATTCAAAACCAGTGGAGCAAAATCACCCTTCCGGACTGGAAGCAAATATCGTCCACGCAGTCGTTCTGGTGTGAAGTTCACTCCTATAAGGACGCCTGCGGCAAAAACCTGTTCGCCGAGCTCGCCGGATTCGGTATGTCGATGCTAGTGCTGCCGTATTCAAATGCCGAAGTAGAGAGGACGTTTAGTCGGCTTAACATAGTAAAATCCAAGCTGAGGAACAAGCTGAAGCCTGAAAAACAAACGCCATCCTCGTCGTAAGAGCTAGGCTGAAGCGACACCAGAAAAGTTGTTTTGATTACGAACTTCCCGCGGCAGTTAGTGCAATCAGGACATCTGCAACGTATGTGCAACCTAGTCAGCTTTCGGGTCCCTCAACACGTACCAGCAGTCCTGTGGAAATGGTGGCAGACGTTGACAGCGGCGACGAAGACCTCGATGTGTTTTTCGTTGACCTGTGAGTTTTTTTTTCTTCAGTGCGAACATTAATAACTTTTAGGCTCATCTGTGATGAGGTTGACCAATGACGACCACCGCAGCACTGAAGCATCGACTGTTCTAGTTAGACTCCTTGGAAGACTCTTTTATATGTTATTTCAGCTCTCGTAGTTTTGGGAGCTTCTAAGAATTTTAAAGGTATTTATCATACGAAATTCCATGGTTTTTGAAATAAAATAGGCCCTAGCGGTAAATTTAGCGGATATGTTTTAGAATCTAGCGGAATCTGGCGGATTTTTCATTGCTTTTTACCGGATGTCTGACGCCCAGCGATGGCAACACTGGTCACGAGCGCGTTTCAACATTTTACGAGTGGGTTTTAGACGGCTCCGTGGAGCCGTCCATGTGCAGGGCTGGAGCCGTATGCACGGCAAATGAAGCTTGGCACCTGTCGTGTGTGCTGCATGCCCTTCTTGGCCTCCTCCACCAATGAAGAGCTGGCCGGGACGGACCTTGCTGCAGACCTGCTCCTGGAGAAGGGCAACCAGATTCAGGGGGCCGTCATCTTCACCGACTCCCGGCCCGCTCTCTTGCGACTGCGAGCTGCGGACCAGCCATCGAGCTCCAGCGGCTACGCGGAGCGGTAGCTGGCGGCGAAGCTTCACCTGGTGGAGTCCCGCGGTTGTGACCTGCGGCTCCACTGGTTGCCATCTCATGTCGGAATCACCGGCAATGAGGTGGCTGACGCCCTGGCCAGAGGTGCTGCTCGCCAGGATGGGGTCCCTGCCTCCAGCGACCTGAGGCCCATCGACGCCGCACAACCCATTCTGGCGCGGGAGGTGGAGACGATGCACCCGGACCCCGAGTCATCAGCGGCCAAGCTCCACAGGTCCTCCTGCCTGGCCGCATCAACAGGGACGCCCGCTCCTTACTCCTCCGCATGCGGCTTGATTGCTGCAAATGTGGCAGCCCGCTTGCACCGACAAGGCCGCCGGTAGTCGTCCACATGTGCTGACTGCTCAGAGCCCGACACCCCGGAGCACCTGCTCTGCTCCTGCAGCCAGTACGATGCCCCGCGAGCAGCACAGCTTCGGGCCGCACTCCAGCGTCTCGGGCTGTCCAGCCACACTGATAAACCTGCTTTTCCCGACGGGCCCCAACTCCATCCGGCGGGAAGCCTTCCGGCTTGTCCTGGCCTTCATCGAGGAGACGAACCTGATACAACGGCTGTAGCCCAATGGCTGCCGGCCAGCCTTACGCACTCGTTATCTCTTTCTTTCTTTCCCTATTTTTCTGTCCCCATTTGTTCTCACCTATCCCCTTTCATTCCCCTCTCCCCTTTCCCCATACTGGGTTGTATACTGGTGAACTCCCAAATGAGTTGAAAGTACTCCCAGCCCACTTCTTTTCCACTTCCTATATCAATAAAGTGCTTACTCACCCGTCTGTGCAGGCACCTGCGCGCGGGGAACCATTCGCCGCGCCATGTGAGTGAAAACCGCCCTCCCCCTCCCCAGCTACGTTGGGAGTTTCTTGTCGCGCACGCCATGAAGGAACGTTTGGCTGTTAGAGGTAGAAAGCTTTGCTTCAAAAAATCAGGTCACGCCTGGAACGCTTAATAAATAGCTCATCAAGTTTCAGAGGCTTGAGAAGTCCACCGTGCCCATAGTGGCTCACTGGTGAGTAACGACAAAATACGGTTCTAGTGAAGCGCTTCTGAATCATTTTTAGTCATTGGGACCACGAAGGGCTTAAACAATTCCAAATTGCACTCACAAAGCCGAGCTTCAGCAAAGTTAGGGTGCGGTAGAGTGAGACGAGTCATGATGGGTCGATGAATTCACTGCTGGCTTGTGAAATCA
Organism: Haemaphysalis longicornis; assembly: GCA_013339765.2. Taxonomy (NCBI): domain Eukaryota; kingdom Metazoa; phylum Arthropoda; class Arachnida; order Ixodida; family Ixodidae; genus Haemaphysalis; species Haemaphysalis longicornis. The sequence continues at coordinate 39,816,766 of CM023451.1, forward strand.
CGCCAACCGTGCGGAGACAGGGGTTTGTCAGAGAGTTGACGTGTTAGTTGAAAAGTAGTTTTACATCTACGACTACAACCAAATAACGCAGTAGCGCGTTTTACGGGTTCACCGAGCAGAGAGTACGGAAAGATGAGCGGGGCGGTATTACGAGTACAGTAAAGCCGGCTTATATCGAACACGGATATATCGAATTATTGCCTATATCGAATCCTTGCATATTTCTGGTAAAAATTACATGCATTTAAAACTTTTTATATCGAACGCGATTTTGCTCACAATGGATATATCGAACTCTCCCGCGCGGGATTTTTCGCTTACCTTAGGCATGCGGCAGGCTTTCCCGCAATACATCGGCGCGCAGCGGTGGCGCGAGTGTCGCTTGCGACTCCCGCGCGAGCTTGGGCGTGTCCAAGCGGTCGTGGCAGAGTGGACCAGCTTCACGCATGCATGCCGTTGGAGCCGAAAGCGCCACATTGGGCGCTGCGAGCTGCGGTGTCACCGAACTTCAAGTCCGCGCCACTCGCCGCGCGCACTTGCTCGGTTCGCTGGGTTCGCCGTTATTCGCTTGTATCCATACGCCGAGGACTCCGTACCGCTTCCGAGCACGAGCGAAGCCGTCGCTGCCGTGGCCCTGCTACGGCGATACTGCAGTGCCATTGAGGGCAGCGATCTTGTGTTTTTCGACTGTTTAGATACCGTGGAGCAAGCAGTCACCAGCAAAGCGTTGCGCTCCAAGAAGCAGGCTTCTCACGCAGTTCTTCCGCCCAATAAATTATTGTTTTCTTTCCGAGAAAGTGTCGTATCAATAGTGAACTGCAGGGTGGTAAGAGCTCAGCGTTAGCTCGTGACTCCTTCGGCAAGATTGCTTTCATATAAGATTTTTTTTGCTTCTCTTTCTATATCGAATTTTTGCTATATCGAACTATTTTACAATCCTCGCCCTGTTCGATATAAGCGGGCTTTACTGTATGTGATATCATGATACTTTTAGAGAGATTAAGCTTTAAATAGTTGCTGTCGCACCATGCGGAAGCTGCGTTGATATCATATTGCAGCAAAACACGATCGCCCGGTGAAGAAGCCGCGCGATACAGTTTCATATTATCGGCATACTGAGAGAGCGAACAGTGCCTGATAACTGGGTGGATGTTATTACAAAAATTTTAAAAAGAAGAGGGCCGAGTGTCTAGCCCTGAGGTACCCCTGATATCATCCCTAAAGGCCGGGTGGAGAAGAATTTACGCAAACACAAATAGACCTGACTTTTAAGTAACTACCGTACCACTGACCGAACGCACTGGATAGACCATACGCGGGCAGTTTCCTAAGCAGCGTAAAAGGCCTTGTTACTGTCGAAATACAGGGTGATGAAAGTTATGTGGACAGGTTTTTTTAAATTAGGCGCCAAGATGTACGTGAAGACTACCTCTACAGAGAGGTGATGCGCCCAGGGGGACATAGAAAGAGGTGGTAATTATTGATGTCGGTGCCTTAATTAACAAAAATTGAATAATTAACTTTTTGGTGGCAGCATTATGCAAGCATGTTTGTATTGAAAAGTTAGACGCAATCTTGTTTCTACGCAGTTTCATTTGGCAGAAACCTTCTAGCGTGTTCGTACTCCGAGATATCGAACTGGAAGTTTAATTGCCGTTCGCATGATTACGCATGCAAGAGAGTGAGGTCCGGCGTAAAGCTCCTCCCTTTTGTGACGTGCCTGCGGTGTACTGTGTTTATTTGACAACGGGGTGGAGGCATAGGCAAAAGTGATAACTGGCAACATTTCAGTCTTCGCTGGCGTTATCGCAATCTACAGTACTCGGGGAAACGCTATCGAAACACCGAAGAAAGGAAGGAGCTTTGCGCCGGACCTCTGTCTTGCATGCGTATCATCCGAACGGCAATAAACTTTGCAGTTCGATATCTCGGAGTAGGAATCCGCTAGAAGAATTCTGCCAATGAAACTGCGTAGAGACATCATTGCGTCTAACCCTGAATTCAAGCATGCGTGGTTACTGCAGCCATTAAAAAGTTCATTATTCAACTTTAGTTAAGCCACCGACATCAATTATTAACCACCTCATTGTGTGTCTCCCTGGGCGAGTAAGCTCACTGAAGAGGCGGTCTTCCCGTAAATCTGAGCGTCTATTTTCAAAAATCTTGCCGACTTCATTTTGATCACATTGTATACTGTATCTGCCTGTTGGTGAGAGAGCACAGGAGGGCCGATGTCGTTTAGAGAACATGCGAGATTTGATTCTACTGACCTTCCGGGAGTGATGCCGTGTTGGTTAGAATGAATTAATGAACTCATTGCTGCTAGATGCATGACTTTCTCGAAGACTTTTGAAAATTAAGCGATGTTCGGTGGTTGAAAGCAGCAGTGTCGTGTTGTCTGGACGACGGCATCGGTTCCAGTGTGACCAGTTGTTTCGAAACTACTGAGGACGTTGCAATCACTTGAAGAATAAAAAAATAAAAACACGAGCAGAATAGAAAAGAATACAAACCATTGGCTCCCCTTTTTATGTTTTTTCGCCGCAACATGCAGGTGAGCGTGTATGTGCGAAGGGGTGGGTGAGTGTGCGTGTGTGTGTGTGCGCCTGCCTGCGTGTTTGCGCGTGTGTTATGATGTTCAAGTCAGCATGCTACTATTTTAGCAATAATCATCCTGGTGAGTTCAATGCGCTTGTGCATTGTATTTATTCGGATTGTAAACATCGAATATATTGTTTGCCCGCCTCCAAAATGTACGTACTTCAAGCCAGAGCTATTTCTACGCTACGTGAACAAATGACTTGGCGGCTGACATCAAACAAATCAAACGTATTTGGAGATCAGGTGCTTAGGCAAATCAGCAGTGACCAAATATGTCCTTGGAATTGATTCGGAGGCCATATAAGAACTGCTTGCAAATGCTACATCTTCGCCACTTGTATTACCAGGGGGAGAGGAATACTCAACGCACATGGAAAGGGCGTTCGGCAGGTGTTGAACACCATCCATATTATGACGCCGCCTGGATCTTTGACGAAAGCTAAAAAAACACCCGCATTTCCCCGAAGGGGAGCATGGGAAGTGCGAATGCACGGGTGATGCTATGAGGGGGAGTTATGTTGAACTGTGTTGGCATTCGCCCGTTAGTGCATTTAACACCCCCGCGTGATCAAGTGGGGATTCACACACCCCGTTAGTCGTTCTCTGGAAATCTTGGTGAATTAAAGTGTATGTTCGAGGAGATCACACACACACGCAAGTAAAGTGAAGCGACAGTATTCTTTATTCAGCACTTGTTGGTGTTGTCGTTGTAGTTGACGGTCATTATGACCGCCTTGTGGTCACTGAAATGTACGGTCAAGAGTTGTTGCAAGACCGCGCGTATCAGACAGTTCCTCGCAAAGGCCAGGTCGATGTAGCTGCCGTTGATGGTGGTGGGAGCCTCTAGCGGTAGGCACGTCATGGAGTGGTTGGCGAGCATGTATTCCATCAACCACTCGCCGCCCTTTCGCACGTCCACGTTAAAGTCCCCAACAACCACGACCGGGTCCGAGGGCTTTACGCGCCTGGCCACACTCTCCATCGCCGCGTCCACGTATTCGACGACGTCGTCGCGCGAGATGTTTGGCGCGAGGTAGAGGGTGATGACCACGATTCCGTCGCCCGAGTACGCGTCGGTGTAGACGGCACTGTACGGCGACTCGTCCCTGACCGGCGAGGTGGACACGGCGTGCGACACGAGGTTCGCGTAGACGTGACCGACGAGGTAGACGCCGCAGTACTCGCCCCGACTTCCGCTCCTGGCGAAGCAGCAGTCGTCGATGGGGAAGTGGGAATGCACGGGTGATGCGAAAGAATTCTTCTTGGCCAATCGCCCTAAGTGGGTATGTGCTTAAGAAATTAGGAACTCTTCTTGGCGAATCGCCCTAAGTGGGTATGTGGTGCGGACGGACGGACGGCGGTGGACGCGTGATTCAGGGTCGCTTAAGAAGTGCATTCGCACTTAAAAAATGAAAGGGACATGTGCCTAACTGTATCTGGCATAAGGAAAGGCCGTGCAGGGCTGGGTAGTTTGCTAGTGACAAAAAGCAGTTCGGTCAATCAAATCTTTAGCAGTCCCGTGACATCTTTCCAACGCACATAGGCCACTGAGAACTCCTTCGTGACTGAAAGGCAGTAGCGGTGAACCCCATCCAACCACATTGCTCAATCAAGACATTTTGCTGGCGACAAAACAAAAGAAACGAGCCAGAAGAAAGAAAAAAATCCCAGCAAGGAGAAGACCCGGTGAAGAACACCGGTATGATCATGCCTGCAGAATGAATGCCCACTCGGCTGACACTGGCTGCGCTCACAAGCCTTGGTCGGCGAAAACACCTTTTTGAGAACGCTCAGGCCTGGCTGAATATTTGGGGAAACTGACACAGATAGAAAACACCCAACGGGAAACGTCTGCGCTAGTAAAATTTGATGCAAGAAACTAAGCCATCCACATGCATCCTGGCGGAAAACGTCAGTATAAGAAACACTGAAACTGCTAGGACATCGTAGGCCTCAGAGCAGGAGTGTACCGCAATGCAGGTGCACCCCCCCAGCTAGTCCTATCGGCACATGCGCAAAAAAGAACACTCTCAGTGACGAGAAGTCCAAGGACACGGCTGCTGCATAAAGTGGATGTGCGCAAAGGCTGCAGCAGAGGGGCAAATAAGAAACACGCATGGGGGGCACACACTGTGGAAGGCCTCCTCCACAATCAAGGAAAAAAAGGTCGTCCTCGACTGCGCAGCAGTTCTGTGGGAGGACAGGGTCACTAGCGTGAAGGGGTTTCCGTCGTAGGTCTTCGCTGGTGAGCTCGATGAGCTCCTGCAGGGGCACCAGCTCGCCGGCGGTCAATGAGGCCAAACTACTGGGAGAAGAAGATGCATTGCTTGAAGCTGGTGTTGAGGTGTGCCTCCTCGCCCAGCTGTAGATGTGCTCGTACACCCGGTACGGCCGCTTCAGGATCGTCTTGGTGATGGAGCAGATTTTCTTGGGGAAGGGCACCCTGATCTTGGAGGGGAAGAGCGACTCGCCATCCAGCTGGTCCTGCACCAATGTCATGAGGTAGTCGATGTACGTGGGCGCCGAACAGTTCACGGGCATCTTGGCCGTCTGTCCGTCAGCCCAGTGGTACTCGTACTTGCGCCCGCCGACATGACAGCGCAGCTGCTCTCGGTGCAGAGCTCGCTTTCTGTGCCGTACAGCATGTTGATCTGATTGAAGAAGTCCACCATATTGACGGCCGCCCACTCGTTGAGGTCCTCGTCCTCGCCCAGCACGACGGCCAGTCGCAGGTTGCCCGAGCCCAGCGTGGCCGCCACCTGCTTCATCATGTAGTACTCGTGCGTGCCATCGGGGATGTTGTTCTTCAGCATGAAAGTCTTGGAGGAGCGGCCCCCGCTGGCCGACAAGGTGGGAAAGAGAAGCGAAGCGGCTGCACGGGGAATACCCGAGCTACGCATCTGCAGGGCCCCGTGGTGCTTCCGCGAAGATGTGCATGGGGACGGCGCAGGCCTTGCTGGCGAGCACCACCGACCTGCCGTCCATCCAGGCGACGTCGAAGCAGTGCCTGTGGTTGGTGTTGTACTCGTACGCCTTCAGGAGTGCCCCATCCTGGGTGAACGCGGTGACCTTGAAGCCGCAATGGTTGTTGGCCACTTGCACCTACCCCGCACCAATGAGGAACACCGCGACGGGAAAGTTGGTGACGCCTTCGCCGCCGATCTGGCGCAGGTTGGCGCCCATGTAGCTGAATACCTTCACGCAGTGGGCGAGGTTGTCGGATATGAATATCTCCTCCTCCCCGTCACTACGGCGCCGTTCGGAAAAGTGAGCTGGTCGGAGCAGACGAACTTGCACAGGAGGTCTCCGCTCTGGTAGAAGATGATGACGCGCACGACGCGGCACTCGAAGACCACCAAGCACCCTAGGGGGTCCACCGCCACGCCGCGCGGGGGCTGCAGCTCTAGCGAGCCGAACTTGCGCATGAACCCGCCGCTCTGCTGGAACACCTGTATCTGATGGGTGGGCGCCCGCTCTATGACGGTGATGTCCCCCGTGTACCGCGCCACCTGCACCGGGCTGGGGAAGTACATCTGGCCGTCACCCCTGCCCACTTGGCTGAACTGGAACTTGAAGCGGCCGTCTTGGTCTTACACCTGGACACGGTGATGGTTCGCGTCGGCAACAATGATGCCGCTGTCCGAGTTCCGCCACGGAGGGCTCGCTGAACTCGCCCTCCATGACCCCCAGGGAGCCGAACTTGTGATAGACGCTCATCTTCTTGCGCCTTATGCGAATGGTGAGTAGAGCCCTTTGGGGCCCTGCTTCGCATCGGCCCCTCCGCCCGACTGGCTTGGATGGGGGCTCGGCTCGCCGATGCTGCAGGCCAGAGACAGCTCGCTGAGATCGTACGGGCGTGGTGATTTGGCGTCCCGGGATTCAGCCCCAAATTCGCCACGGAAAGTACCACGAGTAAAGGCAGCAGAGCCGTAAACCGAGCACTCGTGCTTCCTTATTCGCTGCGATCGAGCGACTACTCCCTAATGATGGTGGTGTGCTAAAAATGGCCCATACACAGTTGGGGGGATTGGACAAGAACAGTTCTTTTTCCATTGTAATCAATCGCACGATGCAAAATAGTGGAGCATAAAGAATTTAGTCTAAGTTTAAGAGAGAAAGAGAAAAACAAGAAAAAACAGCAGAGAGGAGAGTAGGAAAACTAGGTAAAAGTCAGCCTAATCGGAATATTTCTAGCACGACAGACGAGCTGTCTCCGAAATAAATACGTGGATGGCGTTACACACGTCATATGGCACTGACCCAGCTTAGTGCCCCCAAACGACACAAGCACTGGTACAGTCAATGGCAGTCTAAAACGTCGCAGAGGAGTATCCAGAAGCCTTCTCCGATGATTAGAAAATCGGCGGCAAAAAAGGAAGAACTGTTCTTCGGATTCAATTTTGTGGCAAAAGTGGAACAAGGGGAAGTTGTCAGATCTGCCCGATATAGGTACTGATTAAGTGGAGGCACACCCCAGCGAAAAGAAGTCAACGGTAATTCGCGCAAGCGAGCTTGGCAGAGACTTCTTTTCCAGCAGAACCTGAGTTGTTCAAGGTCAGGAGGAGAGTACAGCCCGTGATCAGATGCATATTGAGTCAACAGGTATTGGCGGTAACGTTCCAGCAACACGCACGCAAACGGGGGAAGCACCTCTACAATCGGTAACGTCAGCTGTTTTAGCTAACATGTCAGCGGTTTCATTGAGGGTTAACCCACAGTGGCCGGTCAGCCAAACGAGCCGAACCTCCCGCACGTGAATACGGACGCAGGAATAAAGTTTTAAGAATAGGATTTAATGTTTATGAGGAGAAGCCAGCACACGGACAGGAGTCGGTGGTAACATCACGAAGAATGCGCCGAATCAAGTTTCAGGATTGCAAGAAGAAGGGCAAGAAATTCTGCACAAAAATTGTGGAGGAATTCTGGTAATCGCAATGAATAAAAGCGTACCCCTGCCCGCTCCCGTGTCTTCTTCCTTTTCAACGATGTCAGCATCTCTTGTCATGGGAACAAATGCAAGACAGAATCCGAGAGACAACGAGAAAAAATGTGGTTGGTCTCTTTTTAATAGGGCGGCTCCAGTGCAGCTCAGCGCAAGGCCAAACCAAGTAAGCGAAGCAGTTCACTGTAGCGAAAGGAACGCGCCCTTCTCCCGAATGACAAACTTGACAGGCTTTGTTTACGTGCGGACGGCCGGCGTAGTATCAGACACTGCCCCAATTTAGCGTGCCACGAGCGTGTTCGAACTTTTAAAGACGATAGTCTTTCTTGGACTACTTAAACCCAGACATTTTGGTCTGTCTGTCTGTGACTCGATTCAGCCACCCGGCCAAAGCAAAACAATGCCTGCGCAATAGTCTTATATAGTCACAGCTAAATCTACCCGTCTATGTCCGGTGTAATGTTCATACTTGTCAACATTGTTGGATAAGAACAAGACATTACGCAATTATGAGACAACAAATCAATACAGAAGTGATATTTGCAGTGTACCTTTATAAAAAAAAAAACATGCTTGACTTTTGCGAAATTAAATACTTCATCAACTGCAGAAAAAGAATTCACTCCGCCGTCGCCTGCTGTCGCCCGCTCCACTATAGCTTCTGGCGCCATTTTAAGAAATCAACCGGCAACAGTTACGAAAGGTTCCACTAGATAGGTTCCACGTTCTGCTTGCAACGCACGTGGAGTAGGGAAACGCGGTTCTATAAACGTTGAAGTAGGGCGTCTCGATTGACGCCCGTCTTCGCCGTACGGCAGCGTTCGCATCGAGACACCCGGTTTGGAGCAGTGGAACGCAGGAAATTTAAAATGATATAAGCAAACCTTTGCCGTCTTTAGCTTGGGAGGAGGCGATGCAAGAGAAACAACATGAGAGGTGAGCGGGAAAGCGAAGGGAGGCATTTACTTCGCAAAAGCCGATAAAGACTATCGTCTTTTGACGGCATTTGCAACGAAAGGAGCAGATACGCGGGCAATTTTTTACGAGTGCGTTTTAGAAGTTGAAGGTGTGTCTTCTGCTGTCGATTGTGTTTGTGCTGTGCATGAATACGGCTGCGGTGGAAAATTGTTGTCTTGGCCGCTCCTATCGTTTGGACTAGAGCGGAGTCTTTGTTCGCGAACAAACCCCCCCCCCCCCCCCCCATACATCCGCGAGGCAGCATTTGACTTACCTGGTAGCCTGGGGACTTCGTTCGTTCATTGCTTGCTACTACGCTTTGTTACCGGAGCATAAAATGCAAGTGACTTCGTGGCTGCGACGCTACCCCACCACTATGCGTTGGGTATGCAGCCATCTGGGGCCCAACCCCCTTCGCGACGACTTTGAGGGGCTTTCCCTCCATGATTGCCGAGGACCAAGTGTTGTGTGCGCTGTGGTTTTATGCGAAGGACACCTTCCACGGAAGCGTTGGTAGCGACCGCCCCCCGTCGACAGTCAGCCGGTGAGTGCGCAATAGGATTACTGCAGACATGTTTTTCGCCTTTTTTTAGATGGTTAGCCGGACATGGCTTCCGCAGGTTCTACAATGCGTTTATCCGTCTGCAGCCGGAGCGTACGCTTCAGTCGCGACCACTCGATGGAAAAGAGGTTTCCATCGAGTGGCCGTGCTTCAGTTATCGTCTGCTAGCAAAACTTTGCAATGTGGCGTTGCATGACCATGCGCTTCATTTATCGTCAGCGCGGCAGACGGTTTCTCTAGAGGCGATGCTTGTCACACCATTCTTGCGAAAAGTCTACTCGCAGGATAGTATGCAATGAACGGCGTGTGCTTATTGTCGGAGGCGATCTTTACGTATTTCAACGGGTTTTGTGCAGCGTCTTTGACGTTTGGCATGAAGCGGACCATGCAAAGCTTGTGAAGGGAAGAGTTGAGACCTGAAAGGGACACTGAAGTGATATGTAAACATTGCGGGATTACTAGCGCAAATTGTAGTCCGGAGTCACCAGGCGATGTTTCGACCACTCTGGGCGCGTTTACGCGATTTTATTTAGTAGAAAAATTAATTCGAAAATGCTGTCCTCCTCTCTTTACGCTCGCCCATTTTCTGAGGCGTTTTCGTGTGACGTCGGGAGGAGCCGAGCTCGCAATTGGCTGCGCTACTGCACGGCTCCCCGGCATTCAGACAGAGTCAGTCGGGGCCGAGCGTTTCGTCCGCCGGCCGCCGACGGGTCGTCGCAATTCGTTCGCTCAGTTGAAACGAGCCAGGACCCGTTTGTGAATGAAAGAATGTGCCTTTCTTTACTTTGTTAGTTTGTACAACTGTATCTAGCTCCAAGTCGAGTCAAGGTCGCCTCACACAAGCGCTGCACAAGGGCACTGCGACGCTTCGCTGACTGTACGCTAGTAGGAAATATAAGGCCTCTTGGAGGAGGCAGAAGAGTCAGCGAAGGTCAATATAGGGTACTAAGGAAATAAATCAACTGAAACTTTTAACTGTACAGCGCAAAACTAGGGAGCAGGAAGCACTAGAACTTTTTTGCGCTGGGGATGAACAAGCACAGCGGTCAGCAGCACGACCGCACATCTGCGAACGCTTTTCCGTCAAGAAATGCAATTGCTAGACGTGAGATATTTCTGGAAGTTTGGGGACGCTTACTGCACGGGCGCTATACGACAAATAGTCACCTAAAGTACTTCAAATGAGGAGGCTAAATAAAAGTGTAAACTGGTTATACATTATATACCTTGTATATCCACCCTCAAAGAGCTGGCCTGTGGCCCAGTGGTTTAAGGCGCTAGTTGTCGTTTTGCAAGTCGCAAGTTCGAATCCCCTAGGGTGCATCGTTTTTTTTTTTTTTTTTTTTGCCAGTTGATTTTTTCGGTTTCGGCCGATGTTTCTAAACTGAGTTCATCATTTTTGGGCCGTAACGTTCACAGTTCCACGAGCGAGTTTGCAGAACGCGCGCAGACTGCCACTGACGCTCTAGCGAGTTCTCGTTAGCGCGCTGCTGCTTGCGGGCAGTGGGCACAGGCCTGAATCAGCACACCCTTGGCCTGGTGCGAACACGCTTTTTACGATACAGGCATGAGTGAGGCAAGCTCCGAATATGAGGGAAAAGCGCATGGCATTTGAGCGTCAGCGGTGACGCGGAGGGCGTTCATCCACTGCGTAGGCCTCGGCTAGTGATTTCTACGATTCCAAGCCGTCCTGGGAGGCTTATCTCAGGCATTTTACAGCCGACAATATGGCAGAAGGGCGGTACGGCGATTACTGAGATATCGAGAAGGCCCATCCAACGATGCCGTCGGATGTCAAACATGTTGTTTTACAGAACCGAAACCGAAACTTGTTTGAATGCTAACCTCGGACATCGTCCAATCACGGTGCCATCTCCTCGCGACGTCACAGCTTTAGTTGGTGCGGCCGCCACAGACCGCGCATGGTAGTTTTTCTTCTTTCCCGCTTTATAAAATAATTAACGACTTATCAACCGGATAAACGATGAAAAGTGTGCTAATTTGAGCCAGTCTACGCAGTGCAAGCAAAAACGGGAGCTTGACAAATTCACTTCAGTGTCCCTTGAAGAAACAGCATGACGCCAGAAGGAGGGTGAAGGTATAGGCAGTCCCTAAAAAAATCTAACGACTGTAGAGAGCTTGGCCGAACAAGAGCTGTAAAGTGCAAAGTGAAATAAAGGAAACCAATTTGAAAAGCTGTGGTGGTTGCTATTCCTTTCGTCTTAGTACACGCCCGATTGGGTGAATTGCAATTGGGAGCTTTGAGGAGCGAATGGGCTCCGTTTTGAAAATTCACAAAACTGTGATTTGGAAAATAGAAGTTATAGAATAATGCGTGACACGTGAATGTGATGGCACATGAGAAGGACAGGTGTACACCAGCTGCGCAGAACCACGGTTATAGGGCGGCTGTGCTGTGTGCCAGTCTTCTTGCTGACGAGTTCACCACGAAATGTAAGAGAAGAAACTGTCGCAAACACGGTATAGCAGAAAAGAAGCTGGTCGAAGTTGTGCCAAAACTCATGCCGAAATACAAAGAATTAAAGCGAGGAAAAATATGCACGTACCATATATCAGTTAAGAATTATCGCAAGTACATTTATGAGTTGAAGTATCGCAAGTACAATGTATCATGATGTTGCTATTAAGTATCGCCAAGCTTTCGCCTTCAAATCACGTAAGCAGACTTAAGTGCCCCTATGTAATTTCGTATCCGAAAGTGGGCGGAGGGTTTCGATAACACCGAGCAGCAAGTACTTTGAATGTGGCGCGTTTCCATCACCCGCTTTCTTTTTTTTTTGTCAGTCGGCCTTAGTCACGTGATTGCATTGTCTGCCACCGACGGCAGAAATGGGCAGAAACTGTTTCTTCGGTCGGAAATTTCCCAGGTTATAGAACGCCTAAAATAAAAAATAAATGAACTTTGTAGTAATATAGATGTTCGTCAAATAAAAGCGCGATAAAGTAAAGTAGTTAGATTTGCTTGCCCCCAGTAGCCAGCAGTGCAACAGTGGAGCGAGAGCACGCAGTGAAAGATGCGTCACGCCCTAGTTGCACCTCCTTGGAACGGGCTACCCTGGACGGGTTACGTCTCCTTAAAGGGGCACAGACACAAAAATTTTGCATCTTGTTTTTTTTTTGTTACGATAAGTAGCTAATGACCTACTTATAACCTGTAGAAACCTCATTTGCTTCAGCGTGCGACGGTTGTTTAATTAGAGGCATTTTCAATGCGGCCAGTCGAAGTTTCGGTTTCAGCGGGTGCCGCGAAACGATGGATTTTGGGGGAACAAAGCTGACCACGTGACCGTCGGAGGGATATCACAGAGTAGAGCCGCCGTAGCACTGTCGAATCCGCATCGACGGCAGTTTCTGCGAATGCCCCCACGTACTGATCTCGTGAGGCGCTTAATTAAAAAGCGACCGTGGATGTGACGCAGGCGCTGCGAGTGCGAATGCTACCGCGGCTAAAGAACGACGCGCGACGCTCGAGACGGTGGGTGGCAAGACGCGCGCTGGGAGCAGCCGGCCGGTCTGCCTACAGGTCCGCCTACAGATGTGTTCGGCTTAGCACTGCGGCGGATATTCGAGTGCCGCTCTCGTAAGCGGTGCAGATGACAATTTTTAATGCAACCCGCCATCGCATCATTAACTGCTTTCTCATGTAAGCCACCATGGTCGGGACTTGGGGACAATTTCGTGCAGCGGTAACAAGCTATCCTCGAGCTACCTGCGCCGGCCTGGCCACTTCGCGGCCGTGGCCGCCGCCTGACAGCGACCGTGCGGCTAGCTCAGTGGGCTTTTCGTGCCTCCGGCGCGTTTTCGCATCCAATGGCAATAAAAAGTAATAGAAACAGAGTGCCTGGAATCGCTGTAGAACTTTGGTCGCGGCCAGCTGCCCGATGAGCTGACGAAATCACGGCGCCTCCGCCGCCAACGATAGGGTCGTTCGTTCTCGAGAGCAGAAGCTCCGCCCTCCGACCCTCCGATTGGAGCGGCGAGCCGGGCGAGCCGTCGAAAAACGCCGGCAGTGCGGAAGCGGCAAACACAAACTCGTGACGTGTTTGGATGTTGTTTATTTACACAATATCCTCCGGATGTCGATTGCTCGTGGTCCTCTGCTGGCTGCTCGGTTGCGTTTCGCACACTTTAAAATTGATTTTAAATATGTTCTAGACTGTATTCGCCGATGATATTTTGCAGATGATCTATATGCGTTCACACCAATCTATCTCCGAAGTTATCTCGCCTTCAAAATTTTGTGTCAGTGCCCCTTTAATAATCAGCAAATAGCATGAACTGCATTTTTAAGCCGCTTGAACTCCGCCTCGACATATTATAATTACGTTACGTGGGCGTCCCTAGAGCTCGTGTTTCCCGAGTTCTGTTCAATCTGGGGCCTTCTTGAATAGCACCCCTGATCTTGAATACAAAGTTATTTTTTCATAAAGAAAGCATCGATAACGATACCTGTTAAGTGTTTCGTGTTTGGTGTAAGTATTTGGTATGCGTAACGTGTATTGCAGGCCGACGGAATAGAGATGGACCTATAGCGAAAACAACGTTCTAAAGAGCGCGCGTAAAAATCACGCAAGCAGGTTCTCGGTGGAAGTTTCCTTTGCATTTCTTTTCGTTGTAGTGTTTAATCGCGGCTTTTCTTCAAGTCAGAGTGCATCATCGGCAGAGGTAATGCACTCTGCCTGGATGAATCACCGTTCTCTCAAGAGGGTCTTAGAGGCCTGCACCAACGGTAGCGCCGAAACCGTCCAATGAAGCTGGGGGGAAACATTCTGGCTGCTGAGTCGCATGCTTATGGTATTTAGATCAAGATGGAGGGCTTTTCTATTGAGGCTTAAATGTTGTAGAATACAGAGAACTTCTTAGAAAGAGGCGCTTGAGGGGTGCAGTGATGTTTGCGATGCCCTCATGCCCCGCTTCAAGGTACGTTTTTGCGCTGTTTTAACGGCACAGTACGAATAAAAATTAGCTGCAAAGGCGCTTCATTGCAGGTTATTGGAAGATGACCAAGGGACAGTACGAGTGGCATAAATGAACTGTCTCTGAAGGAGAAGAAGAAAATGCGGTGATTTTTGGAGAATCATGCTAGCGCATGCTTCAGCTTCTTTCTAACAAGTGAACCTCCACCGTTTATGATCCGGTCCGACTATAAGTATAAAAACACATCTGAAATGATCGCTCAAAACGACAGAAAAGCAAGGTGGATGTTTTTGATTACGTAGATATCCTTTGCTTAGTGCCCAAGAGCACCAACTGTGTAACGCCCTGCATCTGCACCAAAACGAATGATTCGCAAAGTTAACACATTTACTCATTACGATTGCGTAAATCTAGCTAGTTGGTAACGGAGTAAAAACCAAAGAAATGAAAAAAAACAAAATTAGAATTAGATAAGGATTCACTAAATAAGAAATGTCAGTGATATACACCACCCCGACACCAAGAAAAAAATCCCCCCAAACAAAAACGAACCAGAAATAAAAAAATATTAATTGCGAAAAAGCAAGAATCGTGTAACGCCCTGCATCTGCCCAAAAATGCGCAATTCGTAAAGTTAACACATTTATTCATTGGTAAAGTGGAACCGTGCATTATTTGCCGAAGGAAAAAAAATCGTAAAAGTAAGACAAGCTGCCTAGGAATGTTTACGAATGAGTAAACTGTTCTCTAAATGCCTGGTCTAATTTTAGCCGGCTGATTTTGAAGTAACGCTGTCGGGCCGACAGATTAGGATAGGTTTACTTTGAGCATCAGCAGCGGTGTTTGGGAGGCTGCACCATTGCACACGTTGTTTGGTCCGATTTTGGAGTATGATTGACAGTTCGATAAAGTTGATATTTGCAAGTGTACGTATGTCCTAGATTGCGGCGCACGTTAAACGAATCTGTACACCAGTTCATTACAACACATCTGTTCTATGGTCGCGCACTGGTGTATAATGGTGCATAAACCCAATTGAACTTCTGAAAAAAGCGTTGCTCGTACCTCAAAATAACTCTTGAATATGCAGGCGTTTGATGCACACAACACTTTAACGGAGAACGGCTAAAATAGCCGGGCATGTACGTTTCACGATTGAAACATCGGAAGGGCGTGTAACAAGAGCGCGCGCACACGATGTCGCGAAATCGGCTGCGCGCACAGCCGGGCTACTACCGTCGGCGCACAAACGGTTCCAGCGCTCCAGGCTCGCAGCGCCCCGCTGTCGCTGCGGGAACCACAGCCCCGCTCATTGGCAACCGAAGCAGTAAGCCTACGGTCAACAGCTCTCATCCTCGCGGTATACCACAATGCAACACCTAGCTTCCACGGGCGTCCACGGGCGGCGCTGCATGTGCGCAGCCACGCGCTCGCAGTGTCGCGTTTCAATCCGTGAGCACTGTACATTTCCCGATAGAGATGAAACCAGTGGTATGCTTCTGGTGGGTTCTGGTGAGTACGTGTACCTGAACTTCTGTATTTCAACTAGGAGAACCACGCCACGGGACTCAAGAAATCACTCTAAACGTCCGTTTTTTTTTCGTTTCCGGGAGCCTTTTTTTAGCGGCATCAAATTTGGTTATGAAAGATTGCGATCAGAGAGAGGAGAGAGAGAAATCATCTTTATTTGCCCTTCTATAAAGCTTCTGCGTTGCTGGAGCAAACGGAGCGGCATACATTGAACTAGCGGCTGGCAACGGAGAGAAAGGCAACCATAACGAAGTATATCCGCCCGTGGCGCTAAGCAGACGACGACAAAGGTTGAAACAAACGCTTGTATATGTCGTTTGTTTCTTTATTCGTCCTCGTGGCCTTAGCACCTTAGTCGTTTCTACCAAACATTCAGAATAACAGAGAGAAACATACACCGACTTTTTAAAAGCAAAGCTGTTTACCTCTACACCCCAATGGTTTCACCCTCGTGGGCAAAAGACGAACTCCGCGGTGAAAACGCCACGGCGCCAAGGCCTAAGACGCCGAGCGCATGCATCAGGCTAATCAGGAATACAGCATAGAGCTGAGAATTAAATTAAGGAAACCAAAAAAAAGAAGCATAGAAATTGTATTATGGATGATAAGACGCCTGTGAAGAATGGGACCTCTACCCCCCTTCCCGCCATGTGTTGCTCGTAAATATTATGTTTGCAGATTATCTTTGAAGGCTAAGCAGGACTGCTGCCACTAAATAGGGAAGTTCTTGTCCATGCAAAACGCCCATCGCATGCGTCAGGCTAGGCAGGACCCAGCATTCGCCGCCAGAGAAGCCAAGAGTAGTGTCAGTACACAAGGTATCAGAGCATCGATCACCACTGAAGCACGCAAGTCAGCAACGCGGCCATTTTGTCGTTCACCAGTGTTGCGAGGTCGCCGCGTCTACGGCCTCGCCATTAATTTCGAACGGGTCGTTTGTTAACATCACTACCGAAGATGCAGCAAAATGGCGTCTTTGGACACACTTCTGCTTCTGGGATTCTGATACACGCGTTATCTTTGATTCGCATTCGGAACGACGTCAGTAGCGCGCAGCCGCAGAGCAGGGAGGACCAGCTAAGCCTATCAGAGTTGCCTGACTAAAGCGCATGAACAACAAAATGGCGGCGCCCATGAACCGTCGCAGTGTAAACAAATGTCACGTAATGCGAACTGACCAATGATCACGGCGGCAGCAAGGAACGATAGGTGAAAAGAGTGCCGATACTGTGTACCCTCATCTGGTGACACTAGCCGAGCGCGAACGACAAACCCGCCGAGAGGACGAGAAATATTTCACGCATTCCTCCATCACCGTTTGTAGTGGTTTCCAGCAGCTTTGCTGGACATACAATTTCGCAGGGCGGGATGGCGACCAATTTGTTAAACCACCACAATACTGGAGCCCGGCCGTAACTAGGTGTTCTGAAAGCAGCTTCGGGAGGGCTGAGGAGCTTTTCCTAGGAGTGGGCATAAGCTTTCCAAGTCTATCTCGTGACGACTTCTTCCCGGCACCCGTTGGCTTGTCTGCTGCGCTTGGAAAGGCACGCTTGCTTAGAGAAAGCTACCAGCAGCCGTAAAAGCTGACATTTACAGCCTCTGCTTCCGAAATATTTGCTTCTCCTGGTTACAAGTGGCGAATACCTGTAGATAAAGTCGTTTCTTGAGACTACGCCAGCATTGTTCAATCAGTGGTATTTACTTGGAGAAAAGAGACAAGCCATCCAGGAGACGAAGGTGATGCTAAACTTTACTGTTGCCATGAAAGAGGCCATAAAAAGGAAATACAATGTGGTTAACTTTAAATGAACTAGACTTTGGTTACTTACTCGGCTAGATTCCAGCTACGAAAGACGTTTGGTAAACTGAAAGAACGCAAGAAATATAAAGAAACATCAAAATTTTGTGCTACAGTGACGAAAACGGGCCAACACAAAAACAGTTTTTAGTGCGTTAGGAGTGCGTTATAGTGCGTTAGTTCTTCTCGTTAGGATTAAAGTTATCGAATGAAACAGAACTAAAGGCCCCACTACAATCGCTCAGTCCAGTTTCTTTCTCGGCGTCCGGCAATCGGACAAACAAGATGCAGTGAGGGCATAGAGACGTCGCCCAAACTAGCTGGGGAGTCGCCACTGCTTTTTTTTTTGTTTTGTTTTCGTTAATGTCTACATAATTTGTTTCACGTTTGCGATAAACTTGGTGTCATTTTTATAACAAAGGAGTATTTTTTTATGAACTAAACGTATTTCTAATTTATGTCGTTTTTGAAGCATACATTAAAGCCGTTCGACTCAATGTGAAAGCTGTTAGAAGTGTAGAGCTGTGATTCGCCATAATCGGTGGTGGCGCCGTTATCCGCTCACAGCTACCACCAATCACGCTCTTCGCCGCCCTGTCTCACTCCTCTCTTGATGTATATGCAATTCAAATTTTCCGCCTTCGCAGTGCTCGCGCGCCCCCTGCCAGAAGCTGCGTGAGTGGGAGTTTGTTCTTTTTGTGCTTACTTTGATTTCGTATGCGAGAGCTGTTTTGCGTCATTTCGAACGCGTAATTTTTTTCTTGCGCGGCTGGAGCCTTTCTGCGTCATTTTTTCTTTCTTGCGCGGCCGCTTTTTTCGCTTACTATCGTAAAAATCAACCCAACGAGTGTTCCTAACTAAATGAACGCGATAACGGCTGGTTATATACCCAGATTTTGCCTGAAATGTACATACCTGCAGTTTTCTTTGCGCTAAACAACGGGGAGATGTATGACAAGCGCCAGCGGTTCACGAGGTTCGAACGGTTATGACTATTTAAACCGCGTGGTTTTCGAAGCCTCAGCGTGACTGCCTGACGACGGTGCACCATACACAGTCATCCACACCTCTTTACTGACCCTACCTGTCCAGCCTGCGGGGCACTCGACACTCACTGCCATTCCCTCTGCGAATGCCCCGCAGACCCGTACCCCCCCCCCCCCCCCCCTCACCTCTGGGAGCAGATGTTGCGTGACCTGGGGGAGTCAGGCCAAGTCCTGACCACCTCCCGGGCCCTGGCGGTCGCGGCGGCCCTGTGGGCCTCCTCCACCCCCAATGCCTGATCCCGATGGACGAAAAAATGTATTCCTTCCTTCCTTCCTTCCTTCCATGTTTCCTTCGTTCCAGGCTCTGGTCCGTTATCTCGCTGCGCCGCCTGATTCCGGCAGTCGCTTGACATCGACCGTTAGCGAGCTAGGAGGACAAGGCGAGCCCATAAAGTGCTCTGCACTTAAAAGCGGTAAGAGCGAGTGTCTTGGGCCAGCGGGTCGTCCCGTCAGCTGGGATGGCTCATGGCAGCGTCCTCAAAACAAGTCTCCTCCTGTGCGAGTGGCGCATACAAGACGCGGACGCAGGCAAATAACATTAATTCCTATAATGAGTAGTTACCAGATTTCCATGCACTTATGCAACTATCCCACAGCACCTGCCGGAATAAATGAAGAAACGACTTGGCGCATGATTTTAAAAAGCTTTAATAAGAAGTTGGCCAGACGTCATGCATGAAATTTCGTAATATTTGGAAAGACAAGTTAGAAATTTTTGCTACATGTCAAACGAGACATTTTAAACTACACCAGACGTCGAGATAACAGAGCAACACGCGTTTTTACAGCCTTTTGCATAAATAAGTTCGCGTCTAGAACTTGACCCCCAAGTTGCAATGTGTCTGAGTAGGCGACTTTGTAGGCATATAATACATCTTACTCCTCCCACTTAATACGCAGGCAGTTTATTTAAATGGGAAGAAGCATCAGGAGAAACAACAACAACAACGACAACAGCCGCAGCAGCAGCAAAAATTCGCCTCCCTGCAGAAACAAGCCAGCTGTAGAGAGTGTTTCTCCATCTAGCGCTGCTAAGCGGCATTTCTTGCGTAACACCTTCAACGGGGCTCCAAGAGTGGCGCTGGGGAGCAAGTCAGCGCGTTGTCGTTCCAGAGAATTTACCGTGGCATACGCCGAGGCGTAGAAAGGATATGTTTACCGCATGGTTAGCGGAATGTTTTGAGAAAAAGGTACGATGTTCGCAGCATCTAGTGGGGGTTCGATATTTGTTCTTTTCGTTGAGGGGTCCTTTACTGCGGTTCTGTTTATCAGAGCGGAACACTTTTTTCTTAAGTGCAGAGCCCTTTAGGGGCTCGCCTTGTCGTAGCTCGCTTGTTGGACCCAAGTAGAGCCACACGGCGTTCCGTCGTCGCGGCGCAACCCATGGGCTTCGAAAAACACGTGGTTTATATAGTCATAACGTTCGAAACTCGGGAACCGCTGGAGCTTGTCATACATCTTTCCGTCGTTTAGCACAAACAAAACTGTAGGTACATTAGAGGCAAAATATACGTAATTAACTGGACGCGCCCGCATTCATTTATTTATAAACGCTCGTTGGGTTGGCTTTTACGATAGTAAGCGAAAAAAAAATGGCAGTGCAACGCCGGCACGTGCGCGAAAAAAAGCAAGCACAAAAAGAACAGAACTCCCGCTAGCGCAGTTTCAGGCAGGGGGCGCGCGAGCACTGCGAAGGCGGGAAATTTCAATTGCAATTGGTGGTAGCCGTGAGCGGATAACAGCGCTACAGCCGTTTACAGCGCTACAGCTTCGCTTTAAAAAGGCCGGTATGACGCAATGTCCGCGTGGTCCTTGATGGGGACCACGCGGTCAAGCTTCCACAACTAGGGAATATTTCGTACACCCTTAACAAAGTTCAAGTAGAGGAGGAAGCATTGTTTACGCTCTGACGTTGGCCAAGTTCTAAATGAATTGGTTGCTGATCCCACCAGACCTGCTACGCGACGTCCCCGTAAACTTTCCAGAGTGGCCAGGAGTTTCCTCAAGGTGAACGGAATAGCCATGACGGGCGCAGACAAGGAAAGTAGAAGACACGGTGGGCACAGGAAAGCGTCCACGACCTTGTTAACCACACCGAACACCAGCCGGCCAAAATACAGTCACGAGCGGACCAACGGAACCCGACCTTACAAATGTTCTGATCTAATGAACAAACTCGAAGTTCCCCGCAGGGGCCCATATGACTGAATGCTTTGATGAACTCGAACTAACGAAACGCAATCAGCGCCATTCCAGATTTAACGAAGTATTAGAGTTCCGCAAGCCTTCAACCCGAGCAAGAAGAAGAAATCCCGCATAGCACTCTGGAAATTGCTTCGTCGGCTTAACGAGGTGGCAGCAGATCTGAGCTACCACGACTACCTGAGCGCCGACGCAGACGCAGACGCCGACATGGTCGAGGTGTCCGGCTATAAGATGTCAGAAGATGCTGACGACCCAGAAACTGCTGAAGCTCATGTGCCCGCTTTAGGCCGGGTGATGGGCGCTGCTGACTTGCTCAGGAGGTTTGCCGGGGCTCACAAGGAACCGTGGACGCATTAAAAGCGCTTGCGTGGTATACAAAAATGTATGTGCACGCAGGCCAAAATCACATGCTTTTTTTGCCAAGAAATAAATTCCTCTCCCCCGAAACCCCAGCGTATTATTGTTATTATTTTCACCGCGAACGTTTAATGCACAACTAAATTATCGGCAGGCGAGCCTGGAAGCCGTCGAATTAACATGTCATGGTAGCCAGCTAGGATGCGCCCTCCCTTTAGACGCCAAATTGTGGAAGCAACTGCTTGTAAAATTACAGTCCTGATTTTACGATGTTCTCGATTTAACGAAATAATTTGCGATTCGCGGTGACTTCGTTATATCGGGTTTTAATAGTACCGCCTAGTACGCAGTTCATTTCACCTAAACCAGACGGCGCCAGCACTGCACTTGCAACTACTGCCATTTCACATTTGAAGTTTTCGTCGTAGACTGCCATTGTTTGCTGCGCATTGCGTCGTTAGCAAAAAGTGTATGGAAGGAACTAAAAACCCATAATTTAATATTAAGGGTGCAGTCAGAGCCTATGTTTGCCATCGCGGAAGAGAACATAACGTACGCAGAAGCGCTCGAATGTACGGAAACATGCGGGCTCCTTAGCTTTCTGCTACAACTAGCGTGATACCATCATTCGCTCCCGATCAGTATTGCGGAATGGGCCCCCTCATTGCATTCCCATGCATGCCGGGGAATTATAAAGTGTCATTAATGTTTTTTGTTCCGATTCCGTATGCAATGCCAAGACTTAAGCCATTCCGACCGCTGGGATGGCCGAACAGTTTAATTCCACCACTCTAACTCCTCGACGTAGCCTTTTGATAGCGGTTTTAAATTAACAGACGAACGCAAAAAAAATGCATAAATCCTAAGATGTGTCAAATTGGTAAATATTTGCAAGAAAATACAGCCTTCAGTATTGCTAGCAACAGAACAAATTCAAGGGATTGTAGCAGCTCGGTGACAAATCTTGTGTAATTATTCTATCTCCTTGTAGTCGTGGTAAAGTATGCATCGATGGCTTGCCACGCTTCCTAAATACCCCATCCCCCCTCTTAGGTGGTGTTAAAAGCAACTATACCAGTACAATGCTATTTGGTTGCCTTGTTTTGTTGAGGATCTCGTAGCGTCCCACTTTGCTGTCTCTTTTGTATATCAGCACACCAGTGCCAATCGTGAGATGCAGCCAACAATCTCACTCGTCAGGACCCTCCATATTTGTATACTGTCAGGAGCAAAAGCCTGGACTGTACACACGACCGAAGCCGGTCGTGGCTGTACACGAGGAGCGTCCGAAATGCGCCATCGAACAGCGCCATCACGCGAAGGAGAGCGTGCGGACGAGACACTCACTGTGCGGCTTACTTTAAACTGTAGAAAAATTCATTTGCTCCCAGGAGTCGATACGCCCTTGGTAGCCAATAGGGCCTAACGGTATTCCTTTGGCTGCACATGCGCCATGCTTTTTCAAAGCGTTGTGTATGAGCTGCAGAATTAGCGGACACTTATATGTTGAATGGGCGTTTCGTGCGAGTCCTAATGAATAATAGTTTACGCTTACGCCACAGATTGGGCATATTTGTGAAGTATTATTGGCAACAGGATGGAGTTACAAAAAAATGCGGGCCAATCCACCCTGTGAAGGTGGTTGAAAAGCGAAGCTGTAAACGGACAGCACACCGATTTACCTATGACGACTTCACTCTGAATGACACACCCCGGGGGGTTGGGGGGGCTCTAGGAAAACGTGGAACGAGATACAAGTGAAACGCAGCTAACCACACGCTTTAGTAATTCAAAGAGATATTTTTTACTAAGTTTAAAGCAATGCATGATCCATGAATAGGGGTTGGTTGAGTTGTATTAGTGAAGCAAATGAATGGAATGTCTTTGTTTATCAAAAAAGGAAGCTCAAACCCGGTATTAACGTCTCACTTTTCCTTCCGTCTTCTGCACGCCGATCTCGTCGCTTCCTTCGGAAGCGGCAGAGACGGAGGACAAGTGGGATAGCGTGCGTTGCTGTGAGCTTCCTTTAATTTCTATAACTTCTAGTGCATGCGCAAGGCGCGTACACGGCCGCAACACATGCCGGGGGCGGAGCGCACAGCGGCGCGACAGGTCGCGTGACGCTATCAAGCGGCATTAAGCGAGAAACGCAGGGATGGGGGGGGGGGGGGTAAAGCGCAAGATGTGCTCGGTGAGTGCACCGTCTGGCTCTCCCGTCTCCGCCTGGGCTCGTAGCTCAATAGGTAAGATAACAGGCTCCCGTTCCCTTTATTTATTCGTTCCTGGTTGGATTCCTGGAGGTGCCAGTAACTTGTATTTTTTCGGGGTACTTTTCTGTTGACGCCAACGGTCGCAACAGAACCCTTAGGGGGGGGGTAAAGGTAAAGAGCTTCGCTTTAAAAATAACGACAACACAGCAGAGCGTTGACGCGTCCACTGATAGGTAGATATGCTGCATTGACAGCAAATTTCGCCGCTCACAGAGACCACTATAAAAATTGGCGCCTCGTGGGGAGGCGAAGCGACCTTATTCGCCCGTTCATTTTACGAAGAGCGTATCGAGTCGTGCGAGCGAACGAGTATGCGTGCAGTGAAATAAGGCCGCACAGACAGTGTCTCGGAAGCAGGCGCTCTGTCGTGTGGTTGTGCTGAAACACCTTTCGCTTCCCCCCCTCGCATGGAATCCAGAGTTTTTCTCCGGACGTTACATGCACTTGAAATCCCTTACATTGAGCGGAAATTATACTGTTGCAACGCGAGAGACAGTAGGGCGGCGTCACGCACGGTACACTATTAACAGTTTTACATTCGCTGCACAGAAATCGCTATCCCTTTCACACTGGTCATTTTAATTGCGCATTATCCTGTCATTAACCCCTACCCCTACAATGCAGGGCATTATCGATACCTTCATTATAAGGAGCGGGGAAAAAGTTGTCACATTCTTCTGCGTGTGTCTCCGAGGTTCGTGCAATGCTCTCGTATCGTGATACAGTGAAATACGAACACTGGAGCTCGTGGCCTTCAGTACATGCCGCGCATCCTGGCAACTTAGCGGCGTATGTGCAGTACGAACAAATTACGAGAGTGCTTGTCCAAACTTGGTATGGAAACACCATCGTGCGGCGTGGAAGTTTTAAGTGCGAATGCATTTTAGCGGGGTCTGCTTCGACCGGCGGCGCAGCAAAGCGTGGCGGCTAGCAAGGAGCGCAGTGACTCGGGCGGAGTAGAGAGAAGAGAGAGAAGAAGAGAGCGGCAGGTGATGAGGATGCGCCGCACGCGACGTCTAACGATAGCCGGACGAGGATGTAGTGTTAGAAGCGCCTCGTGTATGGCTTACCATCCGACTCGTCGAGGGCTCGTTCGGCGTCTTTCAGCGGGCGTTTGCTCTCTCTCGGGTCCCGTCTCGTAACGCTCGATCGGAAGAAATAGAAAAGAAGCGGCGGGCCTCGCTCCGGCGATTGCGCAAGCGCCCAGCGTGCACACCAGTGCATTCGCCTATCCATTCGTCCCCTCGGGAGGTGGGGAGATTTTTTTGGTTTGTCTTCCCTCGCGTTTGGCACCCGCGCACGCGGGCTTTACCTAACTTCGTCGCTGCGCTGAGTGAAAACGGTGCACGTAGCTATATTACTTTATTTTTAAGTGCAGATCACCTTAGGGGATCGCTTTGTCATAGCTCGCTCGCTGGACCCAGGTAGAGCCACACGGCGTTCCTTCGTAGCGGCTGTCATCGCAGCGTAACCCAGACGCTTCGAAAGCCAACGGTTTATACAGTCATAACCGTTCAATCGCGTGAACGCTAGCGCTTGTCATAGGTCCCCCCGTTGTTTAGCGCAAAGAAAACTGCAGGCACATTTCAGGCAAAACCTGTGTATATAACCAGCAGCCCCCGCGTTCATTAGTTAAGAACGCTCGTTGGGTTGGTTTTTTTCGATAGTAAGCGAAAAAAAGTGGCAGTGCGACGCCGGCACGCGCGGGAGGAAAACACAAACGGAACAGAACTCCCGCTGGCGCAGTTTCAGGCAGGGGGCGCGCGAGCACTGCGAAGGCGTGAAATTTGAATTGCGTTGGGTGGTAGCACTGAGCGGATAACGGAGCTACAGTCCATTATGGCGAGTCACTGCTCTGCACTTCCGACAGCGTTCACATTGAGTGAAACGGCTTTAATTTTTTGAACGGCAGGACACTTTGGTGGTGGCCGGGTGCTAATAGCAGACACACTGGGACGTTCGTTTTCCAACGTCCCGTCGATAGAACACCGCGCGCGTTATTAAAGGCTGATGACGTTTGGTTGACAGACATGAAAAATACACTAAACCATAATTATATAAGCTCCTTTTAAAATCCGTGGTTTAACGCACCGAAGCTGTAGTATAAACTTCGTCTATGAGGCGCGCTGTTGTGAATTGGGCTACGGAATAATTAGGACCCCCTGAAAATATTTAACATATATGCTTATGTTTATCGACAGGTGCGAACGCTGCAAGAACAGACCCAAAGTAATGTTAAGTCACAAAGTCACAAATAGGTTTGCTACATCTGGAGGAGAGTATTGCACAATCGCGTTGAAATACGGTGTCGCACTGCTTAGGTGTCGCACTGCTTAGAGGTGTCGAAGCCTCTTGACTGCCTTACTTGCGTCGAAAGGCATCTGCTGTAGATGAAACTGCTCAAGCCGGAAATGTTGAGAATAAATGCCATTAGTCCTCCGTATGTTCTGCTGTGTGGCAGTAAACCTAACGTTACCACACCCCTCAAGCTGGTTATCACAGTAGAAAAGTAGAGATGTTGAAAACACATCCACACAGATGCCGAAAGCTTCATCCTTGGTAATTTGGAGAGGGCGCCAGAAGGTTCAAAAGTCATTTTAAACAGAAGATGTAGTGCCCTCCCTGGGGCCGTTGTACGCCAATACGCCCTGCAGGAAAGCCAACTTTCTCTGACGATGTTGATGAAGGATCGTGGGTTAAGCGAAAAAAAAAAAAAAAAAAAACTTCCCCGTTGCCGGAGTCGAACCTGGGACCCTCGCGGTATGAAGCCGGCGTCTATCCGATTGCCCCATTTGGACTTTTTTTTTTTTTTTACGGTGACTGGACAAGTAAGCCAGTGTTTTTCGCGAACATGCCTTGGCGACAACTCCGGCCAGATATCTGGGCATCCCCCTTGAAAACTACCAGGATGCTACAGAGTACTGGGACGGAGAAACTGAATGAGTTAGAGAGAAATTAACACAATGGGGGGAAAGGGATCTGTCAATGTTTGCCCGTGCATCAGTATGTAATGTGTTTGCTGTTGCCAAGGTATGGTACGTCCTACAGGCGATTTGTATGTCAAGAAGGAACAAACAAAAGCTGCACAGAGTGTTTGCGTGTGTTTTTGTGGGCTCACATTGGGAGAGCATCAGTCGAACTCATTTGTTTCGCTCGGTCAAAAGTGGTGGATTGGCACTGGCACATTTGTTTATCCGACAAATAGTTTCTAGGTTCATGTTTCTGAGAGATCAGAGAGATTGATTTCTACGTACTGTGGTACAAGTCCGACTACGTGATGTCATTCCAGACTATGTAGTTTCAACTTCTGAAATGCGATGTGTACCTGTGCGTGGGTTCTTGCCGCGAAGTGGTGGATGCTTTTAGGATTTTAAGGGTTAGGTTTTCCTCGGAGTATTTGAGTAGTGTACCGCGGAAAACGTTTGTACAAATATATGATTGATGTGTGTCTGCCTGTTCCGGTTAATCGTCCGTTATATGCAGTGGGTTCAGGAAAAGATGTTCTAAAAAGAGTGAAACGAATGCCAGTACGTTCATCTGTTAAATCTTTCTTTTTAAACTTCATAGCGGCACGCTACCCGGTAAAACCCTGGCTGCAGGAAAAATGACTATATGTACACCCATGGACACTTAACTGTAGACTATGCCAAAAGCTGGAAACAATTGAGCACATCTTTCTGGACTGTTGGGATGCGGTGTTCACTGGGACCATCGTCAACGAACCCCGAAAAAAGACTTACCATTAACGCCCTTATGGCATTCGCTTTTTGCCCCGTAAACAATGATGGAGGCGTGCCCTATGATATGTTCATGGCACTTAGTCTGCATTCTATGTGGAAAACTCGCATGGCGGTTCAAAATGCCGAAGAGGATGCTCGCACAGTGCGAGAGTACTTCATTGAAAGCGTTGCTTATATAAGAGAAGTTTATCGAGTGATGCCGGAAGAGCCTGAGTGGTTACCCATTCTGGATGTTCTAGCGCAATTTAAGATGTTTTAAGCCACTCCCTTCAGCCGATTGGTGGCTGGAGCTAGTAATTTGTGTACTGAACAGTGCGTGTTGTGTTGTCGCCAAGCAGGCAATAAAAAAAAGCCCCATTTGGACATTTCTTTCTTTTTTTTATCGAAGCGATCTTGGAAACTCAGACGACAACCAAAGAATACGTCGAGAAGAATGGCGTCGCTCTGCGGGCCGCCATAAGGCTGTTAGCCACAAGACGTTAGGTCTAACTTCCCATTTTGAGGTTTACGACGTTAGGCCTCACTTCACATCTTGGGGTTTAACACCTCCAACCGGCACCCACTCAAAACATCGCACACTGAGCGACAACCAGCAGGTGCCATTCGCGCCCTACACCCCAAATCCAAATGTTACGCCTACGGACTGCACGCCCGAGAGTTGCTGTGGGTATTCTCGAAAATTGGTGCGTACCTCCAGAGTAGCACATACTCACTGTGTCGGATTGGCCAACCAAAGAAGAAGAAGAAGAACAAACTTTAATCGGCAACAATAAATTGTGTGGTGGCTTCCTAGTCCGGAAGTCCACGGGCAAGCCTGGCGCTCGCCGCTCGGTCAACAAATATAATCTGGTCTTCGACGCTCGAGCTGGATAACATGCTCTCCCACGTCTCACGGGAAGGCTTGGGAAGGGGATGACGGTCGGGGTTTCGGTCGCGCTCTCAGACGAAGTGATAGAGTGTGCCTGAATTTTCGCAAGACGCACACTCCGGGGAGTATTGGGTAGGAAATAGATGATTTAGTCGTACTGGGTTTGGGAATGTGTTCGTCGTAACGTGTTTTCCTATATATTAGATAAACGGGTTTGGGCAGGGGACAGGTCCTCTGCTCTAATGTTGTGTTATTTCCTGGTAAGTCTCAATCCATGTTGTACTGTGCTAATCCTCTGAGGCCAGGTGGGTGAGAGCGCAGTCCAATGCATGGGCTGTGTCGTTGCCCGGGAGATCGGAGTGGGCAGGGGTCCCCACGATTCTGACCGTGCCAGAGGGAGTGGTTTTGCTCAGGAGGCGCAGTGCTGGTGAAGAAGCTTCGCCAGCCACGTGGCTTCTGCATGCCGCGTGACAATCGGAGATTACCGTAATCGCAGTGGTTTGGGTTAGAGCCAAGGCGATTGCCACTTCTTCCGCTTCCTGGATGGAGCCGGTCCTGATTGTGAGACTGATGAGTGGTTGATCCGTTGAGGTAACGACTGCAACCGCTGCTCCTCGGTATCGCTGGTATATGTCCCAAACCTCCTGAAAAATATGCAGCTAGCGCAACCAAAGAATACATCACGAGAAAGCTTCACGTTCAGCCATCGCGTCGTTAGAAGGAGGGCTAAAGATTTTTTTTGTAGCGTGAGCTACACGTGGCCGAGGTTGAGCAGTTTCGCGTGGCTCCTGGAGAGCCGTGCTGCGCATGCGCAAGGAGCAGTGACGTCACAGGCGCACAGAACGTTGCTCGCTGCCCGGCGGCTCTAACACACCCCGCGCGGCCAGCGTCTTCGCCGACCTCCGTTCCGCACGTGGCGGCCGGGTCCACTTGATCATGCGAGGGGTGGCCGGGTGTGGAACCGATGGCTCGTGCGTCGCAGCAACACCGGCGTGCGCCTGTGGAACCAGCTTAGCTCTGGGGCGATTGGTGACGCTGCGCCGGAGCCGCTTGATAAATATACATGTGTCACATAATGCGTATACCGTGTGTGTGTCATTGAAGGAGCAGTAAGCATGATAATCAAGCTAATCCTAGACAAGCAGGAAAGCTAAGAATAACCAGCTGAACCTTAGCTCACGCTACGTATATCCTGGCATAGCCGAGCTAAGCCACTGCTAATTTTTTCTCTGCTCATCTCGTTTTGATCTCCTCTTTTTGATCGGCGATTGAGTAGCTAATCAAAGCGCATCGTTTTTAGCGTTTAAATATGGCCTTCCGTTGCTGAAGACTTGAGGCCTGCGATATTGTAAGCGTTCGAGTGTTCTGAGCGGGTGCTGGGGTCCAGGTTACGCTCCAAAAAACTCCGCACGGACAGATTGCCGCCAGGCTGGCACTAAATTCACGGGAAAATGTACCAGGTGGGCTTTCACGAACCAGCTACAAGGGCGCTGATTGCTCGCTGGGTCAAGGTTGGAGACAGCTCGAAACCCTTTGTCGTTTCGGGGGTGAGTTTTGGGTTATTAGCCTGCAAGCATTTCGCGATGTCACTTTGCGCCATCGAGTCACCGTGCTTTCCAAGGCTGTAACACTGGTCCACAATTTACATCTTACACCGCCAAAATACACTTTACCTCGTCTGCACTGCTACTACAAACTACAGTGTGTCTGTGTGTGCACATGTACTGCGACAGTAGTAGGCGCAAACAGCTACTTTGACGTTTCTTGGGACGCTAGAAACGTGTTACCCGCCGACAGCCTCTCATTGTTCGTTGCTTTGCTCAAGGTCAGTGACGAGCGCATAAATGAGTATGAGACTGAGGACAGCGATCAACCTGTTGTTACAAGGACCACATTGGTTATGCATTATGCCTGCGCAGGTCCCAGCTGAGTCCAATTCAGTTGGTCTATGATTTAGCCCATGTCATTCCCATTTCATTCCGAGCAAAAGGCCCTCAGTTTTGTTTTAATTCCGCTCCTCTGAGTCACGTATGCATTCTATTCACATTCCATTGCGGGGCTGCAAGAAGGCGGGATGATTCTGGAGTCATTCCAACTATGGAGTGGTAATTCCGAACTGCTCCCGATTGTTTATGTTACCCCGTAGGTCCGGCGTGTCACGCAGAATCCGACAGGTGGATGAGAGGCAGTGTGGAAAAGTAGCGAAAAAAATTAGCAGTGGCTTAGCTCGGCTATGCCAGGATATGCGTAGCGTGAGCTAAGGTTCAGCTGGTTATTCTCAGGGTTTTCTGGTTGTCTAGGATTAGCTGATTATCATGCTTACTGCTGCTAAAACAATTTCCAATCAAACCCAATCCAATCCAATTTAATCCAGTCGCGGCGGCGGCGGCTCCGGCGCGCCACTTGTGCGCCTTGAGACGTCAGTGCTCCTAGCGCATGCGGAGCACGGCTCTCCAGGAGCCACGTGAAACTGCTCAACCTCGGCCAGTGTAGTTCACGCTACAAAAACGTGTGCTTTACCGAATACGACTGTCGTTCGGAACGTATGTTGTCAGTTTCCGCCCTCGCTGAGCAGCCGGTACATACTTTGCGAAAGCCAGTACTCTCGAGCACACGTACTAGTATCTGTGAAGTCTTGAGGCAGCAGATTTCGTTGCGGAAGTCCGGCGACGGGCCTCCGCGTTGACGACGTATCTGCATGCAACACATGGATCTTTGGGCCCCATCATAGTTCCCTCCTGGACTTTATACGCGAAGCGAACATTCTCTTCATCTAGCAAACTTCCCTCATCATCAACTCATACCATTTATCTATGCCCTGTGGCAACATAAACACTCCAAAAAAAAAACAGTCTTGTAAGGGTAAAGAACATTATCCGTCACATTTTCGTCGTCGTCCCCTGCAGTGTCACAACTCATAGGCTACCAGGGAAGTGAAATTCATCATTCCAACGCTAAGTAATCAAATTCTACGTTGGGTTGCAATCCGTGGCTTTTATGTTTATCGCAGTTAATTCTTAAAGCCAGGAAACAGTAAAACTTGCGACAGCAAAGTCGAACAAAAACCACTACATGATCAGGTCAATTAAAATATAAAGTATAGTCCACAAAAAATTGTCCAGTAACATATGCTGAGAAAAAAGAATGATCAGTGCCCTTTAACATGTAGGCGTACGTACGGACGTAACGTAAGCCAAAGCCCCTGACACACAGCTTAAAAAAGTGACTGCAGGTAATACGTGAGAACCGAAACTGCCCTTTTTATCACCTGCTTAATCTGTAAGACAAATGGCACACTAGACGAACTGCTATTCTTTGAAACAAAGCAATAAACTCATTTTACACTATTTCAGCAATTTATTGAGAAGTAGAAAATTTACATTCGTTGAATGGCAGTATTTCGCCTGAAATACGGGTTGTTTCGTGTAATATCGTTTACAAGAAAATAAAGCAACTCTCGTTGTCTGACATGAAGACGGTAGTTTTCTTTTCAGCCGTAGAAGCCAAAGCCGCGTCCGTACCAACGGTATGGAATGAAGCCACCGAAGCTCCTGTAGCCACCGAATCCTCCGTATCCCACAAACGGACGAAAGCCACCGAATCGTCGGTATCCCCCAAACCAAGGGTAGCCAACAAATCCTCCGATGCCGCGTCCATAAATGCCGTTGAGTTGCGCCACTGCCAGGTTGCACAGTGTAACCAGGACCACGAAGGTGACCATGGAGGACTGGCGCGTCATGTTGGCTAATTGGGCCTGCAAAAATCTGGGAATAGAAAGCAAAACACTAATTTGGTTGCTAAGTGGTACAAAAACATTGTCACACATCTGAGAATTGGGACAATGGGACACAGTTAGACTATCGTTTTGTGAATACCAGGTACGCTGATTGAAAGGAAAATTGCGCAGAGACATTTAGGATTGCGCACGTGTACGAACGCAAAACCCGGGCAACAGCGCCAGAGCTATTAGCACTGCACGGGCCTGATTTTAAGGTCCGAGCCCGGCCCGAGCCCGCTTTGTGAAGCCCGAGCCAGTCCCGGGCCCGTAACACCTAGCCCGGGACCGGACCGGGCCCGCGCATTTATAAGTGAGCCTGGTTAGGGCCCGGCCATTTATTTTTTGCTCTAAGGAGGGCCCACGTGTGTGTGTGTGTGGGGGGGGGGGGGGGGCTGTCTTAGACGCTGAAGAAAATTTGTTTATCATATTTCGTTCAGTGCCTTCGTAGCGGGCTATCAGACGGAGCACGTCATGAACTGGAACGCAAAAAATAAGGGTTTAAAAGTTCACGTAGGTTAGCTTTCACCGCCTGCAGTTCGCGCCACATCGCTGGTATTCTTACACGGGGGACACCATCACCTTTGATGACTATACTCTTGGCAACTTCACGTGGTTTTCTCGTGTTAGTGCGGACCTCTGGAAGTTCTACAGACAAGCCGTCTCCTCATGAAGAGACTGTGGCATGACGGCCAGGACTAGGGCTGTTTAAAGAATGAAGTTTGTCTCTCTCTCTCTCTACCACTCTCTCTCTTCTCTCTTCTCTCTCTCCTCTCTCTCTCTCCAGCCACAAGTGTTGTATTGCCTGAAATATGTTGCTGAACATTTGAATCCAGTGTATGTACGTGCCTGAGATATTTAACCTGCGGGTCCGTTTGTTGTTGGCGGTGGGTGTTTTCTTTAGAAGGCGACTTTGATTCCCGGCCACGGAAGCCGCATTCAGATTGGTGCGACATCTAAAACATACCTATACATAAATATAGGTGCACAGTTTTAGGTTGTCTGAATTAATTTGTTCCCCGCTAGGCCATTCCTTGTAATAGTATCTTTGGTATGTTATACACCAAAATATAAAATCTTGATGCAGTACGTGAATTATAATTGAAATTAGAGTATAGTGAATATCACACCCAGCACAACTCGTTTTTAAAACTATGCGTACAACTAGCATCAAGAAGCACGTAGGAATAGACTCCGAATATTGATTTTTTCTGCTTTTTTCCGCACTTTACTTCGGCCCTATTAACGGCTGGGCCTATGAATTCAAGCCCAAGCCCGGTCCGGGCCCACGGCCTCGAGCCTGAGCCCGGCGCCCGGGCCCGCCGATAATCGCCTTCGGGCGGCCCGGCCCGGCCCGCGGGCCGGGTCCCGCACGGGCTTTTGGGCCGGCCCGGGCCCGTGCAGTGCTCTAGCCAGAGCACCACCGCGTCCTACACTGCTTATGTCCTCGTTCCATGATCTAACCGAGGACCACCCATTGAGACACTGAATAAGCCTTTATCGACTCCGAGCTAAAGGTGTCAGTTGCCTAAAGCAACCTAAATAGTGTCGTGGGGCCGGATGCCATCACGTACAGACTGCTTAAAAGCTTGAGCGACTGATCCAAGAAGGATCCCTTAAGCCACATAAATGAGGACTGGATGAGCGGTAACCTACCGAGGCGATGGAAGCAGTGGTATGTCAGATTAATACCGAAGCCCCTAAAATCTCCTCACATTGAAAATTTAAGATGAATTTCCCTCACGTCCTGTGTGGGCGAAGTGATATACAGGACGGTGCTAAATAGGCTGCTATTGCATCTGGACAACATCAATCAGATGCCGGTGGACACCATGCTTGCATTCCCGGAGCGCCTCGGAACGCAGGACGTGTTGCTACAAATCGAAAAGGACGTCAGGAAGCAGGCCACAAGACATTCGCTCAGGGCCTTTTTGCCGCTTGACCTCAAGCGCGCATTTGATAACGTCTCCCGCACCAGCGTCCTGTTGAACCTCCAGGGCCCCGGATGCGGACAGCGGGTCGAAAATTACGCTATGGGAGCCTTTCACCCATCGCAAGACCCGAATCAAAGCAGAACAGGAATCCCCCCCCCCCTCCCCGCGAAGTTGGGGATCCGGGTGACTCCCCCAGGGATTCGTCTTGTCATCCCTCTTGTTCATCATGGACCTCCTGGGTCTGCCTAAGGCGCTCGGAGCAATCGATGGCTAGGGGCAAGCGCTCTAAGCCGACGATATCTCGTCTTGACTTCGAAAACCGGCTCCTTAGGATGGATCCAAGACACGATGCAGGCAGAAGGTGTGGCCTTGGATTCTCCCTAGGAAATCAGCACTGCTGATCATCCGGCCATGGGCGCTAAAGAAACAAAAAGAGGGTGGGAAAGTTAGTCTAGAGGGCGAAGACATCCGCCATGTCCTAGCACCAAAATTCTCGGTTTAGTCGTTCAGGCCGACAATAAAGCATTAATGTCCGTTGAGAAAATTAAGCACACGTCGGAACAATTCCTTCGTATGCTCCGACGGCTAGCGTCAAGAAGAGGAGGCCTGAAGGAGAGCGGCACACTCAGGCTGGTTCAAACCTTTGTGGTCTCCCGTATCCCACGCGTAACACCTTATCTCCTCCTGAACAAAGGGGACACGCAGGTGCTGAATGTCATCATCCGCAAAGCCGTCAAGCAAGCTTTTGGAGTTCCTATGGTCGAGTGTACAAGGAAACGCTTGAAAATGGGCTTGCATAACATGTTGGACGAGTTTATTGAGGCTCATCTTGCCATTCAGAACCTGAGTCACACAAAGGCGGGCAGACGCATCCTGCAAAACATCGGCTGTAAGGCGACGAAACCTGAGGAGAGAGAAAAGCTGGCGGACGAATGCCTGGAAGCCATCACACAGAAGCCAATCCCCAAGAGCATGAAAGCGGCGAACCACCGTGGCAGGCAGGAGGCTAGAGCGTGGGCTCTCAACAGGCTTCTGTTTTTCGGACGCCTCTATGAACGAACGTACGAACCGGTCCACAGCAACGGTGACTCCCACGCAGATACTACTGGTGTGTGAGTTGCTGAAGTTAAGAACGCTGAGCAGGCAGATGAATTGGGGATTTCCCTTTTCCTCACCCTACCGGGTAAGAGCAAAGTGGTCCAAGCCTGAAGAAGCTTCCAGTCGTGCTAGGTGCCCCACTTGGCCCTCCGTAGGCTCATACACAAAATGCCCCCGAAATAGAACGTAAAACTAGCGTGGGTCCTGGTCTGTTCTGCGATGGAGGACATTGAATTTGTCCACAGCAGGCCCGAAAACACGGCCGTGGAAGAGGCGAAAAGCCAAACAAGTGCTCAATGATAGGGACGTAACTACTTACTACAGGCACTACAGGCGGAGACTCCCAGCACCACGCGCAGAACTCGCGAAGTGACAGCTAACTGTATAACGGTAAATCCAGACAAAATCCTTTCCGCATCCCCGACTACTCAACTGCATGTTCCCAAGTCAATCTGAAGAGAAGAAGGTTTCCTAGACTGCGAAAAATTGGGCCATCTCCAGCCTGTGATAGCAGAGTGTAGGGTTAGTCCGAAACACTCACTCCCTTACCTATGCCTCACCTTACCAGCCCAACACTAACCTTTAACGAGATCGGGAGGAGCTTGTTGCCCAGACCCGCCCTGAAGAATCAGGCCGAGTGTGGACACCAGGTGGCGGGAGCAGCATATGAATTCGCGTGAAGAGGGAGCCACCTCCGTCCAGAGTGGATTTCGCACTGAGCGCCTCAGAAATAAGGTTTATTCTTTTACTCTCTCTCTCTTGGTTGCTAGCGTTCTACTCTCGTCCGCACGTAGAGCAGCGATCAAAAGCGATCAATTTGACGTTTGAAGCGCCCAGAGTACACCTGGTTTAGGAGAGCTCCGGATTAATTTTGTTCACCTGGGGATCTTTACGTGCTATGGAATCTCGGCACACGGGCGTTTTCGCTTTTGGCTTCCGTCTGACAAGCAGCCACCGCAACAGGGATCGAATCCGCTTCCTTTAAGCTCGGCAGCACAACGCCTTAATCACTGAGCTACCGCGGCGGGTAGAGCAGCATTCAGACTATTTTATAGCCAAAAAATTAGCAGTGGCTTATCTCGGCTGTCTCAGGATATACGTAGCGTGAGGTAAAGTTCAGCTGGTTATTCTCAGGCTTCCTGGGTGTCTAGGATTAGCTGATTATCATGCTTACTGCTGCTAAAACGATTTGAAATCCAATCCTATCCAATCCAGTCTATTCCAGTCCAATCCAATCCAATCCAATCAAATCCAATCCAGTCCGGTCCAGTCCAGTCACTGCTCCTCGCGCATGCGCAGCACGGCTCTCCAGGAGCAACGTGAAACGGCTATCAACCGGCTCCGGCGCACCGTCAGACTTGGAGGCGCACAGCTGGGCACGCGCCAGCGCCAGTGCGTCTGCGGGGGCTATGACGTCACTCCTCTGGAATCCGCAGACCGGCGAATGTGCATATCCAATTCTCTGCTCAGCAAACTCCAATTGGATTGAATTTACAATCCAATACAATCAAATTTAATCCAACCAATCCAACCCAATCCCTCCCAAATCGAATCCAATCCGACCCAGTCCAATCCAATTCTCCTCGCGCTTGCGCAGCACGGCGCTTCAAGGTCCACGCGAAAGTGCCCACGCGAAAGCTCGGCCAGTGTAGCTTACGGTACAAAAATGGCGCCAGAGCCCCGCTGCGCCCCTCAACTGTGCAGTTCCTTCCCCTGAGCTCACGTTTGGTATCATTCATGCGGATGCCACTGACGAGGACGATGGTCGCTTTTTGTGTTTCATTAGACACACAAGAATTTCACCCTAAATAGTGACAAATTAAGCCAGGGAGCAAGTTTGCTATAATTCGCTACCAACAAGGCATGATGTATTGAAGGTTATGCCTGATTATTTTATGATGCAATTCTTGCACAGTGTTACGGACATAGAGAAATTTCCCCTTGTTTGCATGCTATTTCAATAGGAAAAGCGTCCGTGCGCATAAACAGTAGATTTTGGACCAAAATATGGCATACATATACTTGTTCTAACAGGACACAGTTCTCGGGCTTACATATTTTCATGTTGCGGGCCGTGCATGTCGCCTTGCTGAATCTGCTCGGGATACAAAGATTGGTCATAAAATGTAGTTCATAGTGGTAGTTTCGTTGAAGAAGGCCCATGCAGACTTTATTAGCTCACCTTGTCACTCTGCAATTTTGTTTCCTTAACAATTGTTTGAAATGAAGCGCACATGACAGGTTATAAGCGATGACTAATTGTCACTAAACTGATGTGGCAGACAGTCGTGCAGTAGATGATACAGATGAAAAAGAAGCCTGGAAAGCAGGCGGCCACAGGAGTGGTTACACGTGTTGCAGGCGTAAGCGCTGTGCACACCAAATGGCAGCTAACATTTCCCCACAAAGTCGTCGTTGTACGAAATGGGAAAATGTGACTTGCCAAGTGAGCAAGGAAATAAGCCAGAAACAATCGAGCAAGGAAGTCGGCATTTGTTATTATGCAGTTTGTTATTAATTTTGGTCAATTACCGGCGTTTACTATGTGCATAATTGTGTATGGGTCTGCACGAAGGTTCCCAGATACACTTGCGACAGATTTTATCGAGGGCACCGTATTGGCCCGTCGCGAGACAGCAGCGATAATCGTACAGGAGCTCATTGTATTCGGAGCACGGAGGAAAGAAAAGGTTAGGAGAGGCCCTGACATCACGTTGTGAATCCGCACCCACCATTTCGATGAGCCTACTGAGCCCAGCACTCTTTCCCATTTTCCTTCTGCTGTTTCCGGTTTCAGAACAGCTTCGCGGTACGGGCGGATCGCGAAAGCGAGAGCATACGACGGGAGCAGTGTTTGGGCCCGTACAGCACGGCGGTCTTTGCGCGCTACGTCTCAGCTGATGAATATCACTGCACGCGGATAAGTGGCTGCAGTGGTTTGCGAGATGCCCCACTGTTGCGTGCCGGGTTGCCGGTCGCACCCGGCAAAACTTGCCGAAGCTGCCAACGCGCACCTTCTCACCTGCAGACCGATAAGGATGGAAAACCCCTGCGCGGAATCGACGAGATATCGCCGCAAGAGAACGGCGGCAATGCTCTCCGACGACGCCAATTATTAACCATCGGACGTTGAATTAGAAGGAACATTAAACCACAAAGGACACGGCATAGAAGAAACGCTGCGAAATCAGCTGTAGTGCACAGATTGGAGACGACGACGACGCCGCAGCGGCTGCGCTGTGTTGCCATCGCAGCGAGGCAGCCGCAGTCAAAGCGCCGTAAAAACGTGTCCGTGGCATTAAGCCAGATTTATCCGCCGCAGCCTTAAAATCTAGGCAACACAGTCTATGGGCTCATTAAAAATGACGTCAATTCCTGCACACATTTTGCAATGCATTGGGATTCCAGCGGCTTCTCCTTAGTAGTCTTTACTCCATGTTTCGGAGAGTTGGGCGATTACTTATCGTTGGTCCGCTGGGTACACTGCGTGCGTGTATGGAAATTTGTTTCCCCACTGGGAGTGCAGAATCGCCGGTCAAAACGTAAGGGGCGTTGCGATACGCCAACATAGCGGCGTGCTGTGCACGCTGCCGGAAAAGAACAGATTGTAAAGATCTATAAGTGACTATAATCTTCTGAATCTTTTTTTCGAACTGGGATGGGTAAAGGTTTACTCTTTTTGTTCGCCGTGAACATTTGGCAGAGTTCGGTTAGGAGAGAATGAATGCCCAGACAATTTCCAGCTGCCAGACGCACGCGCATGGGTGACGCATACACTCGTGGACAAATGAAATGAGAATTGGAAAATATGAACGAGAAGACGCAAAATAAAAAAATACTGTTTGTGGAGTTGCAATAATGGCGCGGTATTTGTATATTTGAAATACACATTTCTCAACTTTGTTTTTGCAGCTAAGCCACGCGTCATTTTGGCTTGCACGGAAAGAGATCGCGCTATTTGTGTGTTCTGACTCTTATCAAGTGCACAGCAGTAGTTTGAGTAGCTTGAAACAACACTGCCAATGACGCAGCACAACGGTATCTTCGAACACACTAGTTCAGCTGATATGTGGCGAAGCGCGGTATTTTGATTCGCGTTCGGAGCGACGGCAGTCGCACGCGGCCGCAGAACAGAAAGGACAAGCTAAGACCAACTGAAAACGCATAAGCAACAAAATGGAGGTGCCCATGAACCGTCGCTGTGTAAACAAATGTCACGTGATGCGAACTGACCAATGATCTTGGCGGCGGCATGGAACAATAGGAGAAAAGAGTGCCGATACTGTGAAACCTTATCCGGACCCTAGTACGTCCGCACGGTTCCGCACGGTTCTGTGGTTCCGCACGGCCTCCTGCAATGGCGCATCCAAGGGAAAAACAACAAAGAGCTATTGCTCACGCGGGACCTTCCGGTAGATTTGCGGCCGTTGACTCACGGCGCAATACTTACACTGCGTTACGCTTGCAAACTTGCGCTGTGTCGTAGCCTTTCTGTATAAGGCAGGTGACTCGGTGTCAAATCCGGTCGCATTGGGGCAAGTACGACTCTTCTGGCCACGACGATTCCTGGGCCTGTCTCTTTCTTCTTCCTGCTGCGACTTTTGCGTTTGGCAGAGGTGATAGCCGTATTCGAAAGGTGGGCAGCGTGTAATCCTGTGATTTTTTTAATCGACCAAGGAGAAGTCGACCACCAGTCGCGGAGGCAGTGATGCACTCATTGTGGCGTGAAAGCCATCAATTCATAGGCAAGAAGTGCAGCGACTGCAGCATATATACCTAATAAGGTAAACCTAACCGTAAACTGGCAGGCTGGGTTTCAGCTTCTAGAGTCCTTGTGTCAGCCTCTATGCAAACCACGTAAAGAATTGTAGTTCCAGCTCCCAACAGCACTGATAGTACATCACTAAGACTGCGATGTCCTATCCGCGAAATTTTCTAATAACATTTTGTACATTCCTTCTGTAAATTCAGATTGTTGCTCCTCGTCGTACTTTACCGGGCATCCACGTCGGGTTTCATTGCTTCGTTCGTAGGCAGCGCTGGATATTAAAAAGAGGAGCTTCTACCAAGCGTACCGCAAACCATCCGCGAGTGTTTACTTCTACCTAGGCTGGAAAACCCTGAGTGGGAAGGGAGACTGTCCAGGGAGGCTGTCAGTTGCACCTATGTGCAACTGACCTTTGGTAGAGCACCAAACAGGCTTGACTGTAAACGAGCTTTTAAAGGCCGGGGCTACTACTTTTGTTATGCCCAACGCACGATGGCGGGTACCTATGCCCCTGTATAGTTCTGCGTTACCTGCGCTCACCGTCAAAGAAGCGATGTACGACCAATACAACAGCTCAGTCTGCAAGGCGGTTCGCTGATCATGCGCGCGCTGCGGCACCATGCGCACTGAGGCGCGTCATGATGGGGGTACAAAGTGACGCAACGAGATACCATTCTGATCCAATGTGACTGCTAACCAGCCCAAGGCTTCCGCCATGTGCCCCATTCCCGCATGCGGAAAGCGCCTTTGAGGTTTTTGGCTAATCTCACCTACGGGTATCTTTCCTGTGTGAGTCGGTGTGAAATGGGCATGGGGAGCAGTGAGACTTTTCGTTGGCGTTACAGTCCGTAGTTGTGGTGAGATATACGAGGCTGAGTCCATAAAAAGAGTCCATGCGTAATGAAAAGCAATACAGTCGATCCCGGATATATCGAATCCCAATATATAGAATTAGTGCATGTATCGAACAGACCAAGCACCCGCTTAGAAATATCATGCAAAATTGCATCCCCTGTGTACAGGTGCATCGAACTCTTGTCCACCGTCACATTCGATATATCGAACGCCGCGCTGCAAGTGCCCCTGGAAATGCTCTTCTCGTGATGAGTCTTAAGCGATGATGATGACTTCTCGCGAATCGCACCGCTTGGGTGGCCTTCAACACCTGCTCGACCTTCTGAATGCGCTATCATGTGGATAGCCCTACTACAACGAGTACACGGTGTAATTGGATGCGAAAAAGGAAGGACCGGGGAAATCGACGAGAGGCGTTGTGACCGAGCGGCGGCTCTCACGGCGTGGAGACCGTCGTGGCGTGGTGCGTGTTTGTTTTGTTCGGGGCGACATGTGTTCAGAGCCCTATGGTAGCGAAAAAACGGTACACTTCGGAGTTAAAGACGAAGGCGGCATCATTACACCGGTGGAGGCCAGTGAAAAGAAGTCGTAGGTTGCAGAGAGTCGAAATTCGCAATTGCTGGCAGCAGGTGTGAGCACTACACTGCGCAGCACGTTGACGTAAAGCGAGGGCAAGTGCAGCCCGGTTGTCCTGCAGCATGGTTGTTCTGGAGTACTTCCTCTATTTTCTAAAGTTCTGGAATATTCCCTGACAACAGGACTTACAAAGTGTTTGGAGGGCCAACAATTACTTGTAAAAAAACAATTCGGATTCAGGGAAAAAAGGTCGACGGAAATTGCACTATTGCGAATAAAAGATAAGATATGCTCAAATATTGACTCAAAGCACTACACTATAGGGCTTTCCCTTGATTTTAGGAAAGCATTCGATTCTATTAAACATGATGTATTGTTTCGCAAGCTTCCCTACTATGGAATCCGAGGTTCGACCCTAGACTTGATACGTAGCTTGATACGTAACTGACGAATTACAATATTGTTGTCTAGATGGGCAAAAGTCTCAGCTACAACAGATAACATATGGGGTACCACAGGGTTCAATCTGGAAACCGTTATTTTTTATCGTTTATATAAATGATCTTGTTTTCATACCGGAAACTCCTGAGGCAATATTATATGCTGATGATACCAGCTTATTTTTTTCAGGTGATAATCTCGGTACTCTTGAAGCGGCCGCTAATAAATGGTTGGTACAGTTATCGACGTGGTTGGATTTAAATGAGCTCCACTTAAATGTAGGTAAAACTAAATATGTTGTTCTCAAGAGCAGAAGCAAACCAGACAATTATCATGTGAACATTAAATTTCAGAATAATGTGATTGAGAAAGTATGTACATACAAGTTTCTTGGCGTTCTCTTTAATGAAAACTTAAGCTGGACACCCCATGTGAACAAGATCCACGCAAGCATATCGAGATCAATTGCAGTTCAGTACAGAATAAGAAATTTAGTGTCAAACTGGCTGAAAGTACAACTGTACTACTCTTTAGTTCAGTCCCATCTCCATTACTATTTATTAATCTGGGGTACTACAACTAAGTACAATTTAGAAAGACTAGTGGTTTTAGAAAAGCGAGCTGTACGCTGCATAGAAAACCTTCAACGAATGGATCACACAACGCCATTTATCTACAAACATAACCTGCTTACAGCTAGTCAGCTTTTTCACCTTAAACTTGCCATGCATATACGAAAAGAAGCTATATTGAGTCAAGCTACCAGTTTTCAATCATTAATTGTAGCAAACACCCAGTATGATTTACGACACAGCCGTTTTAGGACACCAGCCATTCGAACAAACTATGGAACAAAGACACTAGATTACTTGATACCCGATTTTCTAAATACACATCCTGGTATAATCAATTGGATTAAAAATTGCTGTTCTGATTATAAATGTAAAAATAACGGTAAAATGTACTTGTTATCACTCGCTCACAATTATTTTAAAAAGCGGACCATGCAGCGTCTTCCG
The DNA here is from genome assembly GCA_013339765.2 of Haemaphysalis longicornis. NCBI lineage: Eukaryota > Metazoa > Arthropoda > Arachnida > Ixodida > Ixodidae > Haemaphysalis > Haemaphysalis longicornis. Next base: position 39,859,046 of record CM023451.1, read on the forward strand.
GTAACAAATATATGGTTCAGTTATGTTCTCCTGTAACTCTTCTTTTTGTTGTAATAAATGTTTGTGTGTGTTGTTAAACTTACATGCGTATGTATAAAAAACTAATAGAAACGTTATAATTATCTGCTAAACATTATGTAAAACACATCTGCATGCGTCATTGTTTTACCGCCTTTTATATGTCGCTATTTATTGTATAATGAATGGCTAGCTTGCTTCGTAACGCTTGAATTATCGTGCTATGTTACTTTTCTTGCCAGTGAACTGGTCATTTCGCTGCTTATCGCTCCTGTGCAATGTACTTTGGGTGTCAGGGCCCTAGTCAGGCAGCTTGTTGCCTTTAGCCCTCTCATCCCAGACGATGTGTGTCTGAACGAAATTGGAAATAAAAAAAATATCGCGCGTGTCATTGCAGCTGGTTCCGCAAAGCGGCTTCGTTGCGACTCCAGACAAGAGGTGTTCGGACACAAAATACGACGGCGTTGAGTGCCTCGAGAGTGAATGAGAGAGCTGTCAGCATTCTTATGCGCAATTCTGGATGACGCAACAGCGCTTAAGTTCGTAAGTGTTTAAGATGTCGTGCAGGCTGAGGCGGATCGCAACGATGCACGGATCACGGAAGAGATCACCGTTACTGAAGAACCGGGCCATATTAGCGGCCCTGACGACGTTCCCTACCGCCTACGGCAACCGAGCTGGCGTATGCGTTCAACGTAATTCCCGGCCGTGGCGGCGCACGAGACGGCGCCAGGTTTTCTCATTTGAAGAGCGTTAGTAAGCTTGAACTCAATTTCATGACCTTCATGACTCAGAAGATAATGGACGCAAAGCTCATGGACGTTTCTTGTGCCAGATAAGGTGCGGTGGACGTCGCGCTGTGTTTCGTCACTTCGTGCTTTGAGGAAGAAATGGGCAATAAGCTAGTGCTTGTCGCAATCTCGGAAAGGCCCCAGTGGGGTGCGGAGTTTTCGGATAAGCTTCTGATGGGATATTTTATATTTTGAATTAAGGATACATCGAACTATTTCGCGAATCCCTTCGAGTTCGATATATCCGGGATCCACTGTAAATGGCAGAAGTGTCCTGCTACTCGAAGACATGTTCCTCAAAGCATGCCGGATGTTAACGAAGTGTTAGAATCGCGCACGGCGAGTGACACCGCGAAATAATAACGGTAAGAATTGCTTGCACAGAGCGTAACAGCGTTTTGTAATTTCAAAATGGCGGTATGCGTCCTAGATGTGAAGGTGTTTGAGCAAATAAGCATAATTAAACATATTTGAGGCAAAACATCACTGCAAAGTGCACAGTAGCACTCTCTTTTGAAGGTTAAAGCAATTCGATTTATATATAACTCATATGGTCGCTCCTCCATTACTGAACTCCTAAACAGAAGTGGGTTCCAATCAGTTTCCGAGAGAAATCGCATCTGTCGCTTAAAATTTCTTTTTCAGTTAGTCAAAGGGCACTACCGTGAAGATACGTCGCACATTTTACAGTCAAACCCGTTTATAGCGAATTGCAATATGCACCGTGATTAGTTCGATATATCCAATAGTTCGATATAGCCGAACCCGCCTATAACGAACTTATCGTTACAAGTTCGCAATCGGTGGGAGCCCCCTCCCCCTCCTCAACTCTACCATCCCCGCATGCAAAAACGAACACAGTAAAGTAGCCGTTACCATACCCAAAATAATCCATTTACTGTAAGTATTAAAGCTACTTTCCGCCTGAACTGCCTACTTTGCAAAGAAAAAAGCAGTCATTTTTGTTTTCACTTTCGTTTTAGCGGCTTCAACTAGCATAGCATTCTCTACACGAAACATTATTTGCACCAGTTCGAGTCCGCGTCCTCCAAAATCTAAGAAGCATTGGCGGAGCACATTGACTGCCGAAAGCGCTTCATTATAAGCGTTGGACGGCTTTCACTCGCGACATCATCAGGAATGTGGGGGAGCTCTTCCCACAGTTCACCGATGCTGCTGTCTTGGTCCGGACTCGCTGACTGCGCGGGTTCCGTCGTGAGTCCCGCGCGTGGGAAACAGTTACGGAAAGTGTCGGGTGTCATGTCGCTCCGTGCGAGGCGCAATGTCTAAGTCGCAACTCTTGCTCCGTGGTCGCGGCCAATCCACATCTCAATCGCCGCTCCAAGACCATGCATTTCGGCGGCCATTCTAGGCGCGCAGAGTTCGATATATCGGATGTGAACTTCGTTATAAGGAATATGTTTCCCATGTATTTCCGTAACTGAATTATTTTTGTTCGATATATAGCATAATTCGCTCTGTCCGGGTTCGTTATAGCCGGGTTTGACTGTATCCTTTTTCTTCAGGTTATGCTACCAGAAAACGGCACTCCCTTATGATTACACCACTTGTTCCGCGAAATAACTGTTTTAAATATTCTTTTTTCACACGGACCATTCTAGATTGGAATGAACTGGCGAATGATGTTGTTTCACTAAGGTCATTATCTTTATTCGAGTCGCACTTGCTTTGATTGTTGTTGTTGTCTTTTGTTTCTATTACCTGCCATCGACCATGTTTTTGTATAACTTTGTGCCATGTTATGTACTCGTTACAAAGATGTAACCCACCCTGCTAAGGTCTCGTTACGAGATCGCGGTATCTACAAATAAATAAATAAAGTGAACTATGGGTTTGTTTTGGCCATGAAAAATAACAACGCGGTAAAGAACGGTGTCAACGGCGGGGCAAGGTAAAAGAAACTATTAAAAAGATGTCTGCTCATGCCGTTTCGTAAGAACAGTGCACAGAAAAGGCGCCAAAAAGTTATGCGTGGGCAGTGTGAACGCGGGAAAAGTGAATTACATTCTCTTTCATCGCATCCACTGTTGTGGCAGGGGACGGGAAGACAAAAGAAGGTTCTGCACACCATTTATAAGCAAAAGACCCACAATCAACTTAACAATAAATCTTCTGGCAACGATCTCAGGCATACAATACGGCACACTCCAAAAGTAAGAACGACCTATGGTAAGCAATCTTTCCTGTACCAGTCAACTGAAATATTAGATAAATCGGGAGAAGAAGGAAACTTCGACGCGGGTGAACTTACGTTTAAATAACACGTCAAAGAAGTGTTACTTAAGCAAAACGCCTGCAATAATGATATATAATTAAGGGTTTGAAGTATATTTCTACATATTCCCCTAAAGGTAGAAAGTAAAAACAATTACAAACAAAAATTCATTAATACGTAATTGTGACATAGTAGCGTAACTGATGAAAGTTCATGAGTATGAATTGCTGCGTTTATGTGTACACTGTGATCCTTCTGTGAACTTTAGACCAATGATTTGTATAATACATACGAAATGTAGTAATCACTTTGCTTTGCGCTATTTCTCTATTACAATTTTGCTATTATGTTTAAATTTGTTAACAGACGTATTATTATGCACGCTGTAAATCGGGTGGCTGAGGCCTCTGTCAGGCAACGTACGCCTTTAGTCTCAGCCTCCCCTTGTTTTTTCCAAGAAATAAAAATCAAATACTAAAAAAAAATTGCGCACACGACAAAGCCGCTGTTTACAAGTTATAAGATAATGCCCCTTCCGCGAACATACGAGTTTCGTCTGCTTTATTATTTTTGATTCTCAAACCAGAGCATCAAATCAATTTTGCACTCAGTGTCTGGGTTATCCAAACATGTTATGGATGTGCGCACTAGATGCAATTACAACTGGCTTGTACCACGCCGACGCACTGACTATGTACTGCAATCACTCGAATACACATTACCTGTTCTGCTTAATACGTGTGAAAAAAAGTGTTGATATCGGAAGTGTTACCCGGCAGCAACTGGTGGAATACTTTTTAGACAACTCGTTGCGAACAAATCATTTGCACACATGTTTCTTCCTGGTGCAGTATAGGTTCTTTATATGGCGTACGATTTCGTGCTACTTTTTATCGCAAGTACTTTAGGTTGTAAATAGGTCATTTTATGCAGTGCTTTTTATTGTGAACACGCTGTCGTTCAAGGGTCGTTAGGAACCCTCAAGCAGTAGGCAACTGCTTTTCGCCTGATGTAACCCCTACCTTGTGTTGAAACAAATGAAACGTTTTATTTGATTTTATTTGAAAAAAAATTGCAGCGAAGCAAGCAGTTACGGGACAACTGTTTTTCTGGGTTTTTTGTTGTGCATTTCTTATGATCAGCGCACAAACCGGCTGGGTAACATGAATAACAAGAATCCCCGAGTTCAGGTTGAATTCTCATTATATATGTCTGTTCCCAAGTCCGCCGAATATAGCTGCTTAGTCTGTATGAAACGCTCCCTTCTGCGATATTGCAGTGACTGCCGGCCCCCGATGACCGCTGAAGGTAGAATTGATTTGGAAAGAAAGAGCCATTTTTTTCGCCGTGTTGGGCGGTGACTTTCAGCAATATGTATTCTCTTCGACACACCATAGCTATTAAGTTATGTTTTAACTAAAGGCTGTAACATGGCAGTTTGCCGCTGGAAACGTAGTTAGGTCACTTCTGCAATCTAGCACCTACTCGGTTAGGGTTAAATTTGCCAGGATGTCGTACGTCAAGTACAGCATTGAAATTGATTACGTGCCCTTAGCGATGTACTTAAAACATGAATAAGACGAAGAAGTGACAAAAATATCGGCAGGTCACAAAATGCGTGAAATGAAGCAGTGTAGTCTGAGGAGGCGGTCAATTTGGAGTCGCTGACTCACCGAAGGTAGTCCGAAGGGTTTCCACGACGTAAGAAATGTGAAATACAAATGATGGATTGGTTCTGGGGAAGTCGGCGGTAAGTCCTGGACGAAGACTCTCTTGAAGAGCCTCTATAGACTTTCCTCGGAACAAAAATTTCCTATCTCGAATCTTCTTTCTTGGAGGCGAGGCTGGATTACCCGGCAGGGTGAACGCTCCACTGATGTCCTAAATGGAGGAAGGCTTCAGTGCAACTTTCCAAACGGCGCTCTGGATGGAAAGATGGTTTTCAGTGAACGAGCCTTATGCGTTTCCTTCAAAAAGCGAACAACAGGGTGTGACTGGGACCCCCACAAGGACGCATACGCTGATTTTACCCTACTGCACATCGTTTCCAACCATCCGGGTGCTCGAGCACATCATGGCCGCTTATCGTCACGCCATTTGCAAATACACACAAACGGCCACACGCAACCACATTAACCCAACCTCAATCTTAGTGAGCGTGAGATTCACAGCAGTCATCTCGAAAAAGTTGAAGGTAACGCTAAAGAGCCGCGAAGAAAACCGTCCGTAGGGCAGGAAACCACCAGCCTGACCAACTCGGTCCCACGAAAACAGCTTCATCGACAAGTCTCCTCCGGTTTAGAGTGATAGGGTCCACCTTCATTGCAAATCTGCCTGCCACAAGTAGCAAGGAGATCATTGGCCTAGCATTTGCTCTTAGTGTGTCGAACTTTTCCTGAAAAGCTTGCACCGCGAGCTTTGCTACTTCTTGCACAAACCTCCACTGAACATCCTTAATGAAGCTAATGAAAACCTGCAAATGAAGAAATGCTTTCCCGCTTTACTAAAACTTACGCTGCCAATTTCTAAACTTTATCAAAGGCTGCTTCAGTGCGCGAAAGATCTGACGGAGCGTTCGGTAGAATCAAAGATAATGGTGGTAAAGCGAGGCCAGCGAGGGTCCTATGAGTACGACTTTGTGGAATGGTGAGTATAATAATACAATGGTACCACACTAGACCGAGTAGTTTTAAACAGAAATTCTTAGGGGTCTGGTTTGCGAAGACCTTACATGGACGGGCGCATGTCAATAGCAATTAGATCCGATTTATCACGTCGTTACCGGGCAATTATCAAATACACACACTGATACCGAACTGGCTGAAACAGGCATTATATTATTCTCTTTCTATTCTAGGCTAAGCCACGGAATCCTGGTATTTGGGCACCACAAACGCGTATAACTACAATAAGTTAATTATTCTGCAAAAGAAAATTCTGCGAATGTGCGAAAATTTCAAAGGAATAGGCGCGATCTAAGAACACGACCACTCTTCATTAATAGAAACATGCTGAAAGCCGACCAAGTTATTATTTTAAGCTTCTAGAGTGGATTTACAGGAGCGGGATGTATAAATTTATAATCTGAAAGTGCAGGTCGAATAAAATTCCGGAATCCAAAACGAAGGCCATTGCCTATAAGGACGAATTTCGGCCAGCAGACTATTGATTTTCAGTCAACGAAAGTGCTAAATATGCAAGAACTCAGCATGAATTTTCACGACGTCCTATCCACTTTTAAAAAGAAGTGCAGGACGATTTTAGTGAACACAAACATTTCTATGATAAGTCGGTAACCTGTATCTCTATGCAATGTACTTGGGGTGTTTTATGGACTAGAAAAAGGGGATCAAAACAACTTTGAAATACTTTGATATGTGCCAAAATCCATCGCGCTGAATGAACCTCAGTACAAATTTTATCGTTTTGGTTGTGTGCATTTATCAATATGGTTTACATTTTTGTGTTTGCTTTTGTGTTTGTTACTTGTACGCTAATGAAAATCTATTCGTGAGGGTAAGGCTGGTAATGTGTAAACTGATAAATGCTCATGTTCGTGTTTTTTTCTTCATTTGCAGAAACATTCTGTTACTTTGTTGAAACTGATAAGTGCACTGTTTCAATGTTTTCCTGCCTGCATTATGCTCCGAGTGACTCTGATAGAACTGTTTAATGTATTCATTAATGTATTGACGTGAATTGATGTATTAACGTGGAAAGGGGGCCGGGACCCCGTCAGGGAGTTTTCGCCTTTAGCCCAGGTCTCCTGTTAGACATGTACACTAAAAAAACAAATAAGATTTACTGTACCTCGGCATGCAATAACTCATTCAGAGACCTTATGAAGATAAATTTCAATTAATAACTTCATTATTATGAGGTTTATCACGCTCACGCTACTCAGGCGATGAAGCGCGCCGGGCTCCAGAATAATTTTGACCACTTGGGGATCTTTACCGTGCGCCGAAATCCACGCTTCAGTTTCATCTAATCGCGTACTCTACAAAAACACCACTATGCAACCTTACAGGATAAGGGAAGAACCAAACCGGGCGAGGTAATGAAAAGCACTGCAGCCGGAAACTCACCTGAACCCGTGTGCCCAAGCTGGGAGCTACTCCTCCCTGTGCAGCGATGGCGCATCTCTTTATATGCGAAAAATCAGCTGGCTTTCAGAGGGCGCCAGAAGCCGTGTACAGTGCACTTCCAAATAGTCTCACCTAGGGGAATCCGGATGCCAAAGCAGCGAGGTGCCTTGACGGGCACAGCAGCATAATAACAGCTTTTTCTTTGCACCAACCTTCCTCCCTCCACACTGCAGGCCTGTACCACCTCTTCCGATGCAACACGAAGGCGGTGAAGTAATGGTCGGATTGGATTTCGAATACCCTTTCAAACTACCGTATCGAAATGCTTGCCAAAAAAGAACGAAAGCGCGGAAAGTGGAAATCCCGGCGCGTTGTGAAACGACTTGGCGCACAATGCGGAATCTTGGGTTTACATGAATTGTAAATAAGCTGTAATACTGAAACGGGACTCCGCGAAAAAAAAAACAGAAATGAAGAAAACGTGACGTGTTAGGGAAGGGCATCGTTGCCTATTGAATTTTCAGCCTTCAACATGTATTCAGGTGTCTATACCGGAGAAACCTCACAGCATTAGCATGAAGGCGTAAAGTAATTTGAAATAGCGTAAGCATTCCAATGACCATCATGGTATTTGCACAAGGTAACCTTGGCGAACGAATATGTGACGCTGGTCGTTTCGTTTCGCAATTTTGAAAACGTTGCGATGCTTTCTGGCGCTTAAGTAAGGTGGTTGCGTAATTCAAACTGAAGCTGACGGCAGCGCGAGTTTCGCGCGTCTGAATGATGCACCGAGATAAGATCAGGCAATCTATTTCAAACGGTAATTAGTGTCCGTGGGTTCAGCTGCTCATTTCTGATATAGGTTTCCGAACGCTGAGCAAAAGGTTCAGTGGAAAGCCACAAATAATTTTTGCGTTAAACGAATACGAAAGTCAAAGCTACACCTTGTCACCTTTCTAAAATTAGTGCTAGAATTCGAATATATAGAATGCAATGGTGTTGATTGCATACATTGTAATGGCAACTTGATGGTTACACCCACCGGCGCAAGCTTTGCGGATATCGTCCAGAACCTGCTACACGAAAACGAATTTCTGGCAAGCTGCAGTCGCTGAAACCACTGCCTCGCAAGCGGTTCAATTCTGGCATAGGGATCATTTCGGAGCAAACTGATTTTGAGTGTTCAACGTCCCTTAACGATTTCAATAACGCTTCATCCGTTCGCGTCATTTTCCTATGCGTACTAGGAACACACCAATAACTGTCTGGACGTAACATCTTCAATTGAGGATTGCCGGCTGACTACAAAACTTTAATGAAAGGATAGTGATAAGCAACAACACTTGCATTTCAATCGTAGTCACTGCCGAGCACTATTAGCTTACCGTATAGTCAGTCCGTTCGATTTCGAAGAATATGTTCCAAACAAGCGGATATTATTTATAAGGTAGTGTCTGCTATCCCGGCAAGAGTGAGAATTACCGTCAGAAATCTGTCATGGCAGTCGCCTCTCATTGGCTAAGCTCGCTGCGCGGAGATTCTATGGGATAAATATTCCCTACAAAGCCGCGTTTGCAGCTGCCCCTGTAGCGTTTGTCGTTTGAGACGAACGGTAATAGAGAAAAAAAAAGGCCCCGTAGCGCCGTGATATAGTACTTGATTTTAAACCAGAAGTCTCAGGTTCGAATCCGACAATGCGATTTTTTTAGCTTTCAGAATTTTTCAGTAATCGTGATTTTGTTAATACTTTTTTACTCTGGTTTTTACTATACAATATAGAGCTGTGCACGGGCCAAAAATCTGGGCCCGAGCCCAGCCCGGGCCCGGTGCTCATCGCAGTAGGCCCGGCCCGACCCGACGAAGAAGGCCGATGGGCCGGCCCGGGATGGCCCGAGACCTTAACCTTATGGCCCAGGCCCGGCCCGGCTGCGTGTTTCCAGCCCAAATACCGCAGGGGCCCGCGCCTGATTGGGGCACGTTTGGAAGCGAAAACTACCTCTAGGCCGTAAAATGCATCGTAAGGGGAATGATAACAGGCAAAACCAACATTAAACGGGCAAAACAACCCCAATTAAACAGCAAGTCCTGATCCGTGTTTTTACCGCTTCAGAAGCATGCAGTTTCTGTGATGTCATAGAAAACCTAGTTATTGCTTCACTTTGCCGGGCCAGCCCGGGTCGTCAGGACGGCCCAGCCCGTCCGAAGCATTTACATTGCGGCCCGAGTCCGGCCCGGGCCCGGGTGAAAAGTAAGTCGGGTTGCCCGGGCCCGGTCCGCGGGCCGGGCCGGGCTCGGGCTTAAACCTTTAACAAGAGATCGAGGCACCGGACTTTTACTATGGGTTGAATTACGTTTCATAAATGTTGTGTTCTGCGTCGTCGGGCTGGGTTAGAGTAGGTTTGTTGCAGTTGGACTGGATTTGGGTAGGTTGTGACGCGTTCGGTTGGGTTACGCTAGATTCGATGAGTTTATGTTATGTTAGGTTACGTTGGGACATAATATTATTCAGCAAATTTTAGGCCAGCCAGCTTCCCGGTGGAAATTCTTGCCATGGACCTCTACAACCGGTACAACAACACCGGCAACAACACCGCCTACATCGCGTTCGTCACCTGCGCGAGCGCCGGAAAGGCGGCTGTGGCAGTGGGAGGAACAACTGTGCACGCGGCTTTCAAGCTCTCTCGGAAGACCACCGGCCCCAAGAAGGACGGAGGCCTCAGCGCCAGCGAGTTGAACACCTTCCGCGTGGCCTTCCGCAACTTGTAATGCGTGATCATAGACGAGGTGAGCATGATGCCTTCGAACAACCAAAACGCGGTCAACTTGAGTCGACCCCATGGCTGCTTCGCTTACTACTCAGGGTTCCACTACGGAAGATGGTGAAATTTTTTCGATAATGACGAAGGCTGCCAATTCAGTTCAATGATTCTAAAAGGAACAGCGTTCCTAGGTACCTTCATGCTTCAGATTTGTATGCTTCGGCCAACAGTGAATTCCTGGTACGTGCTGGGGCCGCTGGGGGTCACTAGTCATTGCTTCTATTTTTTGCTTTGCTCACCCGTGTCCATAATAACGAGCCAAAAAATGCCTGTATTTGTGCGATCCGTCCCCAAAACTGCTGTCCATAGTCCGGACCCAGGGTTTCTATGTTAACGGGGCAGAATTGCATGGCTAGAGACCGGTCGCCAAAAAGTTCGTCCATATTGCGGTGTGTCCATATTAACGGGATCCATATTAACGGGACATGACTGTATACGTCTTGAATAACGTCCACAATTGGGTTTTATTAGTTTTATGTGATTTTAACTTCGCTCTACATACTTCTCTCCGTTTTACAGGTGAAGTAGCTGTGTGTGAAGGCAGCGGGTGCGTTTCTCTTGCCGCGTACCGGGCGACGAGGCGCCTCCGCGATGGCGCGTACTTCGAAGACGACGACGACGACGATGGTGATTACGACTGCGCGGGTACAGAAACCAGAGCGCATTTACATGCGTAGCATTATGTTCCGAGTACCCCCATACAGGATCATGTAGCGCCCTGCATTCGCGCAAAAATTGATAACAAGCGGTGTAACCCATTTAGTCATTAAAATAAAAGCAAATGAAAGTAATTGGTCGAACAAAATTTTGGAAAACCAGAAATAAGAAAAATAGGAAAAACTTTCACCAAAACGATCTTACGAAATTAAATGTGTGTACTCCAAAAAATAGAAGACTAAGCGGAAAGAGCCCGAAAAAAAAGTTTCAAATGCGAATAAAAGAATCCGTAGAAAATTGGGGAATTATCTACAAATGCGTATCATTCTTATTCCGCTTGTGTAGAAGTTCTTTAAAGCCATTTTTTTTTTCGTTTTTCAAAATTCTGTTCGACCGACTGTCTCCATTTATGCTACTAAAAATAATAAAGGTTGAACTTCCGCGAAATCTGAGTTTTTGTGGAAATGCACGGCGTTGCACGGTTTGCCTACGTGACTACTTTTCTGTTTTTTATTTCTTGTTTTTCATAATTCCGTCTGACGAACTATCTCCATTTGCGCTATTATAACAATTACAAGAGGAACTTCCGCGATCGTGGTCCTCGATTAAAAGGGGCTTTTGACAAAGTCACTCACGCCAGCATACTCCGCAACCTCAAGAAGACCGGATGCGGCGAGAAAATATTCAAATACACCAAAGACTTCCTCAGCAACCGCAGAGCAGTCATCAAGATCGGAGAGGAAACGTCGCAGCCGATCCAGCTGGGCGACAGGGGCACCCCACAAGGGTCCGTCCTTTCGCCCATGCTCTTTAACTTGGCCCTCCTTCCCCGCCCGACCATCCTCGACATTATAGAAGAAACAGACCGCGCTCTCTACGCAGATGAAGTCACCATATGGACCTCCAAGGCGGGATCGAGTGAATGGATGGAAGAGGCCCTCCAACACGCAGAAAACGCGATCTAAGAATACGCATGATAATGTGGCCTCAACTGGTCTCCCGAAAAATCTGAACTCCTCGTTATAACACCAAGCAGAAAAAAGAGTGAAAGTACCTTCCATAACCTTCACCGTCGACGGCACTGACATCAAACCTACAAATCAATTGCGGATCCTAGGCTCAGGGCCAGATTAAGTGGGGGGGGGGGGGGGGGAAGGGGGGGGCGGAGCTACGGGGGCTTCAGCCCCGGGCCCCCAGCTGTCAGGGGCCCCGCTCAATCATATAAAAAAAATATCTTGAGTGTGCTGGCTGCCCGCATTAAAAGTTGAAGGTATGAGCTTCAACCTCACTTTACACCGAAGCTGACTAACTTGTGACAGGTGGGGAGGACTGGGGGGCCCCTCACGCTATGGTTGACAACCTTCGAGTCCATTTCAATTTAATTTAGTTATTCCTACTCCTCTTCCTTGTTTTTCCGAGGTTTATGAGAAGACGTCTTGGATCAAAAGTCGTGGGTACAAAGCTTGACGGGGCCTAAGAAGCCAAATAAAAAAGGTTCCGAGCTCGCGGCTCTGGTCTTTTTCGGCACAGGTCGTTTCAGTACTAGTCTTTTCGGTACACGGACATCGAAGTACGCGGACGTTTCGGCGCACGCACGTTTCGGTATAGGCCTCCTGCGCTGGAGTTTTGGCGATATGCAGCGCCCCAGTGGCCGACGCCTCTGGGTAGTACAAAAGCAGACGGCCCTCGCCGCCCTCCATGCGCTGTCAATTACAGGCAGAGTGAAACTTGCTTGTACTTAGTTTAATCGCTTTGTGGCACAGGCAAAGTGAAACTTGGTTGTACTTAGCTTAATCGCTTTGTGGCGTGGTTAAATGACTGCGTACTGTATGAAATAGCCCTTAAAAGTAGTTGGAGAGTAGAGGCTAAACAAAATAATATCCGCTCAAACGAGCCGATTTATCGGCTTTCTTTCAGCGAGCTGTCGAGGTCGTCGCGGCGTGGACAGTATCGCCAGGTCGGGTGGTCTAACTTCCTGACGACGATTACCGTTCTTTCTTCTTGCGTGCGGTCGACAAAGAAAAGTTCACGAGTAGCATAAACACGGAACGTTGCTCATCTTATACCCTGAGGTAACTGCAAAAGGTTGCTTCAGCGGGAGCATGCAACGAACCCAAGAATTGCGCAGCCGACTCAGCTGACACTGCTGGCCTGGCACCGCCATGAAAATGAGCGGAAATTTTGTTTTGTATTTTCGCAAACTGAATGATCCTAGTGTAAAGTTCTACGCCACATGATTTACGAACGGCAGGGTACATGTATACTAGCGAGTAGGTGAGGCATTTCATCAAAAAAAAAACAAATTAAGCGCTATTCAAGGACGCAAAACAATCACCAAATCACACGCCCGCTGCTGCAGAAATATGTACTTCTATATTTGCACAACATAACATAACACAGCCGCATACCTGGCGCGGCCCCGAATATTTACATGCGATCATCACTGACTGTGTTGGTTATCTTCGTCGCTAACAATTTGAACGCCGACACGCCAGTTTTGTCCTCAAATGGAGTTAGACAGCGAGAAAAGAACAAAAAATTGGTCGCTTCCAGTTCAATTGTGCCCCATCTTCACACTTCGCCAGATTATTGCCAAATATTATTGGCGATTCGCTTATTTTTTTCGCTTTGCATTCAAAGCCCACTCCCCCTCCCACCCGATTTGCCGTCCAGCCCTCCGCCGAGTCGGCTGCATGCAACTCGGCCCTACACTTCAAAACGTTGCTGACCCTCATTCTAGCCTATTAAGTGCGAACTGGGAATATATGATGCAAGAGCGTAATTAAGTAACGTGAGCGCAAACAAAGAAAGCGAGCGGGCTCGCGGATCGCCCGACCACTTTGTTTTACGGCCACTAAATTCGGAATCGCAAAACTTATTTCACGCTTGTGACGCTCGCTGCATTTTGTCACTGAGACACGCAACAAAACGGCAAACTAACGCTGCCCCATCTATTCGTAGCGGCGACGCAAACGAGCGCTGTTTAATGAAAGTGCATGCATAGTGCGCCGGTACGCAAAAGAGCGGCGCATCGCAGCAGGCGAGCCAGCGGTGCGCCGGATTCGCTGGCTTTTAAAGCGCCATCATCCCCGATTGCGTCACTCTTCCTTTTTGATCGGCTGTTGTTGAAAAGTCCTTGTCACCTAGAGTAGCAAGTAGTTTAAACTAGAAGTTCCACTTCAAATTTCACTTCATACGACCATCGATCGGTGAACCTGCGAGTGGAAGAGCGCCGTCACCGTCCCGCCACTTTCGTCGGCGCTGTAAACGTATTTAGTGCTGCAAAGCTTTTAGATGCGACGCTGAGAGGAGCATCTCTTGCCGACGGCACTGTCCTGCGTGCAGTCCGTCGTCCGCGTCCGCACAGCTGCGTCTCTCCTCCGCTCGCCTCCTCTCCTCTCTCCGATAGCGAACACTCTCTCCCAACATCTGTTGCGCGCGGCTGCGCACTGTGCGCATGTGCAGTACTCTCTCTCTCTCCGCGGTCTCCTCTCCTTCGGGTGCGCTGCGCATAGTAGCGGAGTGTCGCGCTCCGGCCGGTCTCTCAGTCGACGGTCGTCCGCCCTTGCGCTTGCCGTACCCGACGATTGCTTGATGCGACGCCAATGAAACCCCCTTCAGCGTCACATCACACCAGGGTTCCCGCGAGGGGAGGTGGGCGTAATTTTTTCCCCTAATGCCAAGTTGATCGCCAGAAGAGATCGGACTCATCGGGGATGGGCTGGTGACCATGTCACAAAACAATCAGGAGCATCGAGCTCATTTTGCTTCTGTCAACACGGGATCCTATGGGACCCGCGCAGCTTTGGGGCCCAAGGGCCCTATTCTCGACTGCACAAATTGCCGGCAATTCTGGCAATTTGCCGGAAGTCTTTTCTGATTGGCTTTCAATTTTTGTCACGTGCTTCCGGTTGACAAAGCGGTTGTGTGTGCTGTCGTCATTTTGACGTTTCATGTCGTTTACGGACAGCAGTTATAAGTTTGCCTTATTTCTCGTAACTAAAGGCGCATAATTCTTGGCCGGCAATGAAAAACCAGACTAAATGCAGCGGACATGACAACGTAAGCCTGTCTTTGCTATTCAACAACAATACTGCCTGTAAGACACACCCCCGGCGACATCGGTGCACTCCGCGGTTATCAGGCGATGGTATCGAGCGATGGTATACAAGCGATGGTATCGGCCGTCGTTTTCTCTGATCACGCCATAAACTTGTAACATAAAAGCAGACGATGGCGTGGCGGCAGTGGCGGCAGGGAAGGGGATAACGCGACAAAGCTTGCATTGAAGCAGAGAGCCCAGCTATGTTACTAAAAGCGATTGAAAGAAATAAATAGATACGGTAAAAAAATTGTGTGATGTTCTTTAGCTCGACATCCGCCTTTCGCTCGCTTTTGGATCAACGTTACTCCATCGGCTTTTGCTGTTGACGCCAATTTTGACCTCCAGAAATGTGTTTTTCTTGTCAGCGTCAGCTATCGTTTTAGTTTTTATAGTACATGCCTAGTGTTTTTATATCTTTCTTGCGCAATATTTGATACCTTGATTGCGATCTTTATGAGTGAATCGTGAAATTACACGGCATGTCGTCATAGCTATAGGTGCAGCACGTCACTGATTGCTTACGTCGTGCTAGCGCAAAAAAAAAAAAAAACATGGAGAATTGCCGGCAATTTGTGCAGTCTAGAATAGGGTCCTAGGGCCCTCGTACTACATGGAAGTAGTAACCGGAAGCCGCTTGCGCATCGCCCCCTGGGCAGCGCAGGAGGCCTATAAGAAAGGGTCAGGCATGCGAATAATGAAATAATGTCTGAAGAACATTGTAAATTGTTTAGATCGGAGGGACGTTATATATAATTATTGACATCTTAAGCACTGCCCTACGGGCTCGCACAGCTTTCGCCACAAATTTCAATATATAGCGTTTGACAAGACAGTTCATTGCGATGACGAGCCGTTCAATAAAGCTGGTGGATTAGTTGAATCGCATAAGCGTGATTGATATCGACTCGATATTTCTAGCTGAATGGTCAGCGTATATATGGTTACTTAAATGGTTCTGTAGGCCACTCGTGGGGTCGTTCGGCTTCAGCCTGTGCCTCTGTGCTGTAGCGTCTGCAGGCTGTCTGAGCAACAAGCGTTGCGGAAGCTACATGTCCGCACGACTCCATTCGTGAGTAATTCTCTAGGCGCCACTCCGTGTGGACGCAGGGGCCGCCGGGCCACCACGACCGTAGCGGCTCCCTTCGAGCTAGTGAATCAGCAGGCCTAGGCGGAGTGAAGAGCTCATGCAAGGACGCCAAACAAAGCAACATCAACGTCTGTTTCCTTTCGGGATGACGAAAGCTGGTGACTAGTTAAAAACGCACCCTGCGTGCGGCCCCTTCGATGCCGCCTTGAAAACGGACTCCGCCGCGACTCGGGGACGGTAAGCTTTGTCCCCGTGGGCGCTTTTCGCTTTGGAATGAGCCGGCGGACGGCGCCGACCAAAAGGCAGCCTGCAGATCTGGTCCCGCTTGGGCGCGGTGGCAGGAGGAGAGGAACTCCCGAAGGAGCGCGGGAAAACAGAGGACGCGGCAGACGTGTTGAGGATTCGAAAACGAAAGGTCCACCCATACTCGCCTCCGTCGTAGACCCCGAATCTAGACGAGAAGCTTTAGCGTGTTTCCACTGCCAGTTACGACTGAACGACGACCCGATCGATCAAAACGAACTACTGACTGCTGGAACTGTTCACACTAAACGTTTTTACACCCTTTTAGCCAAAAAGGGCGTAGCATAAGTGGAAAAAGAGTGTTGGGAGGCCTTCCTTTTTTCTGGAATCTCAACACCCTTTTCCTAGCTCTACACCCTTTTTGTGTGAAAAAAAGGGTGTTGATCAACTTCGACACTTTTGGTTTTTCTTAGTGTTGAAAAGGTGTGGAAAAGGTGTTCAGCTGTTCATTGAATAAGGTCATGTTTGGATGCATAATAGCACTGTAAAGAAGAAGACATCCACTCATATACTCCTCTATTCGCAAGAAATTTTGAAACGCAAAAAAACCAAAAATAATTGCTCGTATGCAATGATCGCTCGTTTCTATTGCGGTGCACCTCATGCCCCAAGTTTAGCTTTGGCACGTGAAACACCAGATTAAAAGACTCTAGTCGTGTGGCCAAAACGGTGTTTACCGACTGCAACACGCTTGGCTTTCTGTAGGTTGTTGAAAAAGTGTGATATAGGTGTTCAGTTGCAAAAAACGAACAGCGGGGCTGGGGGTCGACCTACTTTCTTCCGGTGTTGCTAAGTTTTGTTATGTCTGATAAGCTTTGCAATGTTCTTGCTAAGCCAGGGTGACTGCTGAGGGGTGAGGCCAACTTTAACCGATATTTCAAGTCTGTTCCAGGGAGCCCCCCCCCTCCACTGCCAGGGGATCCAAGGGGGAAACAAGCTAGGTCGGCTCCCAGCTATGCTGTTTCTCCAGCCTTGCACCACTATAGCAAGCTGCGCCAAATTTTTGCCTTTTAGAATACAAAGAAGATTGGTATTTTTGAAATGGTACAGTAAGAGGTGCGCACACGCATACGCCCCTTGGGCTCACACTCTAACATCCTCGAAAGCTGACTTCACTGTTATAATACCCTATCTGCGGTGGTGCATCATTTACAGGTGCCGCTGTTCTTTTTCTTTGTATTTTTTGCTAACGCCCCCCAAAGTAGCTCAATCTTAAAGAGCTTCACTGGTAATAAATTATGCCAATTCATATTGCTTTAAGCATCCTGAGGCACAAAACACTTTCAGCTTGTAGAAAATGTTCAGTCCACCCCTGTAAACAGGCACAAAATGCCTCCCAAGTTGCAGGTCTCTTCCCCTTTTTTCCTAGTTGGCGGTCTTGTCTTACACCCTTTTTCTTACACCCTTTTTCTTTACGCCCTTTTTCTTAGTTTCGAACACCCCAATTTGTAGCTTTACACCCCTTCTGTGAACAAGGGTGTTGAAATAATGAACACCCTTTTTTGAAAGGTGTTGAGGTGGCGGGGAAGATTTGTTTGGTATTTATGAAATTCCATAAGTTATGGAACACAAAAACTACGTCGTAATTAAAAAGTTTTTGCAAATCCGCGTGTTGATTTGTATATTCTCACAGTAAAATGCACACTTTCAAAATTAGTGCCAAAATATCTGTTTTTCTTTGCGACAAGCCCACCAACTCGATCGGGGGCTTTCCTCTGCTGGATATAAAAGCAAGAAGAGCACATGTATTACTAAGTAAGTATGCATTCCCAGTACCGCTTGCATCCCTTTGGTTTTCTTGATCAAATCATTTGTGTTCCAACTGTAACTTGTGCGTATTGACTGTTTGTGTTGAATGCTGCGCGCTCCGCCGACTCACATTGCCACTGCGCATGTCATTGCCTTAAAAAAATGGTGTGAGGCTCAACGTCCTTTTTTTAGGGTGTTGAGCTCAACACCCTTCTTTCATCCGTACACCCTTGGCACCCTTTTTTTGGAACACTTTTTAAGGGTGTTAGCTATGGGACAAGATTTTTACACCCCGTTCAGCCAAAAAAGGTGTAAAAAAGTTTAGTGTAAATTGCGCACCGCCGACGGGAGCAGCAGCGCGTGGGTGATCAGACGCATTCTATCCCTATTAGACTGTTGTCTGAGGCTATCTCTCGTGCTCCCCTGTCGCTCTTCAACCCAAAGGGGACCCGTTAATGTGTAACGGCTTGCCGACTAGCAAGACCATCACAGCTGCGCAACAGGAGTTCATCGCCACTTAAAGTTCGATGGCCATGCGCAAGCCCCCGCACGAAGCGGACCTCTCCCCAGCCCAAAAAACGACATTTTCTGCTTATCGTCTTTGTGCTAATCGTGCTGCGATAGGAAGTTTGCGTTGCGCGACATGCCTGAGTCCTCCCCACCACCAACCTCCTTCAAAGGCGGCGCGTGTTCTAACCGCCGCGTGCTTTCTGGTCTGCGCGGGTAATCTACAGGATTTTGGGCCATAAGCCTTGGCGGCTTTCTGTTTGGCAGATGTATGCGAGTCACAGCTGCCTGCGCGAACTTTGAACCCTCCCATATATGAAGGTGGAGAATTTTACAATAAAACTGAAACCTTAGAGGCTTAGTAAAATATGCTTCTTGTAAGAAAATACTCCTCCGTGCCATGTCGTGTGCAGGCGGACACCGCGCTTCGATTAATTGTGAATCTGTGGTGGACCGGCAATCAAACCATACTTTTACGCCTGATAAAATTCGTTATATAATACTAAACTTCAATCCAAGAAATTAGTTTCCGAAAAGCTTAAATTATGTATAATTTATCACTGATCAGAGAGCATAACATGGGCATCGAAAAGTTTCGCATATTAAAGCGGAATTATCATCATCATCATCATCATCATCATCATTGGGGCCCCAAGGATGCAGTAGCCTCGGGCTCCAAAGTTTCCTAATCCGGCACTGCCTAGGCTTACTCATTCAAGAATACGGCAAGGCTGGGGTGGCAATCACCAAACTCAAACGACATCGGATCAGATCATCCACGATTCGGCGAGTAACCAATCGTCGAAGGGGACTCAAGGAGGAAGACGCACTTCGGCTGGTTCAAGACTTAGTAACATCTCGAATGGAATACTCGGCCCCATACCTTCAACTCCTCAAAAAATATATCGACCAACTCGACGCAGTAATAAGAAAAACCACCACACTGACCCTCCCGTCCACTCCTCCAGCGAAAACCTCTTGATCATGGCGAAGCCCAACGCCGTCCGCAAACTAACAGAGGCCCATCTCTCCCACCAATGAATCAGACTCAGCCAGACCACAGCGAGACGAACCGTCCTGGCCAAAATAGGATGGCAGGTAGCCTACCACCAAGAAAAAGGACCCCTACCCACTATCTGGACCACCATCGTCCAAAGTCAACCAATCACCAAAAAAACATGAACCCCGATCGGAACAAAGGTCGCCGAAAGGCCAGAGTGAAAGCCCTGGTCAAACTCCTGGACAAGAACGACGGAACCCTCCACACAGACACCTCACTCCCCATGGGTCTACATTCGCAACGATAGCCATCGCGACAATTGACAAGCCCATCTCCTGCGCTTTTCTCGTCACACCGTCCTCCAAAGAGGCCGAGGAAGTGGCCATAGCAATACCCCTTACTCAACCCGGCACCAAGACCATCATCACGGACTCCCAGAGAGCATACAGCAACTACAGAAAAGGGTAGGTGTCTCTCACAGCGACCCGCAAGACTAACCCTCTAAATCCCCAAACCGAGCTTGTATGGGTCCCAGCGCAGTCCAAAGTCGAGGGCAATGAGTTCACCCATCAACACGCCCGCGAAGCTACCCTCCGCGCTTAGTAGACTGCACAACGACCCATCAGTAGCTACCGCGGAATACTCAGGCTACAGGGAGGGTAGGGCACGTTTCCCCCCGCCTCACCACTCCCTTACTCGACAAGAACAATGCATCTATCGGCAAATAGGTGACCGGTAAAAAGCGCAAGGGCTCATGGGTACGTCGTCTGCTCCAGCCACTTCCGGTTCGAGATCTTGCCTGGCCTCCCATACGCCGGCGGCTTTCACGCACGTGTGTGCGTGTTGTTTATTTGCCACAGAGTGCTTACCTTTCAGAGGAGTCCCTAGGAGGATTCATCGTTGGTATTCAGTGAATGGGCGATGCATGAGCGTTTTTTTTCGGCGGAAACAGATAAACAACAAGCACACGCGTGCGTGAAATCCGCCGGCCTACAGGAGGCCAGAGAGCTGTCGAACCGGAAGGCGCTGGGCTCCGCGGGAAGCAGACAATGTACCCATGAGCCTTTGCACTTTTTACCGGTCACCTATTCAAGCCGGGTCTTTTCCGCACCCTCTACTTCAAAAAAAAAAAAAAAATACCCCGGGCCATACGACAAGGAATGCCCTTCTGCAAACGACTCGGCACGCTCCGCCACGTAATTGGAGAGTGCGAACGAATTTTCCTACACCGTCCTTCCTCCTCCCCCCCCCCTTCCCCCCGCCAGCAACGCCTTACTTGAGCGATGGGAGACTTTGCTGCTCAGCACAACCCTGGATGACCAGACCCTACTGATCACCAGGGGCCTGGTGGCCCGAACAGCATATGGAGGCCGTGAAGAGGGTCCTCCCACTCGATCTAGCGCCTAACGGCGCCATAATTTTTAGCTGAATAAAGTCTATCCTCTCTCGCTTCGCGAAATATGCATATTATTGTTAATGCAGGGCCTTACAGGGTTAGCGATTCTATTTTCCCTAATTTTTGTATTTCTTGGTTTTTCAAAATATCTGTGAGACCAATTATCCTCATTTTTACGCTATTGTAACGAATAAAGGTGGAAATTTTGTGAAATCTGCTTTTTTTTTTTTGTGGAAATGCAGCGCGTTACACGGTTCGACACTTTCTCTATATGTTTTCTATTTTTATTACTTTTTTGTGATTTCAGAATTCTATCCGACGAATTATCTTTCTTCATGCTATAATTACGATTAAAGGTGGAACTTCCGTGAAACCTGTATTGTTCTGGAAATGCAGGCCGTTACACGGTCCTGGCTATGGGGATACTCGGCAAAAAATGCTATACGGATAAAATTCGCGAAAACGAAACACCCCTGCAATACGACTTGCATCTGCGGAAAAATAATTAATCGGCGTAGTAAAGGCACTTAATCACTGCAATTGTATAAATTAACATTAAGCGAAAAGCAGCGAAAGAAAACATAAAAACAACAGAACAACCCAATGTTTTTGGCTACTTATTGTAAATAAGAATGCAAACAGCTCTCTCTCGCTAGACCAATGCCATAACAATGTTACGCATTCGTAGACAATTTTCTGAATTTCTGCAGATTTGTTTTTTCGGTTTCTAAAGTATATAGTTTTCACAAAGTTCTCTTTACCTGGGAATGCCTTGGAAGTTTATTGTATGGGGTGTCTTGCGCGATCCACCAATGCCTCCCTTGCCAGTGATTTCTCCCTGTCGGGACTGTGCGACAAACTGACGCTTATCTCGTCCAATAAGACCCAAACTCCTCAGAACAGAGTATGCATTTCCCTCCCTTTTATTTTATAATTGTGCTGAGGTCCGAAGTTCAGAGCGAAAAACTCCGGATATTCTGGATTCGCAGAATCAATGTGCACCCTGGTTTTTACAACAGGTGTTTCTTTTCTAATCGCGAACGGAAAGTGAAGTACGCGGAGAAATTTTATTCTATACAAGCTAAAATGTGCAGCCTCGCATGACCATCTTAGCGGAACGAGCGCGCTGAGTACGAAAAATAAACGCAAAAGCACTTTAGGGTTCAAAGGTGCATGTGAGACGGGGGAACGACCAATTAGGAGTGACACAGTCCCGTGTATGTGTCTCTCCGTAGGTTCCACCGTCGTATTGGCCAACTAGAAGTCTATATTCATTTGGTCCAGAAAGAGGTGCTTCCAGGATGCGATGTGATGGCTGCAATGCGAGCGACCCTCGGGCAGCTCGGTTGCGCCTACGCCGAAGCGATCCTGGCTATTGGTTATATACTTGTATTAACTTCCGTAGTGCGTCAACGGCACCGCAGTCGTACGCCGCGTTGGTTTTCCTGTACCCAGCGTGGGTGTGCTCAACGACGGAGTAATTGGAGGCATTCGAAAAGGGTAGCCACGGGCTTCCGTCCTCCAGCACTGGTACAGACCTGTAACGAAATGTCGACAACATAACGCAATCTTTTGGAATTAAGGCGACGGTTCAGAACGAGCGTATACGTAGCATTTTGATACATAATTGATTGATTGTGGGGTTTAAGCCTGTTTTCTTCTCGCTCCGTAGCGCTCCGTAGCGTTCCGCTCCGGAAAGCCTGTTCCGTAGGACCTCGCCCGGGAAGCGGACCGCGCCGCGCGACCCTTTAACGCGCCGTAACGCAGGTGATGAGGCGCGCCGTAGTGGAGGGCTCCGGATTAATTTTGACCACCTGGGGATCTTTAAAGTGCGCCGAAATCTCGTACACACAGGCGTTTTTGCTTTTTGCCTCCATTAGAAAAGCGGCCGCTTCGGCCGGGAATCGAACCCGCGACCTCGCACTCTAAAAAAAAAGGGTGTGGTAGTTGCTCCCTAAAAGGACTAACTGCGATGTATCATATGTTCGTCCCCAAAAGGAGCAACGTTGCGCCTTTAGCGGAGGGAGCAACGTTGCTCCCTTCAACCAAAATGGCCGCCGGTAAACAAGCCCACTCAGTGCGCCGCTCGTTTTTGCTTCTTCTTATGTGTATCTCATCGCCAGCAGGCTACGCGTATAATAAACACCACCTAAGGGGTTGGAGCATGCTGCTATGACCGTGTTTCAATACCTTGAGGGGCATTTTCGAGCGCTACGACGATCACTGCGGGCGCGTTTGAGCCCGCTGAAAGCATCAGTTTACTTAAAAAAACCGATTGTTCGTAGATTGTGCTCGCAATTGATTGTTAAACACCAGAGCCTAATAGAAGGTCCAAAAGTTTTGCCCTAAAAGAGTCTTGGGGAACAAAAAGGGCCCATCTCCCCGCGAGGGGGACTCGAGTAAATGCGTCGCATAGGGGGTGGGTGTATTGCGTTAACGTTTAGTGTTTGGGGAGTTGGTGGTAGTGAATGCGTTGTATCAGCAGCTTCTTGACGTAGTTTGAATGAGTCAAGAATATAAGGCGCGTTCGTAGCCTTCCATTCTGTGTCGGCTTTGTGGCGCAGTGGGTAGAGCACCATGTACCTCGCGCTCCGCCCGCAGGGTCGTGGGATCGAAACCAGGCGCCGGTAAGTATTATTTTTTTATATAGTGTAGGGGGAGGGGTGCGGACCTGTTGTTGAGAGCGAGGAGGGTAGCGTGATGCGGGAGAGGAGGAGTGGGGGAGAGGGCGCGCCTGCGCGGTGAGCTGTTGCGGACGCACGGCCGACGCTACATGTGAGTTAAAGAAGTGCTCTGCATTTAAAAGCGCAAGTCGGCGCGAAGAGCCTTTTCTGACGTGTATGTAATTCACAGACGCTTGCATTCACACGTACCACACTCTCTGCAAGGATACTCCATAAACCCGACGTCAATAACACACCACATGTGCACACCACAGCTCAAACGACAGAAACGGAAACATACGTGGCACAAGAATTCGTCATTCGCATTGACTACACTTCATATAAGTATAGCCGCCGTTTGTCAAATGCGGGCGCCGGGGTGATGCATGCCACTCTTTGCATGTTTACGAAACTGTGCATTAGTATTCCTAAAACACAATAACGGTCAAGAATTAGGGCGTTAGCGATTGCACATATCTTCTTGTTTACGTGATAGTTAACTGTAACCAAAGAGTAGAGAAAACTGGAACTGGTAACTACAAGTGGGCGAGGATCGGCGCGCGTGGCGCGCGGTGGCTGCCTCTGGTGATTGACGTGTTTCTCCCGGAGGTACGGCCACGTCACGCTGCGCCGGTGGCGGTTGTTTTGAATCGCTGAGAGCGGCCAAGACATCTCCGCCGGCCGGAATAGGCTTAGTATAGAGGGCGATATGCGATGAGCGCCGCTATTAGGGGCGCGTGCAGCAGTCTGTGGTGAAATATTTACGCACAAAATTCGCTTATTTCATGCATGTAGCACTTAGTTTGCGCAAATCAAAACACGGTGGTGTGTGGTGGCGAGCGGTTGATGCCGCTGGCTGCCGCCAATTGTTTGGCACCGCTGAGCAGACATCTTTCTCGCCGTGGAGGGTGAGAGGGAGCGGTTCGCGGAGGAGCAACGTTGCTCCTCGCCCGATACCCTCGCGGCTGAGGGTACCCCTGTCACACGGGCACTTTCAATCGCGATTGAATCGATCCGGATCGAGCTCGATCCGGATCGGGCCCCTGCTACACGGCAGTTTCAATCGCGATCGAGCTCGATCCCGCTCGAACTCAATCCTGGTTTCTCAAGCGCGATCGAACGAAAGCGGCGATACTCTCGTCCCCGCTCAGTAATGGCACAGAATGTGACAACTTCAACTAACGCCACAAATTGTGTCAGATAACTTGACCCAAATAAGCGTGAGGTAATATTTACATAGTTACGTATACCTACGACCGCGCGAAGTTACCTTACGCTGGCCTCAAGTACATTGTTAGCGCCATCGGGCGTACACGAGTGCAACCCGTGCAACTTCTCGATCGCGATTGAAACGTGCCGTGTAGCAGCGGCAGTGCGTTGAGCGCGCTCGAAAACTCGATCGCGATTCACTTCAATCGCGATTGAAAATGCCCGTGTGACAGGGAACTGCGCGGCTCAAGGGACGAACTGTGAAAGTTGCTCCATTTTTCTACCCTTTTTTCTTAGAGTGCGTGCTCAGCAGCGCAAAGCATTTTGATACATAAGCAATGGGTTTTGTCTATATACGATAAGCATGCGAACCTACCACTGCGTGAAAAACCTTTGCCTCGAAAATTCCCGAAAAGAATCCGTGCGACTACTGGTTGCAACGCCGGACATTTTTACGCTCTTGCCGCTATCACGCCAAGCATATTTTATAGAAAACCTAGTGGACCTTCATGGTCAGGTCTATGAGCGACAGAAAATCCGTGCTTGCTGGTAGCACTTTTAGTAGGATATCCGAACGCAATGCTCCTGCCGTGAAAATTAATGTTGCTCTTTCGTACCTGCATCTGCCACAGCAGGCGGTAATGCAGAGCAACAAAATTCAGCCAATAAAGCTCATTGAGCTACTCAAAATTGTTCTTGCTTTATGATGTGTTGTTTTGCGGTGCGATACTGCGAGACACCGGTTTCAATAAAAGAAAAAAAGATGGGCATAATTGTTGCAAAATTCTATCACTGAAATTTGGTCATGCTCAGTGTTTTACATAAGGCAGGCTAAAAACGCAGACACGATGTCATCTTGAAGACGTTTCCGGCAAAAAAAAATGGCTGCCGTCATAGGCTACCATTATCATGCGCCAAGAACCGACAAGCTTGTTTGAACTTTCGGCTTCTAATTCCAACGAGCAGTACCTTGCTCAAAGTTAGCTTCATCTCCGCCCCCCCCCCCCCCCAAAAAAACAAAAAAAACAAAAAAACAAACACAAACGCATGGCGCCGAATACACACATGACATTTGCAACTCCCGCACTCACAGGAGTAACACGATGTACTACATCCATGCTGGGTATGTGCACTAAACCTGCGTGAGGCCATATAAGGCCTCACCATCCTGGCTACCATACCTAAAATGGACGCATTTTCCCCAGTTTTCTTGATACCAACTGCACCACCACATGTCTCCGCAACAAACAATGTCTTCCAGTTTACCACCCAGGTCTACCTGCGTGCTTTCAGCCAGGGTATAATGGTGAATAATATTTGTCAAGATTTTATACACTCGTCGACATAGCAGCCACTTCATGTTACCGTTTTCAATACATCGTAATCGCCCTGAATCTACATTCATTCACCATAATTCACCTTATTCTAATTTAATTCACATGTTAATCCACCATAATCTATTATAATCCAACTTAGAACCACCGAAGTACGCCTTAATTCCCGCCTGAATCTATTCTAATCTATGTTAACCCATCTTAGTTCATCTGTATTTACCTTAATCGAACTGAATCCCCCACTTCTTCTTAAATTTACATTGTTCTATCTTTATCACCCTGAACTGGTTTTGCTCATATATTGCCCCTTAGTCAATCCTAAGAAACATTTTTCTGTATTAATTCATCTTCAACCACCTTAATCCCCCCTTACTACTTATTACAGTCAATCATCAATCAATAAATATTCCTAGTTATTGCTCTTCCATCTTAACAATCTTATTTGATCATAATGCACCTCAATTTATCTCAATTCAACCGTACTAATCTATACTCGCTAATCAATCGAAAATAATAACTAAGCAGCTATAGTAGCGGTTAATAATCTCTCATACATGGCTGGAACACTTTGGTTCGCTTCTGACCTTCGGTGTTTTAATTGAGCTTTTACATCATTCGTGTTGACGCCGAGGTCATTCGAGGTCAACCTTCCAATTGTACATGTAAGGTTTTCGCCATGATCGCCTCACTTCACCTTATATCCCTCACGAAAATATTTCACAGCCTATACGGCAAGCATGATGTTGTACAAACATAACTTTACTTTTCGCCTTAGTTACCCGCCGATGTGGGTCGGAGACTAGGACGGTGGGCTACTGATAACGATTAGTGTGGGGCCATGCTTTTTTCGTATACATGCGAAAAACAAACTCTAGAACTCCGAAACTTCAGGGCAGGTTTTTAAAGCGAAGCTTCTTTACTACTTTCGTCGAGCGGTTTCTACGCGGATGCGCGAGTTCACCTTTTTAACACGGACCCACCGCCTGAAGCTCATCGCGTGATTCGCCAGGCCCGCTTTCCGCGCTAGGCAAAAGGCCCCCCCGTTTTCAGTCGTTCTGCCGAAGTAGCGGCGGCGGCCGTGATGGGAGCGGCCCCTCCGGTGATCGGCAGCCGACCAAGCCCGCAGCCCCCCACGCATGCGGTACTGGGTCGTCTCGAGCGACATGACTCGTCTTGCGCCGCGTTCGCCATGAATGAAAGTGAGGCCGGGCCGCCTTCTGTAAGCGTTGCACGGGACCGAACGCCTTCGAGACGTGGTCGGCATACAGCTATGTCAAAGCTTGACCAAGAGAAACCAAGACTGAACCAGGCTAAGCCAAGCTTTTGCTTTGGATAACCAAAGTTATCTGAGCTAAGCCGCAGCCACTTTTTTTCGGGGTATCCATAAGTGACCCCAGGATACGTCCGTGGCCCCCTCGTTACCCCCCCTCGCAGTATGGCGCGTCTCATATCCGAGCCGCTGATTCGATGAGTTAAGCGCGAATTTTACAAATGATCCCCACCTACACCATGCCGCATGAGTGGGCGTTACGCTTGCTTCCTGACCATCGAATATTCCAAACACCAGTGCTGTACGCATGTCACATTTCCTTATTGGCAGTGTGTTTTATTGTTTTAATGGCATGTGTTTTATTATGTACGTTTTATTGCAAAATTTATTTTTTTGGCACAACAAGCGTAAACGGTCTTATATGCACCTAAACGTTCCTTCCATATTGCTCTTAGCGAAAAGATGATTGCTGAATTTTAATAAGGCAGTCATTGATATAACATTAAGAGTTCTATCGCGCTTTAGAAAATGTCAGTTGATAATTGTAATCTCGTGATCTAATTACCGAGCGTAGCCTAAAGACCCCTGTATTGGCCAGGCTATCTGTCAGAACGGCGCGGTATAGGCGAAGGAAAAGGCAGGAACAACAGGAACGCTGGCGTCATGGGACGTAATTTGCAGGAAAGCAGGTTGGTACGCGGCCAATTTCTTGTACGTGAGTTTAAACGGGTAGTGAAGAGAAAATGCATTTGTCGTTGATTAATTTTGAAGAACATAAATCGCGGATATTTTCACAATTTTTTGATTCTGTAATTTAGGAGACGCCTTTGAAATTCACGGTATGAGGCTCATCGCAAGCGACCATGCCCGTATCGTCGGTCGGCAGCGCACCTAGCAGTGACGTCAGAGTAGGAGCATTCCATAGTTAAATGGTCTTTGTGTATATTGATTTATACAGCTGAAAACCGTATGTTTTAAATATAATGCCTCCTTTATTCATTGCTATATAAACAGTTTTCTGTGGACGTGACTGGTGTCGCGTCCGCTTAGTTGTCTAGCAACCATTGTGGTAGAACTGAGATCTACTGGCTGTTTGTACGGTTCGCCGCCAGTTTTCCTGCTGCATATCACGTTGTTTTGCCGAATTGTCTTCGGAATATTACTTTTTTGTATTAAATGGTACAAAACCGCTCAGGCAAAACAAAAGTTCCTTCCGTGCGAACGCGAACTTGCGGCCACCGGGCAAACCCAAGGGTACGGCCAGCCCACGGTACTAGAATAGCTTTATCTACGAACGTTGGGCCAGCCTGCATTGAGGTCAGACACTTTAGCCACTACACTATCAATGCGAGAAGCGAGCGCGGTAGAAAACTGCGGCATAAAAGCTGCTTCGCATTCTTAACCCAGCACTCTGGGGCGCTTTCATAAATTCTAATCAATCTAATCAAATTCTAATGTAGTGAATATGTACACGTATGAGCCATGCGCATTAGGTTTTATGCTTGGAGTGCAATTGGCTCGTTCTACGAAATTAGTTCATTAACCCTTGACCCCGTTTATTGGCATTTTAATGCTGAGCGTTGATAATTCATCCACCGCATTGATAAAACAAAATACGCCAGAGAGGTCATACCTCTTGGGAACGGGAGCAGCTTCATAGGTAAGTTGCGGGAATAGTTGAAAGATAGGTAATTATGGGCGTCGAGGAAAACAGTATCTAAAGTGTTCCAAAGCTCATTGAACACACATCTGAAGGAGGCTTGACCCAGAAAAGTACCGCACCGAATTAAAATTTGTATTAGAATTAGGGACACTGTCAGGGATAATGCGGGGTTAGAGTTCCAAACGTGTTGGTAGATGGCGCCCTTCGGTAAAAAGGACTAACATCGCACGCTTGTTATCATTAGGGGCGCTTTAGTAAGTGCCTAGAAGGTTAGGCCACATTGCTAAACCATGAAAATGTAGAAGACAATTTCAGCATGCACGGATTGTGTGGCAGACTACAGATGATGTGGAAGGCAGGTTTGAAGCGCTTGAGTAAGCTAGAAACTTAAAAAATTACCAACGCGAGTGCTCCAAAGTGCCACGATTTCCAGGAGTCTTACTCATGCCCAACGAGTTTGAATCTTTAATCTGATTAAGGGTGGCTTCTGAGCCATAACATCATTAAAACTTTCCTTTTAACATTTGTCTAGGGGCCAGTACGGGCATGTCAGGCTGGGGCAAGTTGGAAATTTTCAACTGCATGTTTTCGTCCAGTTTGGAAGCGTTATGCGAAGCGCGTACACCTTCACGCATTGCCGGGAAACGTAAATTCGGCACACAGTTGAACATGAGAGAGAAATATGGGGCATATCTGTGTGCAGGTGTCGGTTAAAATCGCTGGCCTACGTACAAATACCAGCACTCGCAAGCGGGAAACGCATGTTTTTCGGAGGGCGTAGATTGCTTTAAGTGGCACCAAGTTACAAATGGCAGGGGTTGGTGACGGTCATGTAGTGAGTATGTCAACGATGTGGCTCTGTATTAAAAGCTTGAAGAAAGTTTACTAATGCAGGTAACAAAAATTTCCTGATGTGCTGTCAAGGTTATATATGTGGCACAGCATGAGTTTTGTAGAGGGGGTGGTTGGAATTGCGTGGCTGATGAGTGGGCACAGTCTTGTTTTTGCAGGTTAATTAGGTGCTTTGGATGAAATTTCTAATTGTTTTATTCTAGCTCTATGTGGAAGCGTCGTGAGTACATGTTTGCAATTTGATTTCAGAAATCTGGTGGGATATTTACGTTTGCCGTGCTTTTAAAGACGATACCATTTCTTCGGGTACCTATGAGCGAAAATTTTATTGAGCCTCTGGCTCCATTTGGCCTTTGCCGCCCGGCGAAAGAACAGGTGAAGGCGTGCTTGAATGCGGAGGTTAGAGTGGAATGTATTGAGGAGGGCTTCTGCGTGCCAACATTTCCAAGAGATAAGCTAGAGATAAGCGGGCTTCTTTAGCGGCACTGCCTGTGACTCGAGTGGTAGATGCAATACCAAAAGAGCAGTCGGGGGTGAGTTCCCACCTCAGTCACTCATTCTCGGCACTACGCGGCCATAGTGCCCATGTTTCTCGAAATACAGTCTACTTCTGCACTATCTTCAGATTTATGTGTCTTTCCTCTATAGAAATTTTGGGCTAAGGATTGCCTTCTGATTAAGGTTTGAACAGTCGGCATCTGTTAGCTTAGAGCAATGTTCACGTCGAACGCACACTGTACTTACCCGTTCTTCGCGAAATTGGCCATGGTCGTGATCATGCGCCTGGACGTGGCCCTTTCCTCATCTGTCGCAAAGTGGGGGTACTGGAAGGGGTACCCGAACAACATGACCATGTCTTCCCCGTGAGTCGCGGTGTCTCCGGCGAACACCGTGAAAGACGGCTTCGGCACGAACACTTGGTGGTACACCTTTGCCCCCGTGCCAGCCAGCTCCTTCCCGAAGGCCAACCCCGCACACCGGAAAAGCATGTCCCCAACAAACTGTACCCACCCCTTGTTTTCAGGATCCGATAGGTCGTACCGCTGGCGGATGGGAGCTAATATGAAATTCACCAAGGACGGGTCCACGCCGGGAAAATGTGATGGAAAGGCCCTTTGAAGCATCTCTGCGGTGATCGGCTCCCGCTTTTCTATAACGCCTGGCATGAGGCTCTGGAGGAAAGCCATTCCCTCGCTTTGTGTGGCGCTTATCATAGCATCTCGCCCACGAAATGGCAGAAACCACTCCTCCAGCGCTTGCAGGCCTCCGGGGAAGACGGGGCCTTCGATACTTGGCATCATGGAACCTCCCAAGGAGCCGGCGCCCTTTCGAATTTCCGACGCGTTTAAGCACCGGAGACATTCCAATTGGCTCGCGACGGCCTTTGCCTGGCACCCAATGTTGGCCGCGATTTCGGCGAAGTAGCCTTCTGCACGTTTGCCTTTGTTGCCATCTATGGGCGTGCTCATGGTACCGCTCATCAGGTACGCCCTGCGGAAAGAGCCGTGTCTCGCCACGAGCGGGCTAGTCATTAAGAGCGAGACCGTGATGGCGCCAGAACTGTGTCCGGCCAGGAGGATGCGCTCTCTGTCGCCCCCGAACTGCTCGGCGTTCTCATGCAGCCAGCGGAGCGCCAGAATCTGATCGTGCAAGGCCATGTTGCCGGCCACGTCCCCAGTCCCGGAATTGAGATAGCCGAACACCGAAAGGCGGAAGTTTGGCACTACGACGAGCACGTCTCCGATAGCGGCGATGAAACGACCGTCGTAGATGTCGTAGCTGTTGCCACCGCTAGAGAAAGAGCCACCATGCAACCAGAAGACGATGGCGCGTCTCTGGGCCCGCTGCTCCCCGACGCATGATCCCGGCACCCAGACGTTGACGTGGAGGCAATCTTCGGTCGTATTGGACGCGTCGATGACGACGTTTTTGGGCAGGCGTTTAGTTTCCTGGAAGCAAGGCGGTCTCTTGTACGACGCGTTGAAGACACCGGTCCAGAGGGCGGCGCATGTCGGTGGCGCGAACCGCAGCTTCCCGAGCGGCGGTTTGGCGAAGGGGATGCCGTAAAACGCCACCGTGCTGTATACATTTCCCTTGTCGGTGAAGCGGGATAGGGTGCCCTCAACCTGTCCCCTCGTCGTCCCGACGATTAAGCACGGAGCTTGGGCTCCTTTCGAAGCCCTTGGAACTGGCACGCCTTCGTAGGCTTTCGTGAGTAGGATCGTAGCAATGACAGCAACCACGAAGGCTATCACAAACCCTCCGAGGACGCAGGACAGTGGCCTGCAGAGACAAGTGAGAATAGCGTTCACTGTTATAACATTAAGCGAAATGCATATGGGCACTGAAGCAAAGTTCGATACTAATAACAAAATGTGAAGGTGCGTCACTCGCGCGTTTGTTCTGTGTTGCCTCCAGCAGTCGTTTCTTTGCAGGTTGCGCCCAGGCCACCGTGCATTATGGCGATGCTGAAGGCTGTGATGTTCGAAGAGGAGCACTGAATTTTACAGCGAAAAGGTACGTTTTTGCTTGTAGATATACAACTATTAAGACCACAAGCAAACAAGAAACGGCCACGTTGGAGCGCACAGGGTGGACTACTAGGGTGATCTTGCGTTTTCGAGCCCGTTTTTCTAGATTTGATCCGCGAAGTAAGAGATATAAAAATATCTCGGGGCACTTGCGTAGCCTTACGTGTTTGAAGCTGAAAGGGTGAGATTAAGTTTGTGGCGTATGCCTTTTGTATACACGTCGAACTTTTGACACCGAAGCCACGCTATTTCAAGCTCCTTTACCCACCCTTACTTATAACCTGTAGAAACCTCATTTGCTTCAGCGTGTGACGGTTGTTTAATTAGAGGCATTTTCAATGCGGCCAGTCGCAGTTTCGATTTCAGCGAGTGCCGCGAAACGATGGATTTTGTGGATTTTGTGTGAACAAAGCTGACCACGTGACCATCGGAGGGATATCACAAAGCAGAGCCGCCGTAGCACTGTCGAATCCGCATCGACGGCAGTTTCTGCGAATGCCCCCCACGTACTGATCTCGTGAGGCGCTTAATTAAAAGCGACCGTGGATGTGACGCAGGCGCTGCGAGTGCAAATGCTACCGCGGCAAAAGAACGACGCGCGACGCTCGAGGACGGTGGGTGGCAAGACGCGCGCTGGGAGCAGCCGGCCGGTCTGCCTACAGGTACGCCTACAGATGTGTTCGGCTCAGCACTGCGGCGGATATTTGAGTGCCGCTCTCGTAAGCGGTGCAGATGACAATTTTTAATGCAACCCGCCATCGCATCATTAACTCCTTTCTCATGTAAGCCACCATGGTCGGGACTTGGGGACAATTTCGTTGCAGCGGTAACAAGCTATCACTCGAGCTACCTGCGCCGGCCTGGGCCACTTCGCGGCCGTGGCCGCCGCCTGCACAGCGACCGTGCGGCTAGCTCAGGGAGCTTTTCGTGCCTCCGGCGCGTTTTCGTATCCAATGTAATAAACAGTAATAGAAACAAAGTGCCTGGGATCGCTGTAGAACTTTGGTCGCGGCCAGCTGCCCGATTAGCTGACGACATCACGGCGCCTCCGCCGCCAACGATCGGGTCGTTCGTTCTCGAGAGCAGAAGCTCCGCCCTCCGGCCCTCCGATTGGAGCGGCGAGCAGGGCGAGCCGGCAAAAAACGCCGGTAGTGCGGAAGCGGCAAACACAAACTCGTGACGTGTTTGGATGTTGTTTATTTACAATTGCGCGTGGTCCTCTGCTGGCTGCTCGGTTGCGTTTCGCACACTTCAAAATTGATTTTAAATATGTTCCACCTCATCCGTGTAAATCCACCTGAGTTCTTCCTAAGCTACCGCAATTGATCTAAATATATCTTATGCCACTTTAATCCGCATAATACCCGCAAATCCGCTGGAATTCGTTTTATTTCGGTTTAGTCGTGACGTGTTAATAATTAGTACCAATCACTAATTGATCATTTCCAACATAATTTATTTTTATCTTTTTAATTGCAACTCAGTTTGTCTTTATGGACCGTTCTCCGTTTCAATCCTGCGTTATTCACATTACCAATCATTATTGTCAATCGCTAATAAATCAAGTTCAAGGTAAGCATTATTCATCTCGTACACAGGACTGGAATGCTTTTGTTCCCTTCTGGCCTTTCTTGGGTTTTACAGCTAAGATCTGTAGGAGTGCCTTCAGCAGCGGTCTATGTCCGCCCGTATAACGTCTCGTCGACATTGAAAATAATTTCGTCTCCAGTTTTTCGCGAATGCTCTGTATCGCTCGATGCAATGTCAGAGCCTCGGAAAGAATCATACTGATATTGGCCCCTAAGACGACTCAACCAGTACGTCATCTAATCTTATTTCTGGCCATAATTAGTTCTTTCACAGCGATGTTGCAAACTTTGCAGAATTCCCGTCTGCTGTAAATGCATGACGGTGTACGGAGGGAGCACGGTTATGGAAAAAGGTTGTAAGGCTTGCTTTAGAGAAATGATCCGCAAAATACATGACAAAAGCAGCTAAGGCATCGTTACCTTTAAGCGGAATTTTTACATAGAGGAGGTTAACAGGACAGCCCAACGGCGAACAGGGGATAAGCGCGCGACATGGGTCTGGCACTAAGAAGCGAAACCCGCAGAAACGTTTTTGATGGCGCATGTCTTTCTGTCATCTGCGCATATGGGAAGAGCTGTGCCCGTGGCGCCGATTTCAAACAGCTTTCAAAGCATTCGGAGCAGCCTGCTCGGCCGACTACAGGCATGCTTAGGATTAGCGCCACAGCGGATATTCCATGGCCACTTTCACAAGTGGCGCGGGTGACGATTTGTAGTGTATTTTAAAGCAAAGCGTTCTACCTCTACCAGCCAACGGTTCTTCCGCGGCGTGCGGGACAGTTACCTCCCAACAAGGCGGCGGCGGCAACGCGGGGGGGAGCGGAGCACAATATAGATTGCGCGGCGAATTACCCAGCGTTCCCCGCGCGGAGATACGTGCTCGCCGGCGGGCGCGTCGGCGGTACGGCTTTGTCGTCTGCTTTCGCGACGGTTGTTTTGGGCCTGTTTTGGCACAGCTTCGCGTGCATTGCGCGGTAACCCGCACCCGACAGAATTAAGTGGTCGTACCGCAAAGATACCTTAAGGATTGGTTTGCAGGGCGGGAAATAAAATGTACAAACCACATACATACGGGCGATAGAGAAACGCTGCATTTTGCGCACGGCTTGCCCCGAATGGCACTCCATTTTCTAAATTGGTGAATACCAATTCCTTTGTATTTTAACAGGTATTACAAAAGGCGAAAGGAGCAACTGGTTCTGATAAATAGCGATTATAAAAGTTCCCTCAGCTTTCTCGCAATTGTCAATCGTACTAAACTAAGTTTTAATCGGTATAAATGAAAATCACTAAGCTCACATGCCGAATTGTTTCAGTGTCTGCGCTTGAGTCTCGCCGTGGTGTAGCGCCGAGCTAGCACATCAGGATGGCTAGGTTCCGCTGTCGCACCCTTCAAAAGACGCTCCTCTCCGTTTTCTTTCTCCCGACTCACGGCCGGGCTACAGCGGGGGCGTTCTCAGCTCCAGCCCGGCCGTGGCCGACGCTGCTGCTGCGCTCGGGACGCTGCTCCCGCGAATTCCAGGTAACGGCTGGCAGAATCCCTGGTTTGACTCTTTGTAGAGCTACGTGTGGGTATTGCAGTGACGTCGCATGGGCAATTGCTGTGGTTTTCGTTTATAGCTTTGCTTTTCAACCACCTTGAATGCGTGGACTGGAGCCAATTTTTTCAGCCCCATTATCAGCTCTTCTAGCGCAAGTTTTACGTTGCTTGCGCATTAAGTTTTATTTTAAATGCAGAGCATTTCAGTAACTCACGATGTCACCCGCGTTGGCGTCCGTAGTCCGCACCGTCGTTGTCCCTACTATACAAAAAAAAATTACAATCCGTCGCCAGCTTTCGATCCCTCGACCCTGCGGGCGGGACGCAATGTATGCAACGCTCTACCCACTGCGCCACAAGGCCGACACAGAATGGAAGGCTACGGACACGCCTTATATCCTTGACTCATTCAAATTACTGCTGACGAGCGCTCTCTCGTCAGCAGTTGCCACAAGTGCAACAACATTAACGTAACGCAAACTACTTAACGTCGTGCGCCCCCGGAAATGCTCTGCATTTGATCGTGCTCCCTCGCGAGGGTTTTTCGAGCGGTAACCCGCTTACCGTGCAAGTCGTATCCGCCGATGCGTGGTGCGCGGCTCGCTTTCCCGCGCAGGAGATACTATTTGCAGTTAACGTTCAAAGACGCAGTTGCGAAGCATTGCCGAGTGGCGATTTCTCGCTCCTGTTAATGGGAAGGTGAAGCATTTTGAAAAAAAAAAAAAATGAGCTGAGACCCTGGTTTATGTTGTTTTGAGCGCCCTGATTGCTAATAAGACCTTGAAACCCATGATAAGTAAACCCAAATATACTACATTCTGTAAAGCACGCGCTTCCTACTGAGAAGGGTGCGGCCTTCTTTTTGGTGAGGTCTAATTTTAAGGACGACTCAGCGAGCAATGGAACGGAAAATGATAGGTGTAACATTAAGGGACAAGAAGAGAGCGGAGTGGATCAGGGCACAAACGCGTGTTAAGGACATATTAGTAGAAATTAAGGAGAAGAAATGGACGTGGACAGGGCATGTAATGCGAAGGCAATATAACCGTTGGTCATTAAGGGTAACAGAGTGGATCCCTAGAGAAGGCAAGCGTGGCAGAGGGCGGCAGAAAGTTAGATGGGCAGATGAGATCAAGAGGTTTGCGGGGATAAATTGGTGGCAGTTAGCACAGGACCGGGGTAATTGGAGAATAATGGGAGAGGCATTTGCCCTGCAGTGGGCGTAGATAGGCTGGTGGTGGTGATGGTGGTGGTGATAGTGATTTGAAAGAAACCTTTGTAACATCATTGGAGGACGATCTCCTAACGGCGCTTCCCTTCGCCATGATGTACAGCCTTTGGCGAAATTTTCTTGGCCATGCCAGAAGAGCATAGGCAACCAAAAATTCAAAGTACAAGCTTACCTCTCGTGCGAGGCTGAAATGCTTTATGCCAGGAAGCTGGAGAAAACGCTTATGTTTCTTGATGTCATAAAATATTGTGGCCGCGTTGAACATTTAGCTTTAGCTTTGAATGCTCTGTGGCGGACATTACTATGGCGTGGCCTAGCAAGCTATGTCAAAGACTGTACCTTGCAATTTAGCCTCCACGCGAGTAGAGTTCATTGGCTAGCCAGCCATCCCCAATATTTGTTGAAGTATTGCAGAGTTGGGCTTTGTTTTACATTAGGAACAACCACAGAGCAGTCACTGTCAGTGGCATCGGCCGACGGCTTTCATCAGGACTATGTCTACCATGAACAAAATCCATAGAGCACATATACTGCGTAGAATACGGTGAATTACCACGCCAATATCCACCACGGTGGCTCAGATAATGCGGTGCGCTGCTGAGCTCCAAGACGCAGTTTTGAATCCGGCCGCGGTGGCGGTGTTCCGGATGGACGCCAAAAGAGGGAACATCACTGGGTCGACATTTCGGCTCACGTTGAAGGTCCACAGGGGGTCAAAATTATCCCTGAACTATGGCACGCCTCATAGCTCTAGAGCGCTAAGCACCAGAAAGTACCACCGCAGCCGTTTATTTCCGCGTAAATATTTACGCTGGCGCCTTACCGGCATTTACAATCAACGTACGAGTGAAAAGTCGTTACGTACACAAACCTATCACATTGACATACTGGACGCGTATGGCGCCAACAGCACTCGTGGATGCATAAACGAACTACGTAGCCGAGTTGTTTGTTTGTTGGCTTCTAGCTGCCACCCCTCCCCTTCCTCACCCTCCCTCTTCCCCCTAGTGTCTTTGGAGAGCGGTGCCAGAGAGCCTCGTCAGTCCAGGTTAGTTTCCGGGATTGATTTTCGGTTAGTTTGAGTTACCGTATTTACTTGATTCTAAGCACCACCTTTTTTTTCCACGATTGCGATGCCCAAATTTAAGTGAGGGGGATGCTTACAACAAAAAAAACCTAAATTGCCTCCCGCCCCGCCATTTTTTCGCCTCCGCATCTCAACGAGACAGCGCAAGGAATAACGTTTTACCGTATTTTTGCGCGTATAATCCGCCCCTGCATATAATCCGCAACCCTGTTTTAGCCCGCCAGAAAAAAAGAAAAAAACGCGTATTGCCCGCGCATTCGATACAGGAATGGCTGCGCCAAAGCTACTCCTCAAGCAACCCATCACATACTACGTAGAGCGAAAAAGGGTAAATTTAGCAAGTAGAATACACTAACTGCAAGGGGAAAGCCACAATTTACTAATAAAATTCAGTTGTTAGAGTGCAATCGCCATTGCGTTTTCTTCCTTGGATAGGATAGGATGGCGTTTTGAGCAATCGGTGCCATTGAAGGCTTAGTCGGTGTTACTGCGTAGGATCACCGCGGCAAAACGCGCATTGCCGTGAAGCTGCACTAAAGGAAAAACCCCGGATATTATCCGCACCCAGGCGAAATTACGTTCAGAACAAAAATAATAGGTACAATGAACCTACCGCTTACGTCTGATACTCAGTCACCTTCACTGCCATTCAAATTCGCGGTGCGGCTTGCGCCACCGTTCCTAGAATCCCCCAGTAGGTCGTCTTTTGTTCCGTTGAAGTGGTTTGCAATTTAAAACTTCATAAACGACTTGACAACAACGTCAACTTCGGCCCGCTTTCACGTTTCTTAAATTCACCTTGTTGTGGCTGCTTAGAAAAGGGGGTGCTCGGATTCGAAAGCAAACTTCTTTTTCAATTTCCCCCCTCGAAAGTTGGGAGGGTCCTTAGAATCGGGCGTGCTTAGAATCGCAAAAATACGCTACATTGATTCGTTCCTGCTAGTAAGCACTAGAGCCCAAGCAAACGCAGTGCGTTTATAAACGCGGGCTTTCAATATTCTCTGGGCGTGTACGTCCACACATTGGCTATCGCCAGGTTTTATGGGCATGCATGCTTCAGATTTCGTCCACAGTGAGCGATGTTATTTTAACCGGGGGAATTCCATACGTCAGACGTTACTCTTTTTGCCCCCTACGGCGTAAAAGACGGGCCCACTGTACCCGGCGTGCATTGCTAAGGAACCGCCTCTGAACTTTGCTGCGGCCACTATGAGAAGCGTGAATACTATTAGTTGAATCAAGGGGTCGATATTTTGCTCATATGCCTGGAAAAGCAACTAAACCCGTCGCTGTTTTTGATAGCAGTACTTAACGTTTTCAGTCTTAAGTTTTGACTGTGCTTGTACTTTATTAATACCACGAAAAGCGTTACTGATACCAAACTGTAGTAGAGTATCTTCGTCATGCTACACCCCAAACAATACAAAACGTAAGCTTACGGCTGACTCAATCGCCAACTTAGCATGCTCACAAGAACACGTTTCCCAAAGCTGTAGAATGGCCTTAAACAACTTTGTTATCTTGAATTCATTAAGCAGTATCATGTAAAAATTACTGCTGTCCCTTTATTTTCTGGGATTTCCGATCGTTTAAAACTAGAAGCCGAGTTTTATTGGTCACCCTATTTTCACAGACTATGACACAACACGGCCAAGAAGTCTCTTGGTTAGTCCTGGAAATATGGTGCCGTCGTGTTTATTCAAGCCTATCGCAACCATCCAAAGCGTAGAATGCAATGTGAATGGCGATCATTGCGCCGGTTTGCGCCGTCAATGTGGGGACAGAGAACGACAAAACATAAGAGTAGGAAAGAGAGCATATGGAGAGGGTGACGTCAGGTGAAGACCCAAGCCGGCGGCGTCATTCGAAGCGGATGGGATGCTTCCCGAAGCGTCCCATCCCCGCTTGTAGGCGTTGTAATACGGGGGCGCGGGAAGTGCAGGGCCGAGTGGGTGGCAAAAGTGCACAATGGGAAGGACGGCGACGAAATGGCCGATACTGGGGCTCTTCGATTTGCAGTCTCGGACTCACCGCGGACTCCCCGAGAAGCAGTCCGGCATTCGATTTTCCCATGTATCCCTATGGCTTCGGGGAATCCTCCGACTACCCGCTGACTATCCGCGGTGATTCCGAGGTGGTAAATCGAAGAGCCCCACTGGTGGACGACAAATGGAGCGACAGAAGGTACACAATGCCACTGCTAGGGTAAGATCTCCTCCTTTCGTTACACATGTCGACAAAAGACGATCGTCTTTGTCAACATTTGTCAAGTAAATGCCTGCCGTCGCTTTCCGGCTCACCCTTCATGTTGTTCCTCTAGCGTCGCGCTCCTCCCAAGGTAGATGCGATAAAGGTTTGCTTAAGTCAATTTAAATTTACCGCGTTCCACTGCTCCTGGCCGGGTGCCTTCATGTCAGCGCTGCCGTACGGCAGAGACGCGCGTGAATCGAGGCGCCCTACTACAACGTTTATTTGAACCGCGTTGCCCCAGTCCACGTGCGTTCGAAGCAGAACGTGCAATTTATGTAGTGGTACCTTTCATAACGGTTGCCGCTTGATTTTTTAAAACGCCGCCAGAAGCTATAGTGGCGCGGGTGACAGCTGGCGAGAGTGATTTTTTTTCTGCAGTGGATGTTGTATTTCATTTCGCAGAAAATTAAGCGCGTATGAATTTTTTATAAAGTAACACTCTAAATATCGCTGGTGTATTTTCTGCCTCATATTTGCGTAACGTCTTGTTCTTGTTCAACAATGTTGACAAGTACGGACATATAAACCGTACTTATCCGTTTAGATTTGGCTGTTCATTTTGACCGGCTGGCTGAATCGAGTCAGACAGATAGAAAGGCAGACAGACAACAATTTCTGGGTTTAAGTAGCCCAAGAAAGACTACCGTCTTTAAAAAACGGGATTAAAATTCGAGCGCAAAGCATAGTTGGCACAGCATGAGAGGCATGGGCGAGAAATGCCGCGCCTACAGTTTCAAAGTGGGAGCAAGGCGTGCCCATGGTGCTAGTCCGCAAGTTAGCGAGGAAGCGATATGCGATGCTAATGTTTTCATGAAGACTCGGCAGTAGATTTTCGATTTAAGTTTTGTTTTTTTTTACGACTGTTGGCGTAGCGTCCTGAATCAGAGCACCTCCTTTGCATTTCATTACCCGCAATGGCGCTTGCATATAGTGTGTTTCTTTTCACGGGTTGTAACCGACCCTAAACTGCGAAAGATGGAACTCACAAACAGACATTCCGGGAACGGGAATTCGGAGACTTCGCCATGTCGTCAGTCTTGTCTGGGCTGGTGCCGGCAGTTCAGGTGCTTATGCCTTGCTTCGTGAAAGTGGGCTCCCGATTTCTTCTTCGTCTCTTTCCTCTTCGTCTTCCACTTCCACGAATAGAAAAAAAAAACAATATTACGTTTATTGCATAAATACAGGTAAGCGTAGTTTGATGTGGGACAATGAATAATTACGAAACGGGGAATGAGAGTAAATGTAGGCAAGAAAATATGAGTTGCCTTCAGCCCTGATATCCTTCAAAAATGGCTCCGCCCTGTACCACTAGCACACTGTTTTGTCTTTTTTGTCACTCTCAGATGCTGTATACAGTCAAACCCGTTTATAGCGAATTGCGATATGCACAGCGATTAGTTCGATATATCCAATAGTTCGATATAGCCGAACCCGCCTATAACGAACTTATTGTTACAAGTTCGCAATCCGCGGGAACCCCCCCCCCCCCTCCGCCACCCCAACTCCACCATCACCAAATGCAGAAACGCACACTGTAAAGCAGCCATTACCATACCCAAAATAATCCATTTATTGCAAGTAATAAAGCTACTTTCCTCCTGAACTGCCTACTTGCAAAGAAAAAAAGCGGTGATTTTTGTTTTCACTTTCGTTTTGGCGGCTTCAACTAGCAGAGCATTCTCTACACGAAACATTGTTTGCACCAGTTCGCGTCCGCGCCCTCCAAAGTTCGAGTCTGCGTCATCCAAAATCTAAGAAGCATTGGCGGAGCACATCGACTGCCGAAAGCGCTCCTTTATAAGCGTCGGACGGCTTTCATTCGCGACAATCACGGGAACGTGGGGGGACTCCTTCCCACAGTTCACCGATGGTGCTGTCTTGGTCCGGACTCGTTGACTGAGGCGGGTTCCGACGTGAGTCCCGCGCATAGGAAACAGTTACGGAAAGTGTCTGGCGTCACGTCGTCCGTGCGAGGCGCAATGTCTCAGTCGCAACTCTTGCTCCGTGGTCGCGGCCAATCCACATCTCAATCGCCGCTCTGATACCGTGCATTTCTGCGGTCATTCTAGGCGCGCAGAGTTCGAATATAGGATGTGAACTCGTTATAAGGAATATGTTTTCCATGTATTTCGGAAACTGAATTATTTTTGTTCGATATATGGCATAATTCGCTCTATCCGAGTTCGTTATAGCCGGGTTTGACTGTACCTGCCCCCTTCACTTGGCATTGTCGCACGTTTCCCTTAGTTCCTAGGCTGTTGACGTCTCCTGCCCTCGTCGTCGTCGTAATCGTCGTCTCATTTAGTAACGGTACTAAAACACCG
This sequence comes from Haemaphysalis longicornis, assembly GCA_013339765.2. Classification (NCBI taxonomy): domain Eukaryota; kingdom Metazoa; phylum Arthropoda; class Arachnida; order Ixodida; family Ixodidae; genus Haemaphysalis; species Haemaphysalis longicornis. Next base: position 39,901,345 of record CM023451.1, read on the forward strand.
GGAAACTCCTTTACGTTTCGCGCTAGAGAGCTTCGTGCTTCGAAGACACGATACTTTTACAGCAAAGCTGTATACCTCAATCTCCAACGGTTTTGTCTCCGTGGGCAAAAACGCCAAGGCGCCAAGAATACACTTGTACGCTGCATGCTTCGCCCCTCTCCAGATTTCGCGTTAGTGGAGATGACCCGGGATTTGTTCGAGAAGGGCACCAAAACCTTGCGTCTGGCACTTCCCTTTGATTCTTCGGAAGATGCACCTGACCAAGATCACGAATTTCTTCATCAATTATGGATTTATGCCGTCACAATTAGGCTGGCCAATGTTGTGTGAGGTAAGGCCTGCCCCTTCTGCTTGGCTACTGCCTCTGGCCGTCGACCTCTTCAAATGTGTCCAGCTAAGCCGACAGAATAGCGCCAAGAAATCCTCCTTCACATAACTACCCATCCCTCTGTCCCTTGACACAGTAGAGGCTTTCCATCTGTTGAGGCTGATTACCATCATCATCATTTTAACAGGCGGTTTTTTATAGGCAATATAAAGAAAGAGGGTTAGCAATAAATTTATTTATCTGGCTTTCCTGCTCTTGTTCAGGCACCCGCCCTGTTGGGAGCATTTTGTCCAGGTTGGCTCGGTGTCCTGGCCTTGAAGTTGTTGTGCTGGTCGCGAGGTCCGGGAATGTCACCCAAGCCACCCACTGCTCGAAGGAGGAAAAGGTTGTGGTAAGACCTGGGGTTTGTTGCAACTCAATATCTGACGGTTTGTGTTGGCTGAGGGACCGAAATTACAAGTTGCGGGGCATTGGGAAAGGTTGGTAGGTGGCAGGAAGAAAGGAGCGAAGGTGAGTTGGTGTGCAGTGCAACGTTCGGAAAGGGGTATCTGCTTCTCTAAATAGATGGAAACGTGGGGCCGGTAACATTCTTCTGCTTCACTGGACCAGACATACTCTCTGGAGGGGAGCGCAACCGTTTGTCATTCTTGGGTAATGGCCCGGTGTACATGTGCATGAACCGCGCCGTGTCTGGATACACAATCTGGATACACATTTTCATGCCGGCTTGTCGATCATTCGAAATATTTTTCCTCCGCTCCTGAAGCGGCTGACCCGCGCGCTAAGAAGACGCATACCGGCAGTGGAATGGCTTGAGCTGGTAAAAGTGTAGAATGTCAGCCCCACGGCCATGACGGTCGGTGGCACGACAGGTTGGCGTCCCGCGGTAAGTCTGGAGACGCATTCTGTGTCATCTTCGTGTTAATCAGAGGTTACAACTGTAAACATGTGCGTAATCATCATCATGTATTCGAATGTATTGTATGTTTTTTTCTTCCTCCTCCTCCTTCTCATCATCATCAAGTCTACGCTCACTGCAGGGCAAAGGCCTCTCCCATAGATCTCCAATTGCCCCGGTCCTAAGCTAACTGTGACCATTTTATCATCGCAAACTTCTTTATCTCATCTGCCCATTTTTCTGCCGCCCCCTGCCACGCTTGCCTTCTCCAGGGATCCACCCCGTTACCCTTAGTGACCAACGGTTATCTCGCCTTCGCATTACATGCCCCTCCCACACCCATTTCTTCTTCTTATTTTCTACTAATATGTCCTTAACACGGTTTGTTCCTCGCCCACTCAGCTCTACTCCTTGCCCCTTAATGTTACACCTTCATTCCGTTCCATTGCTCGCTGAGTGGTCCTCTATTTAAGTTGAATCCTTTTACTGAGCCTCCAAGTTTCTTCCCCGTAGGTGAGTACCGGTTAGGTGCAGCTGTTATTTTCCTCATCAGGGACAATGGTAGGCTGCCATTAATTACCTGAGAATGTCTGCCGAATGAACTCTACTCCATTCTTATTCTTCTAAATATCTCTGCCTCATGGTTGGGATCCGGGGTAACTACTTGGCCTAAGTAGATATATTCGCTTACCCCTTCTACTGCATCGTCACCTATCTCAAACCGCTGTGCTCTCGGGAGGCGCTTGAGCATTACTTTAGTTTTCTGCATATCATGTTTCAGGCCCGAGATTCGACTCTGCTTGTCCAGTGCAGTAATCATACTTTGCGATTCGTCCCCCGAGTTGCTTAGCAAGGCAACGTCATCAGCAAGTATGAGGTTACTGAGGTATTCTCAATTAACCTTTACGCCCACCTGTTCCCAATCCAACGTTCTGAGTACTTCTTGTAAACATGCTGTGAGTAACATTGAAGGGATTGTGTCTCCTTGTCTGACGCCCTTCCTTATAGGTATTTTACTGCTCTGTTTATGAAGGACATTGGTATCGGTGAACCCATTGTAGGTATTCTCTAGTATTCTTACGCAATGCTCTTCTACACCCTAATTCTGCAATGCCTCAATGATTGCAGGTCACCATCAACTACACCTAAAACCACAGAAAACGATACACTGACGCACCCCCATATACTGAACAGGCCGACCTCGTGGTACGCGTCACCATCGCAACAGGCATAAATAACCGCCCTCACTCTGTGCACGACAATACGCAAGTCGCAGAGGAAGTTGCCCTCGTGATCGCCGCGACAAGTGGCAACCCCATCACGGCGCTAATGAATTCGCAGGAAGCATGCCTAGTTGCTACAAGGGTGCATCTGCGAAACGGCTCTGTGTAACATAAAAACTACTTCTCAGCTACTCGAGATACAAACTGCCTGAATAGCCTCATCGCACATGCGCTGTTAATGTGGCGGCACACGGCGCGGTTCATGCACATATACACCGGGCCATTACCCAAGAATGGCAAACAACGTTTGCGCTGCCCCGCAAAGAGAACTTGTGGTCCAGTGAAGCAGAAGTATGTTACCGGCAGCACGTTTTCATCTATTTAAAGAGGAAGATACCCCTTTCCGAACATTGCACTACACACCGACTCACCTTCGCTCCTTTCTTCCTGCCACCTACCACCCTTTCCCGATGCCCCGCAACTTGTAATTTCGGTCCCTCAGCCAGCTCTTACCATCAGGTATGAAGGGGGAGGAGAAAAATGATCGGAAAGGCCAAGAGGTCATCCAGGCCTAGTGCTCACCACTCGGCACTGCGGACGGGGAGTTCGGCGGATGAAAAAGAGGGCAGGCGAAAAAGGGGATAGGAGCGGCGCCGCGCACACACTTTAGTTCCTTCAGTGGGCACTATAGTCTTTCATCCAAGGGTGTGTCCTTCAGTGAAACGCAGAAGCGCTTTTCCTGCCTTCTGCGTAGTTGATTGTCGGGTAAGAATAGTCTCTGCTGTGAACGGTTGATTGTACAATAGGCTGAGCTCGGTGACCGAAACGCGTCTTTCCGATGAATACTGGGGACAACGACAAAGCACATGTTCGATGGTCTCCTCAACCGCAGGCGTCGCCGTGGGCATTACTGGCCATCCCGATGAGGCAGGAATAGGCTTTCATGAAGGCCGCTCCCAACGGCAGTATACAAGGTAAAGTAGACTGTGATCAAGATAGCCCACACGGAAGACGGCGCTGCAGTAGAGGGTCCTATACTCGGTTACAACTCAAGAACGGCACCATCTCATGTAGTGTATCACTCCGCCAAAGCGCCGGACCCGTGACGTCAGTGCGCGCGCGTTTTGAAAGGGGTTTGCTATGAATGCGTGATATCGTCTACCTTGTCTCACGCAGTTTGTTTGTCGTCACTGGAGTCGTTTATAAGCATATTAAGTCCAAAAAATCACGGGCACGGCTCACGCCATGTTTAAAATATTCCCAGTAACGCCCTACTTGCGCCGCGCGGAGACACATCCGGCTACGGTGATAAGGCACAGCGGCAACTTCCGGTGCCGTGCTTAAGTTGCAACCGAGTATAGTTGTGGTGTCGCGGCTGCACAAAGCCCGGTGTGATGATGTCAGCGTTCGGTGGTGTGAACCACGAGATGTGCACTCAAGAGCAATAACGATAGAGTCACAACAAGAAGGTGTAACATAGATGTATTACATTGCACATAGCGGCAAAGCGGGAATCCGCAGAACGGGATGAAAAAAAAAATGAAAAAGAAAAGAATGAAGCACAAAGAGAGAGGTCAGCGGGAAGAAGTCCTTCGCTGTCGGAGGTCGATGGCGCTTCGTGAGAAGAAGCTCAAGCGCGAAGGAAAACAGAACCGCCCCACTGATGTAGTGCGTTGTGACTCGGTCATGAGTGACATCGATGGTCCTATAGGCTGACCGGAACGGAAGGCGAAGCCACGAGGCTCAGCAAAACGGCAGGAGAGGGATCCCAGCGCTGTTGCCCGGTGCAGTAGCGGACCCGGCTAGTGATCCGGAGGTACCTGGCGATGTCACGGCATGGTCGCACGTGCGGCGTCGACGGGTGTATTCACTGCTCTATGCAGGCGCGCCCTGAACGTGCGTCCGGCGAGCAGCCTCCATCGCATTTCTTCTCGACGTCCTCTTCTCCCAGGCTGCCTTTTAAACACGAAAGTGTTTTATGCTGGGGTCCAACATGATCACGTGCGCTAGTCTCGCTCACCAACACCCGAACCCTGACATCATGACAAATGGAGGTCCTGCGCGGGAACTGACGAAGCACCTTAGCGGAATGAGTCCTTGAAAGTGGATGCAAGATGGTTCTTTCCCTGTCATGGCCTTTCGGGCAGCTGCATCAGCCAAAACATTTCCGGTTATTCCACGGTGGCTTGGCAGCCACTGAAACAAAGTATTATGGCCCTTTATGACAGCCTGGTGAAATCATTCTGCACTTTCTGGAACATTGGAAAGGAGGACCATACCCAAGGCTGCTCGCAAACTTTGCAGGGCGCCTTTGGAGTTGGTAAAAATATACCATTTTTGTGGAGGAGCTACCATAATGTATTCAAGCGCTTCACGGATGGCTGCAAGTTCAGTAGCCTTCGAGATCGTGCCATGGGCGACAAGGAATCGAATTCTGGTTGATTCTGATGGCAAAAACACCGCACTTGCCGAGCTTGAGGACGTTACAGAACCATGTGTGTATATATGCTTCCGGTCATTGTATGGTTCGTGCAGTAACGGCATGGAAAACTGTCTGAGAGCAAATGTTGGACAGTCGGCCTTCTTTCCAATGCCTGGAACATGGAGACGAATCTCTGGGGTTGCCAGGCACAACAACAGGGAGAACGGTGTGACCGCAAGCGTGTAACTCGACGGTATTTCAACCCTGTGCGCTGCGACAGTGGCTGCAAATGAAGAGCGTTGTCCACTTCTAATAAGCTGCGGAAGTTGGTGACATGGTAGCCTCGTGAGGAGCCTGATGTGGATGCGCAGCGTCTCAGTGGTCACATAAGTTGCTATAGGATTGTCTTGGGCAATGTATATTCTTCCCACTGTTGACGCACACCGAAGCAAACCAAGACACATGCGCAGAGCTTGCGCGGGGATGCTCTGGATCGTCCTAAGTTTAGTGTAGCATGCACTGGATATCGCTGGTAAGCTGGAACCCAAAACTCCCAGGAAAAGTGTATCGCACAGCTGCAGTAGTCCTCTGACATATGTGCGCTATGTCTTTCCAGCGAGAAATCTGAAAATGTGGGTGATGGCGAAGAGTTTATTTAACTTCGTTAATAGTATTCTGTAAGCTGTCTTGAGGCTCATCTAAGTGCGTCGTTAGATTCTTAATGGGGTCTAGTACTTCGCGATTCGGGCCTGGGTTTTGTTAAATGTCCCCGCACAGGAGGAGTGCTTTCAATACAAGAACACAATCTGTCATTGTAACAAGCAACACTCTTGGGCATGGGTACTGCAGAAGACAAGAGTTACTAGTTCTCTTTGACTTAAAATCATAGGAGGGACTAACCTAGACGAAAAGAAAAAAGTGGTTTGATGAATGAATGAATGAAACAAATCTTTATGAACAACAACAGGTTAAGTTGTTAGGGCACCCTGCCCGGTGGAGGGGATCCCTAGTCCGGGATCCCCTGGCTGCGGCGGGCTGCGCGGGCCCTTTGAACCAGGTCAAGCTGGAACGTAGGGTACTTGCTGGTCAACCGCACCGTCCATTGTTGTATGGAGGGGTTGGGGATTGGTTGCAGGTCCTGTGTTTTTTGGCACTCCAACACCTGATGGTATAGGGTACCGAGCGCTGGGAAGCTCCGTTGACATGCCGAGTGAGGTGCGCGGGGCATGGCTGCCGCTATTCGTAGTGTCCAGGATGTCTTGACGATATCGATGGCGTTGGCTTCCCGACAGCATGAAGGGTTACGGGAACAGGTAGTCGTAGTGGCGCCGGGCAACAAGGGGCCGGTTCATACAGGAGAGGGCACGTTCCGTTTGACGTGCAGGCGCAGGTGGTTCCGCGCAGACCTGGGAACTAGTGCTGATGACTGCGGATAGGTAAAAAGTGGTTCAATGAGACCATTGCTGCCGTCGCTTATAGTCGGGTCCACTTATAACGTTCTCAGTTATAACGAACGCTCGGTTACAACGAACGAACGTGGTACGACGTCACAGCAGGCATTGAGGCAATGGAATTTTGATGAAGATGTAACAAACTGGCGTGAAGGTGCAAGTCAGGTACACTGAACGATCGACTATCTGCCGACCGGGCCTTGCGCTCGCAGTCGCCACTTGATCGGCTTTTCACGAACGCGAAGTGCCAGATGAACTCCGTGGGGATCACTCTTTTCCAACAAAACTGATCGCAGCCACCAAACGACAATAATAGTGCAAGAAAATGCAAACACAAAAGGAACTGGTGATTACGATACTCCCTAATGCGGTATTTGGACTCAGCAGCATGCGCTGAGGCAGCACTGACTCATGGGTTTTCTCGACGGCAGCTATGGTGAGCCTCTGCGGCGGTGGTGGGGAAGTGCGCCTCAGCAAGGAACCGCGAAGTGTGTCTTAAGCGAACGTACATCATCGACACACACACGCCCCGCTCACGTTTTCGCCACAGCGTCGCGCCGTCAAGCGCCTCGTGCGGACACAGCATACTGCCTCCTCCCCTCCGCCACCGCACACTTCGGAGAGCGCTGGGTGTATGGTGGTGAACTCCCAAATGAGTTCAAAATATCTCCAGTCCACTTCCTTTCCACTTTATGAATCAATAAAACACTGACTCACTAACTCTCCTCTATTAATTTTGTGACACTTTCCTCCTTTGATTTCTTTCATCGTTCGCTGTTTCTTTCACTCGTTGGTCTTGCCACAGTTCTCTCGGTTACGCCGTCAACCGGCTCAGCCCAGAGACGGCCGCCAGAGGGCTGTGCCCTAAAAAGGACGTCGTCGTAGTACAGTACATGTTGGCCCCCTCCTTCCCACAACTTCGTTTGGAAGCTTGCGGACGGGGCACACGACGGGCTCGGGACGAATAGAGATAGGGGAGGAAATAGGGAAGACCACGGCGAACTTGCAAAAAGTAGGCGTTGGCACTGTGCAGCACCTGTGAAGCACATGCGCTTCTCCCGTCCAGGCTGTCTGCGGGCGGGCAAATCGGCGGAACGTGTTTTTGTAGGGCCCCAAAATTAGTTAGGTATGAAATTCGGCAGTCCCCACTCATGCTCGCTCGCGCTCTCCTCTCCAGTTCGGCTGAGAGAAAAGTAGAAAAAATGTGGTTGTTTCCTCTTCCATAGGAACCGGTAAAACACGAAAGTGAAATGTGCCTTCACAGGAGCAGTTGAATGTTTATTGTGCATCGATGTGAACTTGCACGTCGCTATTTGTTTCGTTGGTATGGAACCGTCAGACGCATCAACGTTAGACACTGGATTGCCGGCTTCGGAGAATTGCGATAACCCGACTGACGACACCGCAGGCGCTCGCAAACCGTCCGTGCGAACGAAACCAAACGGGTTGTCAGCGAATCGTTTGGTGAACACACGGTACGCTACAGCAAAAGGAACAGCGGGCCGTGTCACGAGCGTGACATCCGGAATTCGGCTCGCAGCTTACGCTGCGCGTTCCCATACACGTAGGCGCTGGAATCGAGAGAGAGAGAGAGAGAGAGAGAGAGAGAGAGAGAGAGAGAGAGAGAGAGAGAGAGAGAGAGAGAGAGAGAGAGAGAACAACTTCATTGAGCCAACTGCGGCGACTATGTGCCGGATGGGGTGGTTCCCTCTTCACTGGACCGATATGCGTCCGCGTCCGCCTGGCCCCAGGAGATCAGGACGAGCTGTTCTTCCAAGGCGGGGTTGGTTAGCAAGGTCTCCAATCACTTCTTAAGGGGTGTGGGAAGGGTTGTGGGGCGTTCGGTAAGGGGTGGGGGTATCGTTTCAAGAAATCGTACTCTCCAATGCCGTGCCAGAGCGTGCCCACGTGCCCATCTGCCTACAGAAGCGCCACTCTTCCTCGTATCTCTCGGGGTACATTCTGGTTTGGAGACAGGGGTGCGGGAAGGATCCAGCTTGTATTTACCTGCAGATCGTTTGCTCCGCTCTGCTGAGCGATTTGTGCGGTTCAGGGTACCGCCGTCTGCCTTCCCTGTAGTGGCTCGTGATGTCCGGTGTTCAAGTACTCGGACAGCTGGTGTGCGAGTGTGTTGCCCTCCAGCCCTGAGTGAGCCGGTGTCCATATCAGTTCGACTTTCTGCTCGGGTATACGTCGTTTTCCTCCCTCGAGTATTCTGAGTGCCGTCAGACAACCCATTTCGTTTCGTTCGCACGGACGGTTTGCGAGAGCCTGTGGTTTCAGTGGGATATACGCAATGTTACGGCGCGTGCGATCCAGTGTCTAACGTTCATGCGTATAACGGTGCCATACCGACTAAATATAAATAGTGATGTGCAAGTTCATATCGACGCATAATAAACATTCAACTGCTCCTGTGAAAGCGTATTTCACTTTCGTGTTTCACCGGTTCCTATCGAAGGGGGAACATCAACATTATTATTAATTATACATACCGCACAGCACACTTGTGTTCCCGGCAGGACGAGCCCTTGAATATCACAACACGACCAAAACAGTAAAAGGGACAAAAAAATGAAACAACGAAAATTGCATTGATATTGCCAATACCTAGACGCAAACAACAACAACAACAACAACAAAACAGGGTTATGCAGAATATAACGAGTATGGCTAAGTAATGGAATTCAATTCTGCCACGGTACGGGGGAGAAATGAAAACTTGTAGGTATCAGTATTCTCATGGTATTGTATTAGCGATCTTGGGTGGTTGTGCTGCGTGTGTCTTGTAGTCAGGGCGGATATATAAAGGGAGGGTCGATTGTCGATTGTCGATTCATGGTTAGTAAGCGAGCAGAGGAAATCAAGACGGAGTTTCTGTCTTCTTAACTGAAGCGTGGGAATGTGATTGGAAATCATTAATTCAGAAGGGGAATCTGTGCGACGCAATTTTGAACAAATCAGCCTAATAGCTTTTCTCTGAGTCTTTTCCAATTCATCGATGTTATTTTTGGTGTACGGTTCTCATACTACAGCAGCATACTCAAGTTTGGCTCTAAGGTATCAATGGTAGCAAAGAAGTTTAACACTTGGCGGCGAAATACGAAGATTGCGTCTCAAGAAACACAGTTTTCGAAAAGTGGAGGAGGAGGTTTTGTCGATGTGCAAGTTCCAGGAAACATTATTAGTAAACGTTACGCCTACGTATTTGAAGCTGTTGACTTGGTTAACTTCACACGATTCCCAGTGTGTACTGAAATTCGAATGGAGATTTTTTTACGCAGTATCCGGAGGGAAGCAGTTTTCTCTGCGTTGACAACCATGCCCCATTCCTTGCACCAACTGTACATATTGTCCAGGTTTGTGTTGAGTTCGATTTGATCCTGCATGCTTGAGATTTCACGGAGTAAAATGCAGTCATCTGCAAACAGCCGGATATGAGTGGTAGGTGTAACTACACTGACGATATAATTGATATTTAAAAGAAAAAGCAACGTCCGGATATGACTGGAAGACAGCTTGAGGCATGACCATCAATCAAAACATACTGCTCTGTATTCATCAAGTGCATAGACATTCATGCAACTAAAGTCTCTGGAAGATTAAGGTTTCTGAATTTTTGAATTGATTTGTCATGAGGAACATTATCAAATGCTTTGCTAAGATCAAGAAAAGTTGTGTCTACCTGAACATTATTGTCGAGAACCTTCGCAAATTCGTGTGTGACGGTAACCAGTTAAGTCACAGTCAAATACTCTTTCCTAAAACTATGTCTTTAGCTTGTTAGAATCCAGTTTCTTTCAAGGAATTCAATAATACGGTTGGCTATGATATGTTCAATTAATTTGCAATATGTTGACGTTAAAGATATAGGACGGTTGTTCTCCGCAATTAATCGATCCCCCTTTTTAAAGATTCGGATGACTCTAGCTGTCCTCCACTCACGTGGTAGTGTTGCAGTTAACAAAGACGCTTGAATTAAACATTCAAGAATCAAGGCATTCGATGCATAAACATTCAGGATTCATTATATCGGCTAGAATCTTAGCCTCTAATGGATGCTTTACTATGACGGCTACGCCCCCACATCTGGTGGTCCTGTCTTTGAGAAACACGTTGTAATGGGGCGGGGAGACCTCATCCTCCCCAAGTTCATTTCTTAACCAATTTTCACTTATTACGGCTATGTGCGGATCTTGTTGATGTGTTTATTGAGTCCCATTTCTTGATCCCCGTCCTGCCCAAAATAGGGCCGCCTACGGACGGGTACGTATGCTATAAAGGTATCGAATAAATAATTATAAATAAATAAATAAATGAATGAATGAATAAATACATAAATGAAATAAGTAAATAAATAAATAAATAAATAAATGAATGAATTTGCCGACATTCGAAAATCACAAAATTATCGACACTTTGTATACCTATTAGTAGTATCGAATAACGAAGGATAGGCTCTACAGGCAAGTCATTTGCAGTTTTTCAACCTTAGTTATCGCATACACTGCGAACGCACATTTCCGCAAAAACATCAACCTGCAGATACCGCTTGATCGTTTTGGTATATTGCTACAAACACGTCCTATAGGGCGTGTTTGTAGGCATGTTGGTTTTTCAACCCCCTATGCAGTGTTTAAAAAAAGACTATGTAAACATGTTCTATGATGGCAAAAAAATTTAACTTCCTTTACTATTTAATCGTAAGGAGTAAGTGCATGGAGTTTCTTGCTAAAATACTGCAGAAATTCAGCGACGCTCGCGTATAAAAAGAAAAGACAAGCACTAAAACATATATCCATTGTAATTTCACCTCTAAGGCAAGGAATGCCTTAGATAAAATATGAGCTGTCATTAGCTGTTCACTGTGTCCGCTGAGCGACGCATGATTACTACCAAACGTAGGCATTTCGCGGCAAGCTAACGTAAAGACCCTCTCATCCTACTCCTATGGCGCCATCTGACGCGGTTTTCTCCGGTATTCCAAAAAGCGCGCTATTAATTTGAACCGAGCTTAGCAGCTTCTGGTGCTGTGCGTTGGCGCCACCTGGAAATTGTTTGGGGCACTTTGGCGGCTCTTCTCTTTTGAAATGTGTACCTAGGTGGTTCTCGTGCTTCGGCGTCGGAGTGGATCCCCAGGTCGCAGCTGACGCATGTCGCCTAATCAATTACAAGCTACGTTTACAATGGGTAATTAGAAAGAATAATGATATACGTCTCCCCGTTATGGTGCTCAGTCAATACTGACCAGAAAGGAGAATTCAGAGCTGTACGACGCACTCATTTGTTAAAAAACAGTGAAACCTTCGGAACAATTACAAACATACCTTTCAACATGGTATGTGACAGCACATATATCCAAGTTACAACAGCAACAGAAAACGGACTTTTTTAAAATAATATAAGGATGAAAATGACTCAATTCGCCGGGCGGCGCATACTACAGCATTATACATATTCAAATTTGTTCAGATAAGTACACGAGTGTATAATTTACGGGAGGGGGTCCCAAGGTTTCCGAACCTCTGGCCGCACCTCTGATGCTTGATATTTTGGAGCTAACAAGTTGTGAACCCATCACAACCAGTAAGTGTGGCAGACGTTGTACAAATATCATCTAACATCGTTTAACAATGGGACATTGTAAAAAATACAACATTTTGTGGAAAAAATTGGCAAATTGGACTCGATTGACAACAGAACAAGCAGAGAAAAAATGTCACACAAGTAAAATCTTTCTGGAAGTTAGTGATGAGTAGCTAAGAACATCTTCAACTTTCTTTTGAAGGGTTGAAGTGAGCTAGCTACCTTTATTTCAAGTGGTACGTCATTCCAAAAAGAAACAGCAGAAAAAAGTAGAGTGAATTTGCCACAATTAGTTCTTACCTTAGGCAAAACAAGTTCTGATGGGAGGAAAATCTAGTGCAGTGAGGGTTGGTTAACATGTGGCTAGCATTGTCTAACTATCTAACTAGCTCGCTAATAATGCGAGCATCTGGTAAGAACACCCAACAAGGAAGTTGAAACATACCTCCAGGTAACATGACCAATTAGCAGATGTAGGCATATACACAGACTTCGCTATGGATAAAAAAGTGTATGGTGAGCTTATGCAGTTCTAGGCGATGCGAACAAAGTAATCGCAATCAAATTGCTTAAACCTTTTCAGTATGCGAGTAATTGTGAAGAAAAAGGAGTAGCTGTTCCAAATGCAATGGGTAAAAAAATCCAAACAAATTGACATTTCCATTCAAACAATTAAAGGGACACTGACGGCAACTATCAAGTTGGGCTCAGACGAAAGTTCAACTGCAACGAATACCTCTCAGTGGTTATTCTGCGGCAAAGAGGCTTTAATTGCCCAGAAATTTCCTTGAAGCACGCTGAAGCACGCTCACATTCTACCGGTCTCAAACCAGGGACTATCACTAGATGTTTCTCGCGCACTCCGAAGCACGCCGCTCGACCGTTATAGACAAGCCTTTTGCCGGCTGTCCATTTGATTCCCAATTTCTATTATCGCTTTGTTAAATTCCCGTACGTTTGAGTGGCACTTGAATTCCCTATTCGCGCTTCAACGGCTGCACGCCCTTTCGTGCGGGTATGTATAGCGCACAGAGGACCGTTCATTACGTCTTAACGTTTGCTTTGTGCTATGTTCAGACTGCTGACGTAACAACCATACCGTGAACCCTGCACGTAAAAAAGGCGTTTCACGCAGTTCGGGTGGCTGAGACCTCGAATGACGTCATCATTTAAAGATATTACGACAGTTCATACAGCAGTCTGAACCTGGCGTTATACGTGAGGCCGTGAATTTGCTGCGTGCGCACTTACTTCAGCTTAACTGTCAACGGCGTAGCGTATCGGTCATTGCGATGTGAACCAAAACACACTGGACAAATATATTTCACCTGTAACAATTCTGTATTCTGCGCACAGGAGAATGATTGGAGTTGCGCGCAGCGGTCAAGAACGGGCGATGCGACCTGGTGGCCTTTGTGGTACATTAAACTCCCAACAGTTAGGCAGGTCTGCGCAAGAAAGGACTCCATGAACAATTTTGTGAAGAAATGTAAGGTCTGCACGCATACGTATGCAGTTCAAGCAAGGGATGGAAGGAACTATGGGTAAGTCAGAATCAGGATGGAAGCTGTGATTGTGATGACGGTGCTTAAATATGGATAAAAACTTCTTCTGCACACGTTCTATTAATTCACTACTAGATTTGGAGATGCCGTTCCAGGCAACAGAAGCATATTCTAACTGTGGTATACATATTGCATTGTATAGCATTAGAAATGGATCTGGAGAAGAGAATTCCTTTGTAATCCGAGACACATTTCCAAGACTTTGGAGTGCTGTCAAAGAGAGGGTACTGTCAAAAAGCACCCCTAGTTCCCTAATATCCTCAACCCTTTGCAGAGGAGCTCCCTCAATACTGTAGGAAAACAGCAGACGGTGGGTTTTTTGCTGTAGGTGACAACCTTTGTTTTAGTGGGGTTTAAAATTAGGCAGTTTTTCCTGCACCAGACCGATAATTCCGACACATCCCTCTGCAAGGCACAGCAGTCCCTGAACACCGCTAATGTGCCTAAATAGTTTGACATCATCAGCATAGAGAAAAAAGAGGTTTTTTAACACTGTTGACACATCATTGATAAAGACAGAAAAATAATGGACCCAGCACGGACCCTGGGTACACCACTTGTTGCAGGGTAAACACTAGACTTTTTGTAGTTAACATCTACATAAAAGGACCGGTCAAGGAGAGAGTTGGACAACAAGGCAACAAGGCTTGCGTCTACACCGCACTTAGCAAGCTTGTTAATTAATAACTGATGGTTCACCACATCAAACGCCTTACTGAGGTCAAAATAAATAACGTCCAACTGGCCGTTTTCACAAACTGCAGCCGAAGCCTGTGTCATAAAGCTTGCAAGATTTGTGACCGTCGATCGACCCGAGAAAAAGCCGTGCTGATTTGGTATCACAACGTTCTTGACGCAGGCAGCAAGAACTTTGTGCAGAGCTGACTCAAAGAGTTTTGAGGCGACACAAAGGAGTGAGATCGGGCGATAGTTAGAAACGGCTGACTTATCACCAGACTTAAATATTGGAAAAATTGGAGCGATCTTCCATGCACGCAGGAAATTTACCTAAAAGTAAGCAGTTATTATAAATGGAAGTTAAGACAGGCACAAAAATGTTGCCGTAAGCCTTCATGAGGGCTGCTGGAATTCCATCTGCACCACAGGAAAATGATGGTTTCATCCGTTGAAGGCTATCATTGACAATTTTTTCATCGAACATAAGTGTGTTAAAATTAGAGTTATTAAACGATAGGCGTTCGTCGTTGCCATCTGGCAGTTGAAAGACAGAATGAAAGTACTGAGCAAAACTGGTGGCAACATCCTCAACCTCTTCACCATCGGAATTAAGCAGGCTAACGTGTTCTTTAGACGCCTTAGAACGGCCGCGTACATACCTCCAGAATTCAGCCGGTTTCTGAGACGCAGCAGCCTCTAACGATTCTATATAGAGCTGGTGGTCACGCCGGTAGAGGATTTTACAAGTGAGCAATACCGACTAAACTCCGCTTTCCACTTGTCAAGCCCAGAACGCTTGGCCTTTTTGTGGGCGCTGTCCTTAAGTTTAAGCGAACTTCGAAGTTCTTTAGAAAACCAGTGGGGAAATTTGAAGGAACAGGCTTATAACAAGGGATGTACTTTTCCATGCCACTTCTGACTATTTCGGTAAAACGTCGAACCTGTTCGTCAACATCATTGACATCCAAAACACTAGACCATTCAGCAGATGAATAAAAGTGATACAGCCCAGCATAATCTCCACGCTTGAAAGCATATCGCGGGACTGCACAATTGTCAACACCGCCAGAGCGATGCTGGGTCGCGACCGAGACAGAGACAATAAGAGGGGGTGAAACTTGTCGGGGTGCACAAGGGATATTTCGGAGGCACACACTTGTACGTTTTTTAAGTTTGAGAAGCACACATCTAGAACATTACCACAAGAGTTTTCTATGCGGCAAAACTGCTGCATGGAGGTGAACGATTGAAAATCTAATAGCATGCTGCATTTCTGCGCTGCATAATGGTTTTTGTGCTCAAAGGAAAGACTGTTCCAGCGAATACCTGGGGTGTTGAAGTCCCCAAGTATAATGAGCTTATGGTTGGAGTGTGCATTTGAGACATTTTCTATGGATGTGAGTGTTCGATTAAATTCAGAAGGTAATACATCCGGGGATATATAGAATGCACCGATGAGTAGCTTCTCGCCCCTCGTGAGGCCTACCTCAAGCCAGACTGATTCGTCTAGGGTCTCGAGGTCAGCACGCCGCATGCACTGCACTGAATGATCAACGGCAATGAGAACCCCGCCACCTTTTTGTTTAGGTCCAGTTAATTTTCTGTCGCTTCTAAAGATTTGATAGTTAGAAGGGAAATAGTCGGAAGACGAGATATCATCGGAAAGCCAGGTTTCAGTAATGACAATAGCAGAAAATTTAGAGCATACAATATTTCTAATAAATTCAGAGGACTTAGTTCGTAGACCTCGAGTGTTTTGATAGTATATGTCGAGACTCTCGTACTTACTGATCATTTTCAGTTATTTCAGAGCTGTGCAGCATACCAGGGTGGACCTTGCCTTGGAACGGCTTGAAAAGGCAGCCTTTTGGCCACATAGACGGGTCGCTCAGGCGCCTAAAACACTCCTCGTTAACAGTTACGCAAAAAGAAGAATAGGAGTCGTACTTGGTCCTAAGGCGTTTGCACGACAATGGCGTAACTTGCACAGTTGACAAGTGGGCCAACAGTTGAGCAGATGTGGTGTTAGCCGACAGTTTTGAAACAAAGATGACCCTGGAGCTCGGTGGTCGCTGCACCACAACCAACTGAGAAGCTTCCGACGCACCCACGCGGGGAGGGCTCCTTTTCTTCTGCAAGTTCCTCGGCGCGCCATTAAACGCAGTGTCGGACCTAGGAGGCTGGGGCAGAGGGTGGACCGAAGGGGAAACCAAAGTGCTCAAGGCCGTAGCAGGTTGACTGCTGGGGCGGTCAACGAACGGCGAAGCGGTGGTAGAGGACAGGAAGGGGGCACCTTCACCAGCTGCACCGGCGGCGGCTTCGGCGAACGACGACCTCGTAGGGATACCAGACTGCGGTGACGTCACCGGCGGCATGAAAGGATTAGCAGGATTAGCGGGCTTCGGGGAAGCAGGCGGAGAAGGCGGGGGACCCGCGAACTCCCCTCGCAGGCAGCGAACCTCCTCACGCAGGGAAGCGACGATTGCAGCCTGCTGGGCAAGCCCAGCCACATTGTCCCGTCGCAGAAGCCGGTTCTCCTCGCGCAGCTCGGTGACAACATCCCCGAGAAAAGAGAGGCTGGCGCAGGCTTCGGACAGGAGATTCTTCAACGCAGCTACCTCTGCGCGTAGGTCCGCCGAAGGGTTGAAGCTTGCTCCGACAGGGGACGCCACTCGTTTGGCCGGGATGTTCGCTGGCTCACCGTCCTCGCTGGCTTGGTCACCGGGGTCGCTAGGCCTAGCGGATGACGCCGCAGGTACACACAGATTGCAGACGAACGGCTGCTCACCGGAGATCAAACGCTGCAGTTCCTCGTCCGGAAGAACAATGCACTTTCCGTGCGCACGGCGTTTACACGCAGAACATCGAAAAAACTCCTGCCTGCCGAAGAAAGCGAGGCAGCAGAGGAGGCACTTGTCCTTACTGGGCGCCATAATAATAATAATAATAATAATAATAATAATAATAATAATAATAATAATAATATTAATAATAATAATAATCACCGTCATCATCATCATCTTACCACGGATGGTAAAAACCACATTGCCAAAGACCAACGGGCGCAGCGTCTACTTTTTTCTGCCGACGCTTACCGTTCTTTCTCTCGCCGTTCTTTAAAGTAGCTGCGTCTAGGGAAAAAGCAACTGATAGCTTCTATACTTTATTATTTCCGCTGTTACTGGGATTACGCCTACCATTCTTCAAGCTATCAGCTCTTTTGCACTAGACGCAGCTACTTTAAAAAATGGAAAGAGAACTAATGGTAAGCGTCGGCAGAAAAAAAAGACACTGCGGGCACCTACAGTCTTAAAAAATAGTGCTCGTAATGCTGAAATTCGCTATCATTTTCTTATCGCCGCGGAAATGAATTTGCGCATAGCCCGTACTTTCATGAT
This sequence comes from Haemaphysalis longicornis, assembly GCA_013339765.2. NCBI lineage: Eukaryota > Metazoa > Arthropoda > Arachnida > Ixodida > Ixodidae > Haemaphysalis > Haemaphysalis longicornis. The sequence continues at coordinate 39,918,894 of CM023451.1, forward strand.
CCTAACGCGCCGAAGACTGTAACGTGGAAAAATGAAAATTTGTAGGTATCAGTATTCTCATGGTATTGTGTTAGCGATCTAGGGTGGTGGTGCCGCGTGTGTCTTGTACTCAGGGCGGATATATACAGGGAGGGCTCGATTGTCAATTCATGGTTAGTAAGTGAGGAGAGGAAATCAAGTCGGAGTTTCTGTCGTCTTAACTGAAGCTTGGGAATTTTATTGGCAATCATTAATTCAGAAGGGAAATCCGTGCGACGAACTTTTGAACAAATAATCCTTGTAGCTCCTCTCTGAATCTTTTCCAATTTATCGATGGTATTTTTGGTGTACGGGTCTCATAATACAGCAGCATACTCAAGTGTCGCTCTAAGGTATGAATGGTAGCAAAGAAGTTTCACACTTGGCGGCAAAATACGAAATTTGCGTCTCGAGAAACACAGCTTTCGAATAGCGGAGGAGCAGATGTTGTCGATGTGGAAGTTCCAGGAAAGATTATTAGTAAATGTTACGCCCAAGTATTTGAAGCTGTTGACTTGGTTAACTACATACGATCCCAGTGTTTACTGAAATTCGAATGGAGATTTTTTTACGTGGTATGCGGAGGGAAGCAGTTTTCTCTGCGTTAACAACCATGCCCCATTCCTTGCACCAACTGTATATACTGTCCAGGTTTGTGTTGAGTTCGATTTGATCCTGCATGCCTGAGATTTCACGAAATAAAATGCAGCCATCTGCAAACAGCCGGATATGAGTGGTGGGTGTAACTACACTGACGATATCATTGATATAAAAGAAAAAGCAACGGCCCCCGAACACTACCTTGGGGCACTCCGGATAGGATTGGAAGGCAGCTTGAGGCATGACCGTCAATCAAAACATACTGCTCTCAGAGCAGTATGTTTTGATTGAATACAGAGCAGTGCTCTGTATTCATCAAGAACCTAGACATCCATGCAACTAAAGTATCTGGAAGAGAAACGTTTTTGAATTTTTGAATTAATTTGTCATGAGGAACTTTATCAAATTGTTTGATAAGATCAAGAAAAGTTGTGTCTACCTGAACATTATTGTCAAGAACCTTTGCAAATTCGTGTGTGACGGTAACCAGATGAGTCACAGTCGAATACCCTTCCCTAAAACCATGTTGTTAGCTTGTTAGAATCGAGTGTCTTTCAAGGAATTCGATATTACGGTTGGCTATGATATGTTCAAATTATTTGCAACATGTTGACGTTAAAGATATAGGATGGTCGTTTTCCACAATTAATCTATCCCCCTTTTTAAAGATTGGGATGGCTCTAGCTATCCACCAGTCACGTGGTAGTGTTGCAGTTAAAAAAGACGCTTGAATTAAACACTCAAGATTCAAGGCATTCAAGGCATAAACATTCAGGATTCATTATATGGGCCAGAATCTTAGCCTCTAATGGAGGCTTTACTATGACGGCTACGCCCCCACATCTGGTGGTCCTGTCTTTGAGAAACACGTTGTAATGGGGCGGGAAGACCTCATCCTCCCCAAGTTCATTTCTTAACCAAGTTTCAGTTATTACGGCTATGTGCGGATCTTGTTGATGTGTTTATTGACTCCCATTTCTTGATCCCCGTCCTGCCCAAAATAGGGCCGCCTACGGACGGGTACGCATTCTATAAAGGCATCGAATAAATAAATAAATAAATAAATAAATAAATGGATAAAAACGTAAATAAATAAATACATTTGCCGATATTCGAAAATCACAAAATTATCGATACCTAGTAGTAGTATCGAATAACAAAGGATAGGCTCTACAGGCAAGTTATTTGCAGTTTTTCAACCTTAGTTATCGCATACACTGCGAACGCACATTTCCGCAAAAGGATCAACCTGCAGATACCCCTTAATCGTTTTGGTATATTGCTACAAACACGTCCTATAGGGGTGTTTGTAGGCATGTTGGTTTTTGAACCCTCTATGCAGTGTTTAAAAAAGACTATGTAAACATGTTCTATGATGGCAAAAAAATTTGACTTCCTTTACTATTTAATCGTAAGGAGTACGTGCATGGAGTTTCTTGCTAAAATACTGCAGAAAGTCAGCGACGCTCGCGTATAAAAAGAAAAGACAAGCACTAAAAGATATATGCATTGTAATTTCACCTCTAAGGCAAGGAATGCCTTAGATAAAATATGAGCTGCGATTAGCTGTTCACAGTGTCCGCTGAGCGACGCATGATTACTACCATACGTAGGCATTTCGCGGAAAGCTAACGTAAAGACCCTCTCATCCTACTCTTATGGCGCCATTTGACGCGGTTTTCTCCGGTATTCCAAAAAGCGCGCTATTCATTTGAACCGAGCTTAGCAGCTTCTGGTGCTGTGCGTTGGCGCCACCTGGAAATTGTTTGAGGCACTTTGTCGGCTCTTCTCTTTTGAAATGTGTACCTAGGTGGTTCTCGTGTTTCGGCGTCGGAGTGGATCCCCAGGTCGCAGCTGACGCATGTAGCTAATCAATTACAAGCTACGTTTACACCGGGTAATTAGAAAGAATAATGATATACGGCTCCCCGTTATGGCGCGCAGTCAATACTGGCCAGAAAGAAGAATTCAGAGCTGTACGACGCACCATTTGTTAAAAAACAGCGAAACCTTCGGAACAATTACAAACATACCTTTCAACATGGTACACGGTGCTTTTCCCACTGCGCCACAAAACCGAGACCTTTCAACATGGTATGTGACAGCACACCTATCCAAGTTACAACAGCAACAGAAAACGGACTTTTTTAAAATAATATAAGGATGAAAATGACTACACTCGCCGGGCGGCGCATAGTAAATTTAGTAAATAGTAAATTTAGTTCGTGTGGCCGAATCCTGTATTAATGATACTAGCACCTTGGCGCAACATTGATTATCTTGAGTGGGTATCGAAGGCATGGGTATCGAACGGGTATTCGAATGGGTATCGAACGGGTATGGGTATTGAGTGGGTATCGAACGCATAAGGTTTCCATACGGACGCATATTTACGAAGGAGTGTGCCCTACGAATAACGTTTTTCATTACACTAACATCAAAAATCAAGGGGAGATGGTCGCTAGATGTTGCACGGTCTACCGTAGACCAAGCAGAAACCAGACCCGGTTTTGCAAAAGCCAAGTCTAATGCTGACTTACTTTGATCGCATGGGCATGTAGCAACTCTAGAGTTCATACAGAAAAGAGAGTGGTCGCTAGCCCATTCCCATAAGCGCCTTCCGCAAGCATCAGCACGAAAGCCCCAGTCAACATGATGAGACGAGAACTGAAATACCCTGCGAATACGACATTATTACAAGCCGCCACAGCTGCATCCAGTGAAGTAGTCGAGGTCACCCCATAAGGAAAGTATTCATTTACAAGCGAAAATGAAACATTTTCTGGTAAGTCAAATTCAACTGCAAGAATTCCATTCTCAGATGAGAGGATAATAAAGGATATGTGTGCACTATTGCAGACTTTTAATGATACTCAAACAAACAGACCTCCACCCCTACCTTGCGTGTGCAAACGAAAAGATTGAAAATTCGGAATGAAAAATGATTTTTGTGGCGAAAGCCAAGTTTTTTGAAGTAGGATAACGTCGGGGCGGAGTCGAGCCACGAGCCAATTGAGATTAGGAGAAGGAGAGAAAATAGAGCGGTAATTTCATTGGAGAACTCGCATACTTGTCATGGTTAGCCAAGCTGCGCCGAGGGTATGGCCTGTTGTAGTATGTCATGAGACTGATTGGTTGACTGTACCGGTGTTTTTGTATTTGATTATTTTTTGGTTTGGGAAAGTTACTGGCTTCCTCCTCAGTGGGGGAGAGCCTGCGTGTTTGTGACGGCGTATCTGGATGTAAAGGAAACTGTCCTTCTACCTCATTGGCTGCCGCCTTCTTATCAGATTGACATGACATGTGCGCATGAGGAGGTGGCTCAAAACCCCGAGGGGCACCCGGGAGTACATCCGTAGGCGGCAATGTGGCCGAATGAGCCGACGTTGTGGAAGATGGTGCTGCTGCTGCTAGGCCGACATTATTCAGTGATTATTCAGCGCCTGAAGGTGGAAGATGAAAACGCGAGGAAATCGCGAGAACATTTGCAGGAACTCTGCCATTTTCTGAGTCATAGCTTGCATTTGACACATACATTTGGACAATGAATTTCCTAGTGGCTGTACAATAGAAGCCATGGAGTATTTATGATGTTGGAGTATTTGTGATGTTGGAAATTGACTTTTCGCTGACAGCGTCTTGACGGGAGGCCACACTAGCTTAACCGCGTGCCCTTTCTGTCGTTGATTACCGCTACCGCTTCACAACGTGAACACCTTCTCTTATCTCTAACTTCCAACACACTGACTTCCTGGGCACGAGTTGGACAGTTAGAGTAATCAGCAGGGTGAGATCCCTGACAAAGGCAACATCGAGGTTCAGCTGCTTGGCTCTCCGAGGCAGCATGAGCTTCTCCACACGACACATATGGGGAGTTTGATTTGCAACCTCTCGTACTATGGCCGTATCACCAGCATTTATGGCATTGGAACGGCCTTGGCTGAAGAGGTTCCACCGGAAATAGCAAAGGCCATGCTTTAATCTCAGAAGGGCAAGAGATCCCCGCTAAAGTCATGATAACGGATTCTGTTGGTACCTTCCTGTCGTTGACCGTTCTGCTGCATCGCAATGCTGAGACGGCACGTGTTGTGCCTTCGAAAACTTTCTCTTCTGCGCTAAAGCAATCTCTCGAAAAACGATATTGCCTCTTTCGTTGCCTTCTCGGTGTTGTTAACGTAGTTTGGAAAAAGCAGGTGGGACATAGCCGCACCTTAATTCAACGTATCGCACATAATCCTGTCCCGACCGCGTGAATACAAAAATCGCTCCCGCGGTCAGGGAAATACCGGGGCGCTAAAACGTGGCATCAAGAACAACGGGAAAACTCGTTTGTCTCTATGAGGGCTGACATGTATAGCTCCCTCATGCACCGCAACTCCCCTGAACATCCTTCCACCCAAAAAATGTGGTTGATGCCTCTTTCACGGCAGCATTTATTGTGCATTCATATGAATTTGCAGATCGCTATTTACATTACGTCGGTATATCATCGTTAGACGCATCAACGTTAGACAATAGATTGCACGTGCCGGAACGTTACGTAAATCCGACTGAAACCACAGCCCCCTGAAAACCATGCCAAGGAAGCGGAACCGAAACCGAAACCGAAAGCAGTAGGTGGCGGAGGGTACCTCGATTCAACCGCCTCCCACGTACACGAAGACGCTGGCATCGAGGCGCCAACTCTCGGCGTTCATTAGTGCCATGTCGAAGTACTTCGCTTCACTTCTTCTAGACGGCAGTATCTGCTAGACGGCATCTGAATGAAGAAAGTGGCGGGAAAGATAGTATAAGACGCGTTCGTAAACCTATTTCCGTTTGAATTCGTAGCGCAGCAGGCAGAGCGCTGCGTGCCTCCCGTTGTGGCGGGAGAGTTCGTGGCTCGAATTCCGGCGCAGCCGCGTCACTGGAACTTCTTCTGGCGAAGTCGAAGTCATTTCCGTGAAGGATATGACGCCGGTCAGACCTTGGTGTACCTGGGCATATAACACTTTCGCGTTAAAACCGGTGCTGTCGCCAGCCTTCAGACACGCGCCCTATATTACGAGGCGACCGAAACTAGACGCAGCCGCGCGTATTATAACCAATGAGGTTGTATAAAACTTCTGGAGTGGAGGCTGCCCATAGCGGGCAACGCGGGCAGGTGAAGCCGGTCGAACCGGTCGGCGACCATATTGCCGTGGGCAGAAAAGGTTCTGAGCCGGCAGGGAAGTTGAAGTGCGGTCGTGTTTTTTTTTTTTTTTGCTTTACAAGGTAGAAAACGAGGGTAAGCTAGTTTATCGATTACGATATATGAGGGTAGCCTGAATTTTGCCTTACACGGAAGGTATTGATGTAAGATATGGTTCAAGCAGTCAGTTCTCGTGTGTACATGTTACGGTGGTGAACACAGCTGTCTCCGCGGGAAAACGCGTAGCGCTTGCCTAAAGACACCACCCCTGTTTTTATTTTTTATTCGGTATATCTAAGGCTATAGGCCGCCCCCCTCAACATCAAAATTACCTCATGTTGCAAGCCATGGCACGAGATTGCGCGTTATAAGGTTACGAATGGCCGTGATTTCACGCTGAAAGTGCAAGACATGCAACAGCGCGATTATTTGACGCTTGTTTCTTTTAGCAGCATTACTGGGATTAATGGATGCTTTTTCATTAATTGTGAACGAATAATAACGCAGCTCTCACACCCAAGGAAGCTCTGTAGACATAGTTTAGCGGTTCGAATGGTTTTTAGGCAGTATTGCAAGGAATCATTTGCATCAGGATATTGCAATCTTTATATGTACTGCACATGCACGTTTTCTGGTTTAAACAACATGCCGAGTTTTACCCTTGCCGGAGAAGAACAAATTAAGCATGAGCTTTTAATTAATTTATTTATTTATTTATTTATTCAATAATTTATTATTTATTTTTATTTATTTATTTATTTATTTATTTATTTATTGATTTTATTGATTGATTGATTGATTGATTGATTGATTGATTGTGATTGATTGATGATTGATTGATTGATTGATTGATTGATTGATTGATTGATTGATTGATTGGGGGTTTAACGCACCGACGCAACGCAGGCGATGAGGAACACCGTATTGGAGGGCTCCAGATTAATTTTGTCCACCTGGGGATCTTTAACGTGCGCCGAAATCTCGTACACACAAGCGTTTTCGTTTTTGCCGTCGTCAGAAAAGCCGCCGCCGCGCCCTGGAATCGAACTCGCGTTCTAGGGATGAGCAGCACAATGCCTTAGCCACTCAGCAACCGCGGCGGGTCTGTTTCCAGCTTTTCAATCGTATTTTGCAAAATGGGTTAGGCACACACTGAAGCTCATTGAAGCAGGTTTTTTTATTTCGTGTGAACTTTACAGAAAGCATGATCATCACACGTACATGTCTCACTCGCATTGACTTTCTGTATTTTTCAAATCCAGAAGGTTACTTAATTAAATGCACGAGTACATTAACCGCGCATGTTCGCACGATAGTAGCGTGCTATTGGTAATTGAGAAAACTACGCGCAGGAGGTTACTCAATCACATTTACAACCTCGTTGACCGCGCACGTTCGTACGCGAGCAGCGTGCTATTGATAAGAAAATCACGCGGACGAAGAACGCGGGAGAGCATTGCGGTGCGTCAGAGACTTCTACGAAACAGCGCTAACGAGAAACGTCAGATTATTCACGTAGGGCCGGATGCAAATGAAATATATTAAACGAGAGTGTCTTGATTTTTGACTGTAACTGTTTGAGCAATACTCTGCTTTAATAGAGTGCGGAAAAACAATTTGCGGCCCACATATTTACAAACATGTGATTTCGTCAAGCGACTACATGACCACCACAACTACGAGCGAAAACATTCGCATATCTGCGTAAAAAAGCGCGTATGGTATGCTCAGTAAGCGTACGGCAGGTGCTACGGCGAATTTTCCCTTTACATCACGCACAAACGGCAGGCAAGTGTGCACTTATAACGTTATAATACTATAGTAATGCCCTCGAGGCCCAAAACAAACAGAGACCCTCAGTACTTACAGATGAAAGGTGATCCCCGACGTCTTCATCGCGCGATTAGCGCAGCTGAACGCGACGCACGAGCAGACCATTTCTGCTTTCTACACCTTTGGAGAATCCATCCGCGAACGACGATGGAACAAACACGAGTTCTGCTCTTTGGTAAGAGAAAACTCGGAAGAACGACACATGGGGCAGAAAAAAAATGTCATTGTGTCTTCTGTTTATTTTAGTTGTTTGCGCCCAAGAATGTAAATAATTAGCAGATGTGTGCGGCCACCGGCGCACGCACAAGAGACGTGCGTAGCGCTTAACTAGAAACACGAAAAGGGGAGCATAACCGAAACCACATGCGTCGAAATGAAAGCGCGCAAGCAAAGCTCGGTGCGCTCGAAGCTACCGCATGAGAGAATCAACTTTGAAAGGAAAACAAAAACAGAACGGAAGCAAAAATCTAACGTAACCCGCCGCAAAAACAAGTACATGATGCGACGGGTGCAATGCGTCTGCTACGACGGAGCGAGTTTTCTGCCCACGGCAAGATGGCGGCCGTCGGCGTCAGTTTTTGAGCGCCATCTCCACTCCAGAAGTTTTATACAACCTCCTTGATTATAACCCACCAGGGAGATCAATCTCCATAACACATTCGTAACAGCGTTGACACAGCAGCTTGGTCAATTCCTGCTAGGGTATGAGCCATCAAGAGGTTGTACCTACGTAAAGGCAAGAATTTGGAGGTGAGTTTTAGCAACTACACATTTTTAATCTACTCCCTATGTCTAGCCCAATGATATCGACCCCTCCCCCCACAAAAAAAAGCCAGCGCGTCTTCAAAACTAACTCCGGCATTTTTTCCCGCAGGGCTGAGCTTCTTGTGCAATCCCACGTGCTTGAAAATCACGAGAAAATTTACCACCGTTCCCAAACTATTTTGGGATATCACCACCATCATAACGTTCATAATTAATAATAATAATAATAATAATCAATAATCAATCATCAATCAATCAATCAACCTTTATTTTTGGTGCCCAGGAAACAACCCTAGGGTCTTGGTACTGGTACACCATATACAAGCATTCATAAAAACCAAACTAAAATCAAGACAACACAACACAGAAACCGTATATATGAAAGAAAACCAATAAGATAAAAATAGTTACAGAGATCCCAGAAAGCAAAACAGGCAAACAGAAAAAAAAGGAAGCCTAGTGTTAGAAGCCATGACCACCCGGCCAGCAAAACGTTGAAGGCACGTGAAAAATTGAAAATACACAAGCAAATACTCAATGCACATGACGGAGATAGATTATACACATAAAACAAAGGTTTTGTAACAAAATGTCAGGAAGTTTCAAAATGGAAAAAACGAAGTTCAGCGTTACAAAGCACTGACACTTAAACCGACAGAAATTCAAGCAACACAAAATCAGGAAAAGTGAAAAACAAACAAGCAAGATGATGATTTGCATAAAATAAATACGGAACAGAAATACGGCACATAAATGACATAAAGGCACTTAAGTTACAACAGTTTTCAATTCATTAGAGAACAAAGACAAAGAGCTCTGGAATATATCAAGACGATCGGAATATTCATTATATGCACATTGTATTCTGCAGATGGACGAGCATCGTTTACTTAAAGCATCTGTTCTGAAGTTCGAAATCTTCGGAAAAGTTTGTTCGGCAAGTTGACATTGATAAGTGCAACCAAGTCATCACACAAAATATCACCATGAAGAAGTTTATAAAGAAAGATAATGTCAGCTCTCATTCGTCGACACCAAAGGGAAGGAATACTTTTGAGACAAGACGTGCTGCCGTTTGCGTCTTCTTGTACATGACGGAAACGGTGCCTAAGATAGAAAGGAACTTATTTTGAACCCTTTCGATGCGGTCACTATTGGACTTGCAAGTTCCATTCCAAACACAGAACCGTATTCGAGAAGAGGTAAGCACAGAGCCGAATACAACTTTAAGAAAGGAAGAGGACTTTTAAACTCTCTAGAATACCTGCAGACAGCACCCAGACATCGAAGAGAGCGTCCGGTAATTTGTGTAACGTGGGAAGAGAAAGTCAGAGAAGAATCAAATAGTACTCCCAAGTCCCGAATTTCGGTCACCCTCGGCAGTGCAGTGCTTGCTATTTTATAGGAGTATTGCAGCTGTTGAGTTTTCCTACTATAGGAAACAACTTTCGTTTTTGAGGGGTTCAAAATTAAGTCGTTTTTGGTGCACCAACGATGGAATGACACGATATCAGCCTGAAGAGAATTACAGTCCTGAACATGAGGCACTTCTCTGAAGATTTTCACAATCATCAAGCATACAACAAAAAAGAAGAATTTTTAATGGCAGAAGCAACATCGTTAATGAAAATGGAAAAAAGAAGGGGGCCCAGAACGGAGCCCTGGGGTACACCACTGGTTGCTTTGTACCTAAATGATGTTTGACCATTAACACTTACATAGCAATATCGCTCCTGGAGATAGCAACGTATAAGACCCACTAAGGAAGCGTGAACATCTAACAGAATGAGCTTGGCAAGCAATAACGAGTGGTTGACTACATCAAAGGCCTTGCTCATGTCACAGTAGACCGCATCAAGCTGGCTTTCTACCAACTGACTGCTGGGACAGCCCTGCTCCATGAAGCATGCGAGGTTTGTGGAAGTTGAGCGACCACGCATGAAGCCATGTTGATTAGGAATGAGGACGTGTTTAAGTGAGAAAGACAAGACCTTATGAAGAGATAACTCGAATATTTTAGAGGCAGAACAAAGAAGCGACACTGGCCTATAGTTCATGGGGTCGGTTTTTGGGCCTGACTTGAAAACAGGGAATACACGACAGATTTTCCATGATCGAGGGTTACTTGCCAGACCGGAGACAGTTATTAAATATGAGGTGAACACAGGAACAAATATATTTGCATACGTTTTTAGAATTGCAGCAGGAATACCATCTGGCCCAGAAGAAAACGAGGGCTTTAGCCGCTTGATGCTGGCCCGCAACGATGTTCTCATCCAATTGGGAAACAAGCGGAGTAACCGTCCTGGTGACAAGGAGACGCTGCCGTCCATCACTACCACCGCTAAGCCCAAACAAAGAAGAAAACTGACGAGCAAAGCAGTCGGCCGCATCTGCAACCTCATCGCCGTTGGAATCCAGTAGACGAATAGATTCTTTCCGTTGTACTAGATCTAGAATGAATGTACTTCCAGAAGGCTCCCAGCTGATGAGTTGCTTTAGCTTCAACTGACGCCAGGTACAAAGCATGATCACGTTTGTGCAATATTTTGCATAGGGCACGTAGGCGCCGGAACTCCTGAACGAACTGATTCGCACCAGAGCGCTTCATCTTTCTGTGCGCACGTTCTTTGAGTTTCAGGGCATCCCGCAATTCAGAAGAAAACCAGTGTGGGAACTTGAACTTCTTTGGTAAATATTGCGGGATGTATTTCTTCATACCCAAAAGCACAATCTCAGTAAAACGGTCAACTTGTACATTGACATCAGAGTGGTCAATGACTGTTGACCAAGGGGCAGCAGAAAAGTAGCCATACAGCCCAACGTAATCTCCCCGGGCGAAAGCGTAGCGAGGTTGCGCATTGCTTGAAATTACAGAACGGTGGAGCATTGTAGGAAGGCAACAGGAAATAGAAAGAGGAGGATGATATTTGTCGGGTATTACTAAAGCACAATCAGAGCGCGACACATTAACGCCATCGAAGTTTGAAAAGCACAGGTCCAGAATGTTTCCACTGCAGTTTTTTATGAGATTACGCTGTGCCATGGAAGTGAAAGACGAAAAATCTAGTAACCTATTACCCTTCTGTTGAAAGTGGTGGTTGTAGTGGGAACAGGTGAATAATAATAATAATAATAATCAATCAATCAATCAATCAATCAATAATCAATCAATCAATCAATCATCAATCAATCATGTTTATTTACGTGGGCCAGGAACAGCCAGAGGCCTGAGTGCTGGCGCACGGGTAGTTACATGAAAAAATACAAGAAACATATGCAAGAAACAAACAAGCGCAAGACACACACAAATTGAAGTAGTGAAAATGACAGAAATAAAGCACAGGCAGGCGCCTGGGTACAGGTAAAAAATAAAAAAAGAAGATGCCTATGTTGCTCTGCCTGTCGTAAAGGCCACACGACAGGCAGAGCAACAAAGTTTGACAGTAATACAACAAAAACAACGGCAAGAGTGTAGAGACAAATGATAAGAAGAACAAATGACAGTAAACAGTTTCAAAAATAGGCAACTATCAGTTGGATAGACACAACCGCAGAGAAACCAAATTCCAGAAAAAAAAGAACGACAGACATATCATAGGTGTTTAACATACTGTATTCAACAGCGCTTGTACGGTAAACTGTAAAGGATTTCTGAAAGATGTCAAGGCGTTCAAAGAAGCGGTTGTAACAATTCTGTATTCTGCGCACAGGAGAATGATTGGAGTTGCGCGCAGCGGTCAAGAACGGGCGATGCGACCTGGTGGGCCTTTGTGGTACACTAAACTCTAAACAGTTAAGCAGGTCTGCGCAAGAAAGGTCACCATGAACAATTTTGTGAAGAAATGTAAGGTCTGCACGCATACGTCTGCAGTTCAAGGAAGGGATGGAAGGGACTATGGATAAGTCAGAATCAGGATGAAAACTGTGATTGTGATGACGGTGCTTAAATATGGATAAAAACTTCTTCTGCACACGTTCTATTAATTCACTACTAGATTGGAGATGCCGTTCCAGGCAACAGAAGCATATTCTAACTGTGGTATACATATTGCATTGTATAGCATTAGAAATGGATCTGGAGAAGAGAATTCCTTTGTAATCCGACACACATTTCCAAGGCTTCGGAGTGCTCGCCGGGTGATGAGCCTAATATGAGGAGAAAAAGAGAGGGTACTGTCGAAAAGCACCCCTAGGTCCCTAATCTCCTCAACCCTTTGCAGAGGAGCTCCCTCAATACTGTAGGAAAACAGCAGACGGTGGGTTTTCCGGCTGTAGGTGACAACCTTTGTTTTAGTGGGGTTTAAAATTAGGCAGTTTTTCCTGCACCAGACCGATAATTCCGACACATCCCTCTGCAAGGCACAGCAGTCCTGAACACCGCTAATGTGCCTAAATAGTTTGACATCATCAGCATAGAGAAGAAAAGAAGAGTTTGTTAACACTGTTGAAACATCATTGATAAAGACAGAAAACAATAATGGACCCAGCACGGAACCCTGGGGTACACCACTTGTTGCAGGGTAAACACTAGACTTTTTGTAGTTAACATCTACATAAAAGGACCGGTCAAGGAGATAGTTGGACAACAAGGCAACAAGGCTTGCGTCTACACCGGACTTAGCAAGCTTGTTAATTAATAACTGATGGTTCACCACATCAAACGCCTTACTGAGGTCAAAATAAATAACGTCCAACTGGCCGTTTTCACAAACTGCAGCCGAAGCCTGTGTCATAAAGCTTGCAAGATTTGTGACCGTCGATCGACCCGAGAAAAAGCCGTGCTGATTTGGTATCACAACGTTCTTGACGCAGGCAGCAAGAACTTTGTGCAGAGCTGACTCAAAGAGTTTGAGGCGACACAAAGGAGTGAGATCGGGCGATAGTTAGAAACGGCTGACTTATCACCAGACTTAATATTGGAAAAATTCGAGCGATCTTCCATGCACGAGGAAATTTACCTAAAAGTAAGCAGTTATTATAAATGGAAGTTAAGACAGGCACAAAAATGTTGCCCGTAAGCCTTCATGAGGGCTGCTGGAATTCCATCTGCACCACAGGAAAATGATGGTTTCATCCGTTGAAGGCTATCATTGACAATTTTTTCATCGAACCTAAGTGTGTTAAAATTAGAGTTATTAAACGATAGGCGTTCGTCGTTGCCATCTGGCAGTTGAAAGACAGAATGAAAGTACTGAGCAAAACTGGTGGCAACAATCCTCAACCTCTTCACCATCGGAATTAAGCAGGCTAACGTGTTCTTTAGACGCCTTAGAACGGCCGCGTACATACCTCCAGAATTCAGCCGGTTTCTGAGACGCAGCAGCCTCTAACGATTCTATATAGAGCTGGTGGTCACGCCGGTAGAGGATTTTACAAAGTGAGCGATACCGACTAAACTCCGCTTTCCACTTGTCAAGCCCAGAACGCTTGGCCTTTTTGTGGGCGCTATCCTTAAGTTTAAGCGAACTTCGAAGTTCTTTAGAAAACCAGTGGGGAAATTTGGAAGGAACAGGCTTATAACAAGGGATATACTTTTCCATGCCACTTCTGACTATTTCGGTAAAACGTCGAACCTGTTCGTCAACATCATTGACATCCAAAACACTAGACCATTCAGCAGATGAATAAAGTGATACAGCCCAGCATAATCTCCACGCTTGAAAGCATATCGCGGGACTGACAATTGTCAACACCGCCAGAGCGATGCTGGGTCGCGACCGAGACAGAGACAATAAGAGGGGGGTGAAACTTGTCGGGGTGCACAAGGGATATTTCGGAGGCACACACTTGTACGTTTTTTAAGTTTGAGAAGCACACATCTAGAACATTACCACAAGAGTTTTCTATGCGGCAAAACTGCTGCATGGAGGTGAACGACTGAAAATCTAATAGCATGCTGCATTTCTGCGCTGCATAATGGTTTTTGTGCTCAAAGGAAAGACTGTTCCACAGCGAATACCTGGGGTGTTGAAGTCTCCAAGTATGATGAGCTTATGGTTGGAGTGTGCATTTGAGACATTTTCTATGGATGTGAGTGTTCGATTAAATTCAGAAGGTAATACATCCGGGGATATATAGAATGCACCGATGAGTAGCTTCTCGCCCTTCGTGAGGCCTACCTCAAGCCAGACTGATTCGTCTAGGGTCTCGAGGTCAGCACGCCGCATGCACTGCACTGAATGATCAACGGCAACGAGAACCCCGCCACCTTTTTGTTTAGGTCCAGTTAATTTTCTGTCGCTTCTAAAGATTTGATAGTTAGAAGGGAAATAGTCGGAAGACGAGATATCATCGGAAAGCCAGGTTTCAGTAATGACAACAGCAGAAAATTTAGAGCATACAATATTTCTAATAAATTCAGAGGACTTAGTTCGTAGACCTCGAGTGTTTTGATAGTATATGTCGAACTCTCGTACTTACTGATCATTTTCAGTTATTTCAGAGCTGTGCAGCATACCAGGGTGGACCTTGCCTTGAAACGGCTTGAAAAGGCAGCCTTTGGCCACATAGACGGGTCGCTCAGGCGCCTAAAACACTCCTCGTTAACAGTTACGCAAAAAGAAGAATAGGAGTCGTACTTAGTCCTAAGGCGTTTGCACGACAATGGCGTAACTTGCACAGTTGACAAGTGGGCCAACAGTTGAGCAGATGTGGTGTTAGCCGACAGTTTTGAAACAAAGATGGCCCTGGAGCTGGGTGGTCGGTGTACCACAACCAACTGAGAAGCTTCCGACGCACCCACGCGGGGAGGGCTCCTTTTCTTCTGCAAGTTCGTCGGCGGGCCATTAACGCAGTGTCGGACCTAGGAGGCGGGGGCAGAGGGTGGACCGAAGGGGAAACCAAAGTGCTCAAGGCCGTAGCAGGTTGACTGCTGGGGCGGTCAACGAACGGCGAAGCGGTGGTAGAGGACAGGAAGGGGGCACATTCACCAGCTGCACCGGCGGCGGCTTCGGCGAACGACGACCTCGTAGGGATACCAGACTGCGGTGACGTCACCGGCGGCATGAAAGGATTAGCAGAGCAGGCTTCGGGGAAGCAGGCGGAGAAGGCGGGGGACGCGCGAGCTCCCCTCGCAGGCAGCGAACCTCCTCAGCGCAGGGAAGCGACGATTGCAGCCTGATGGGCAAGCCCCAGCCACATTATCCCGTCGCAGAAGCCGGTTTCCTCGCGCAGCTCGTGACAACATCCCCGAGAAAAGAGAGGCTGTGGCAAAGCAGGCTTCGACGGAGATTCTTCAACGCATCTACCTCTGCGCGTAGGTCCCGCCGTAAGGGTTGAAGCTTGCTCCGACAGGGGACGGCCACTCGTTTTGGCCGGGGAGTTCGCTGGCTCACCGTCTTCGCTGGCTTGGTCACCGGGGTCGCTATGCCTAGCGGGATGACGCCGCATCACACCACAGATTGCAGGACGAACGGCTGCTCACCGGAGATCAAACGCTGCAGTTCCTCGTCGGAAGAAAAATGCACTTTCCGTGCGCACGGCGTTTACATCGCAGAACATCGAAAAAACTCCTGCCTGCCGAGAAAGCGAGGCAGCAGAGGAGGCACTTGTCCTTACTGGGCGCCATAATAATAATAATAATAATAATATAATAATAATAATAATAATAATAATAATATTTAATAATAATAATAATCACCGTCATCATCATCATCTTACCACGGATGGTAAAAACCACATTGCCAAAGACCAACGGGCGCAGCGTCTACTTTTTTCTGCCGACGCTTACCGTTCTTTCTCTCGCCGTTCTTTAAAGTAGCTGCGTCTAGGGAAAAAGCAACTGATAGCTTCTATACTTTATTATTTCCGCTGTTACTGGGATTACGCCTACCATTCTTCAAGCTATCAGCTCTTTTGCACTAGACGCAGCTACTTTAAAAAATGGAAAGAGAACTAATGGTAAGCGTCGGCAGAAAAAAAAGACACTGCGGGCACCTACAGTCTTAAAAAATAGTGCTCGTAATGCTGAAATTCGCTATCATTTTCTTATCGCCGCGGAAATGAATTTGCGCATAGCCCGTACTTTCATGATCCTAACGCGCCGAAGACTGTAACGTGCAAGTAAGTTTCCATGAATAAAATTCGAAACAATAATTTCACGCCGCTTCCACCGCGCATATTTAGAGAAATTCGTGTCCATGACACTGCTGCTGACCGCTTTGAAGCCAATTTCGTCTTTGATACCCATTGTAAGACACCCACAAATTTAATGGCTAGTTTGGCAAAAGACTGCGCGTTAGAATCATGCAAATACGGGAACAAGCCACGGCAAGACTGTTTCATAGTGTTCTGTTGACGCATGGCGACTATCTGCTGACGCATGCTTATTTGGTAAGCTCGTGTTACTCGAGCCCTCAGAGTCAAACGAAGAAGACGGCGAAAAACGACGATGGCTGGAACCGCTCCTAAAACCGATGCCACCACACTAAACCGGCCAGTTAAAAAAACCTCTCCTCCAAGCGGCACCACACTAAACCGGCCAGTTAAAAAAACCTCTCCTCCAAGCGGCACACGTGGCACCCCAGAGGTGAAAAACAGGTAAGGATTCGATCACTCCGACGGCGCGTAGGCGTGTTTGAGCGAATCGGTAATTCTCATAATCAGGTACACAGCTACTCGCCACAATGCGAGGGAGCTGGATGCCCAATGAAGCGGGCTTAAAAACTTCAAAAACCTTCAGGATCATGAGAAACTCCAAGCTGGTGATTTCTGGGCAATAATTTACAACGCGAATACAACATTCAGACCGGAGAATTCTCAGTGCCGAAATTTACATTCGTTCTGACCGCACTCACGTCTAACTAATGCCGGGAGGAGACAAGGAATGTTTGTGTATCTTCTGGTTATATTTTCCGAGAATGTTTGGCTAAGTCGACCGGTATAACGATTAAGTACGGATCATAAAGCTTAGCTGTTGCACGATCCGTTTCATAAACTACGATGGTCTTCTGTATTTTCCACGTACTCTAAATGACCAGCAAGCCATGAAATACGTTGAATTTGCTGGACACGGTCTCCGAACGACTGATGCGACAACAGTCATCGCGGTTTCCACTGAATTGCCTCCTGTATTCTATCTTCATTTTACCAATTTCAGGCTTACGCGAACGGCAATATTATATGCAGAAGCTTATAAAATCCGGTGTTCAACATTGGCGTGGTGCTGCGGCACGTTCGAATTTTTTAGATCAATACGTTTTGGTAACAGTAAAATGGTGTCTTTTACTGTAATGGTATTTATGAGTTTGAAACCTGTAAAAGACGTAACTTTCACTAATTTAAAGCTACGTAGCTATGGTTAGAATTCCTCTCCTCACTGAAAATCCTAAAGCTATTTCTGAGCAAAAGGAGCGACATATAAAAGGGTAGTGTCTATTATTCCGGCAACCGCCAGTATTACCGTCAGCAATTTCTGACGGCAGTAACCTCTCATTGGCTAAGCACGCTACGCAGAGATTCTATGCAATAATTATTTCCTAAAAAAGCCGTGTTTGCCGCAGGTTCAGGTGCGAGTCCGCCATTGCAAAGTTCTGTTTTTTTAGCTTTCAGATTTTTTTTGGTCATCGGGAATTTGTTAATATATTATTGGTCGGGATTTTACTAAATCAAGAGATCGACGCAATGGACTTCTAGAATTGGTTGAATTGCGTAATACAGGTTGTGTTCTGTGTCGTTGGGCTGGGTTAGACTAGGTTTCTTGCAGTTGGGATGGATTCGGGTAGGTTATGACGCGTTCGGTTAGGTTACGCTAGGTTCAGTGAGGTTATGTTACGCCAGGTTACGTTGGGACGTAATATTATTCAGCAAATTTTAGGCCAGCCACCTTTTATGGAAACTGGCGTGTCACTAAACGCTGCTGTAGAAAAGTAATTAGCATGTCCATGAGCCAGCTTTGTTTAGCGTGACTAAAACTTCCAAACGCCGAAACTCCGCTGGGAAGTTGTACCACGTGCTAATACTGATTCCAAGGATTCTGCGAATATGTTGTTTGAGAATTGATGCTCGCCAAAAAAGCTCTGATTTTACAACAGCGAGCATCAGAGGACCCTAAACGAGTTCGCCATATGCACCCACAATGAAAAATATTTCTCTTATTATCGTGGGTGTGCACAGCTTACAATAGTCCATCTAAGCTATTTTTACCCAAAAAAAAATTAGGCATACCGGCCACTAGCCACCACACCTAAATGTTCTGATTGTTCAAAGGTTTCATACCGAAATGCTAGAAATCTTAATGTGATTTATGGCGTGCATAGCAAACTTGAGCAGTGCGAATTTTGTGAACCGAAAGACCTCTTCTCCTACAGACACCGCGCATCTCAGTAAATCATGAAGCGCTGGTCGAGTTCTCGTCGATTTATTTTAAGCGTCCTTTCGGAAACCCGCGAACGCCTGCTTACCTCGTATTTCCATCAATACCCTTTCTTTACACCATTCCTTGTATGTTACAGGTTGGAAAAAAGATTCAGCAGTTTTAAACGCCTCGCCCGTTGGTCGTTCGCCGCCTCGTTGCGCTGATTGGGTGCGCGTTTATAGCGAAGATAAAGGCGACTGTCCGTGATAATTATCATCAATATACGTAATGTATTCTGCTTTCAAATACCAATGTGGTGGAGAATACAAAATTCAACAGGTGATGGTGGATGGTACAAGATATAGGCGTGAGTAAGCTCAAGGTGAACAGTGTCAACAGAAATAAGCACTCATGAAGAGAACTGCATACATTCGAGATATAATAATAAATCGAGTATTATCACGAACTTTAATTTTTATATGGCTTTGTTTATTGGATGTACGGCGCGTTATTCCCATCTTAAGTAAGTGCGAGCGACCATGATGGTTTGAAAGAATTGTACATAGACGTTCCACACTTAATTACTGATGTGATGTACGCGAGAGTACGCGAGAGTGTGAAGGATATATTCTTTTCCGGGGAAATTTTGAGAGCAGGTTTGTTGACAGATGACTTATTAGTCACAGCACCTGGGTGGTTGTGAAATTTTGATGCAATAAATAAAGCAGCGTTATTCCAAAAGGCTTCTTCAAAGCAACCTTGGTAAAGGTTCCATAGACCAGATGCATATTGTAATGTACTCTGTAACGCCAAAAGCAAAGAGGGGAGGTAACAATAACGATGACAGACGGTTTGCCATTTAAGAATAGGACGCATTCAGCCCTACCTCGTTCACGGCACTGAACATATGTGTGCCAAATGAAGAAGAGAACTCTGTCTTCCCTATCTTGGTCGAACGCAGGCAACACGACATATGCGGACGAGAGCGCTTTTCCCGAACCTGGCGCACTTCCTAGACGAGCAACCTGTGGTTTCATGTACATGCATTCTAATATGAAGCTTTAAGAGCCCCACTGCGCAAAATAGCCGCATTTTTTAGGGACCGGGCGGCCGTTGTATGGCACCACCGTCGTTTCAGCGATCAGCGCCGCCCGTGGCGAACCGCTCGTCAGTGGAATGCCGGTGGCGGTCAGCGCAGCGTAGGTGTGCATGGTTTTCTGTCGTTTTTCTGCGGTGCGGCTTGCAAAGCGTACGTAACCCCACGGGAATTTTCAGATCGGTAAATCTTGAGCGCGGATGTGACGTTTACGAGGCATGCCATGTGTGTTATTTACGCCCATACTCAGTAAAGACAAATAGCAGACGACGCTCAATGCGCCAAGCTGGAAGTCAAGCTGGAAGTGAAAGTTTGTTGCTTCATGCAATTTTTTCATGCTTGCATGGAGTTTCGCGAATCGAGGATTATATTCCCGCTAAATGCTCCCACAAAGCCGGTGTGTGCAACCGATCTAGGAATGCTGCGGCGCTTGTCTTTGGCAGTCGATGACGAAACGACGTCGATGTCGTGCACAAGCGAAAGACAAAGTTGGGGGGTGTCTTCGAAGATTTACCTCAAAACAGAAACTGTGACGGACGACGCTTCCGTAACTTCATTACCTACGGCTCAAACTTGTTTAATTTCACAGAATTGCTCTTACTACAGTAATCGGGAATCATTGATAGAATAAATACCGCATGATAGTATAACGTTATTGCTTGTCGTGGAGAAGCATTGCTTTTCAAGAATTGCAATGGTTGCTGGCTAGTTGGTAAATGGTTTTTCAAAACCAATTCCTGCGTGGCTGAAAGACGCAAGACAGGAGGGTGCCCGAAACCTGTACTCAGCTTCACAACTGAATGCTGCGGTCAGTTTACAAGCTGCCATCTACGCTTGAAAAATCATGCACACCACCGTCTAACGACGATGATGGTTTATCACAAAGCTCTATCGTGTGGGTTTCCTTAGTTGCCTTCTGGATTTAAACTTTGACTAGTTAAGCATCGAATTCGACCAGCACGCAGTTTGGTCTTTTGATCGCAGCGTCTTTGGCTTTGATCATTTCCCATTCGATTTCGCACGAAGAAAGCTTTGTGTTCAACCATCATAATCATTAGACGGAGGGCTAGATGATTTTTGTGTTTAATTTTGAACTTCCATGCCCCCTCCCCAAATCTAAACTTTTCCAGCGTGTCGGAAAAGTGTCTGTGGTGGAGGACTCGGGCTCATGCACCCATATTTGAGGCAACTAATCGCGCGTTTTTGGTGTCTTCACCAGGCATTACACGATTTTTAAGGTACTCTGTAAAGAATACTTAAGCATTAAAAAACACCGGCTGATGTTAACACTGCCACATTTTTTAACTATCGGTGCCAGCCATTATTCTACGCAGGTGGTAAAACGGGAAGCGGAGGAGGGGTGGTTTGTAGCTTGGGCTGTTGAGTTGGTCAATAACTTTGGCTCTAGATAAAATGACCACCACAAACGTGGGATTTCCACTTCGGCTTTCAGGCTCCCATGCTGTCACAGTGTCGCTCACCAAAACCGAAGTTACAAAGCTCATGGTTACAGAAAGTGTAAACTACCGCAACATTTCTACGGCTACACGGTAATCCATCTCGTATGCAGGTGCCTTTCTATTTAAAGCACACGTATCGAGGTATCCCAGCGCTAAGGCTGGCGTGGAAACCGTAGTCATTGAAACCAGTGAAGATAATTTAAAGTGGTAGACATGAATTCTAATATTGCTAATAGTTTTATTCCTACTCAGATAGCGCGGAGCCATGCGCAGAGCGCCGCAAAAAGCGCTCGTGTCAATGTAGCCCTTCCCCAACCTCACAAGCATCCAATAAGTTAGCGTAGCTGTTAGTGCATTTAAGAAGAAAATAATACTAATAATAGTAGTTTTATTCGTACTCAGAATGGGTGGAGCCAAGCGCAGATCGCTGCAAAAGGCGCTCATGCCATTGCAGCCGATACCCAACTTTAGACGCGTCCGACAAGTTTACGTAGTCATTACTGCATCTAAGAACCCAACACATCTGTCTAGACTTCGTTTCATCTCACATGTCTGCTCACAACGCCACCAAAACATACAAAGCACCGAAGCAAACACGACAAAAACAACGGGAGGCTGTGTAGTCCAATGCACCGGCTCATTCCACTGACGAGGGGAGTGCCGAGTGGTGGCGCCACCCGTCCAGCTGCCCGGTCCCTATAGGAAAAGGCCTTCGCGTAGCACGCTGCACATGGGTCACCCCGGACAGCTGTTTCTTGTCGTACCCCTGGCAAGCTGTCTACATGTCAGACGTTTGCCCAAAGACACAACCTCACCAATCCCGATGACCACTGATGAAGGGGAAAGCAAGGGGCCGGCCAAATTTTTTGCGGCTTTTTTGGAGGGGGGAGCATACGGAAGGTACACCGCCCACCATAACCACCAAAAGGCTTCTTGGAGGCCAAGTCGACTCTTGTGTTCGGCACAACGATAACGCATTTTACAATGATCCTTCAACACAGAAATCATAAAACAATCGGAAAGCTATGTGGTGAAGGCCTACGACACAGTGACGTGTTTTTTGAATTCAGTTGACTGCTCGTTTCTTTGCCTATTCTGTTTCATTCTAACTTTGTCTCCGTATCACGTTCAACGCCTTTAGTTTCGATTTTACCCAGCCCCCTCCTTTTCTCTGCCTGCGCACGCCCATGTAGAGAGGTACAAGGTCACTCATAAATCCGTACTCCGCGTATTTGTCGCTATTAATTGTTGAGAGGTAACTCCACCACCGGGCTAAATCTAGAGTTGGCTTTCTTCGGGTACAACGTGACTCAGTACCATTCATAGGCTGGGATGGGTTGCCCCGCCGGGGTGGCTCAGTGGCTGTGGCACTGTCCTGCTGAGCACGAGGGCGCTGGCTCGATTCCCGGCCGCGGCGGCCGCTTTTTGGTGGATTCGAAAAGCAAAACGCCCGTGTTGGATATTTCGGAGTGATTTAAGATCCTCAGGTGGTCGCAATTAATCCAGAGCCCTCTACTACTGCGCGACTCATTGTCTGTGTAGCGTCGGCGCGTTAAACCTCACAATCAATCAATCAATCAATCAATCAATCAATCAATCAATCAATCAATCAATCAATCAATCAATCAATCAATCAATCAATCAATCAATCAATCAATAAATAAATAAATAAATAAATAAATAAATAAATAAATAAATAAATAAATAAATCAAACAAACAAATCAAATCAAATCAATGACTAAAACCAGTTTTGTGGGGTACTGAGTGCGCACAGGCGGGTACTTATTATTCCGGACCGCGCGAGCGTGTGGCAAGAGCCACCGATGCGTACTCTGGAGGCCTGGACCGGCGCCGCGCGCATGCGCGTCCTTTTTTACTTGCAGGCACGCAATTTTCTCGCTTCCTGAGGCGGTGTTGCAATGGTCACTGAAGTACCGTCACTGAAGCCTTTGTTGCATTTTCTTCACCCCGATGACACAGTTGCTGTGTAGTGTGACTATTGCGCCGGCTATAGCTCAAGTGCTCCTGTTTATTATTTTTACACAAATATTTAACATTTAGTATTTTTAGAGAAGCACAAGAGATAAAGAGAAATAAATACTACTTGGTGTAACAACAACCGATTCGTCTACAATTTTCGGGCAGGCGTAGACCTACCTTTAGGGGAGACGACGCGCTGCGCACACGGCGTAAAAGTCCAGCCATGTGCACAAACAGTGAACTCATTCACTCAATAACTATTTTTAAAGCCGATTAGAAAGATTTAGGCCACTCACATTCCACAAATATCTACTCGCCATCTATTGCACCCGCGCAGGGTTCTCGGACAAAAGGAATTTTGAAATATATCAGCTCCGCAAGAGAAATCTTTCAGCTTTTTTGAGTGTTGTGAACGTGTATAACGCCAAACAACTTGTTCCATGTACAGGTGCCCCCCAAAGTAAAGGGAGCACGTGTTGAAGGTTTTGAGGGCATTTGTCCGCCTTGTGCCTAGCCAGCAAATTCTAAGTGACTTTTGAAGGAAGTCATTTTAAAATAAAATCGGGCCGCAGATATTGTGTTTATGCTCGCAGCTGCATCAAATAGAAGTTATTCTAATTTCACGAAGCCACGCTCCGTTTATTTTTGTGGGCACCCGTACGGGTTCTTTCTGTCTTATAAGGGTAGCCTTACCGCACTCGGTTCTCTTTTGGGATTGATTTACATTTCAACGGCATTTAAAGCGTTGAGTGGAAATACGTTATGGCAGTTTGGGGTTTACTCTGAGTCATAATCTCTCTTCCCTTACTTTTCTAGCAGTAAGACAGCCCAGTTTCTCAGCTACAGTCTTCGCAAAACCAGATTCTCCGCAAAACCAGATTCTCCGTAAGCTTGGATTTACCTAGGATCGTTAACGGTGAAGCAGTGATACTACGGTTGCCACAAATAAAGCCGCATCGAGGCCTTAATGCACCACACGCTACAGCTGTCGAGTTGCCTTCAAGAAAGTGTGTTTCTGTTGAAGTTACAAAACAATAAATGGACCTTAAGGTTCTCTGACAACGCACTTTACGTGGGGTGGATGCACATCTAAAAAAAAGGCCTTAATTCCTCCGTATAACGGTGACAATGGTTGAACGTAAAGCTTTCTCGTGATGGATTCTTTGGTTCGCGAATCCCACACTGCGAGTATGTGCTACTCTGGACGTACGCATCAGTTTTCTAGAACGCGCCCACAGCAACTCTCGGGAGTGCACTCCTAGGCCTAACGTTTGGTTTTGAGGTCTACGGCGCGAATCGGCACCTGCTGCTTAGCCTTCGCTTCGATCATGTCGAAATGGAGCAATCGGATAGACGCCGGTTTCATAACGCGAGCATCCGAGGTTGGATTCCGGCCACCGGAAGAGTTTTAGATGCGAACCATCTCATGGTCGGGGCTATGTCCCGCGTGCGCCGTCCGCACTCCACTGCGCATGCGCGTCTCTCCTCCATTCCCTCTCCTACAGCTGCATAATACTGCGCATGCGCGCCTCTCCTCCACTCTCTTCTCCCCAGCTGTATAAAAGCAGATGCGCGCGCTGCGCGGCGTTCACTCTATTCCGAGGCACCGCCTGCGCCGGTTCTGCTCCGGTGCTGTAGGATGAGTTCGGATGGAACCAACATCCCCGAACCAGCGGCACCCACAAATGGGAAATTGAGTGAACCCCAATGCTGCTTCGCATCCTACTCATGGTTCCCCTATGGGAAGGTGGTGTAATTTTTTTAAAAGCAGAGCCCTTCAGAGACTCGCCTTGTCCGCGTAGCTCGTTCGCTGTCACACTGTTCGATGTCAAACGACTTTCGGCGCAGCGAGATAACCGACGCAAGTAGAGTACCACGGCGTACCGTAACGGCGTCCCACAGAGGCTACGAGAAACAAGCGGTTTTTATAGCCATAACCATTCGAAACTCCTGAACCGCTGGCGCTTGTCATACATCTCCCCGTTGTTTAGTGCCACGAAAAATGCAGGTACATTTGATGCAAAATCTGCGTACTTAACCGGCAGCCTCCGCGGTTATTTATTTAGGAGCGCCCGTTGGGTTGATATTTACGGTAGTGAGCGAAAAAAGTGGCTGTCAAAAACAACACCTTCGAAACTGCGCAAGGCGGAGTTGCGTGCAACGTGAAAGCAAGCAATAAAAGAACAGTACTCCCGCTTCCGCTGTACCAGGCAGGGGACGCGCGAGCACTGCGAAGGCGGGAAATGTGTGTTGCATTTGACAAACCTCCGTTCAGTTCATGAAGACAAGAGTGAGACAGGAAGGCGAAGAGCGTAGTGGCTGGTAGCAGTGAGCGGATAACGGCGCCACAGCCCATTATGGCGAATCACTGCTTTCCGAGAGTTTTCACGCTGAGTAGAACGGCTGTAATTTTTTTCTTTCACTTCCCCCCACGATCATTCATCATCATCGTCAGACAACATTGGCTTTCCTGCACGGCGTGTTTGCGTACCTCGGCATGAGTGAAGAAACCAAAGCTTTGCTTTTAAAGAAATTATTGCGTATGCCGGTATTCGAACCCATGAACACATTTTTGGTAGGCGGGCACTGTTTCCACTATAATTTTCCCCTCCAGTAATTCACAGCAGCTCCCCTAGCGGATTTTGTGATTCCTGGCTTCAATTTTCTGTTGCTGCTTTTTCCGCTGTTACAAAAATATTCCATTTCACTAGTTCTCCGTGCCTTGACTCGGTGCCTTCTGTCGATACATGCTCACTGCGCCGTGTTATGCAGGATACCCTAACTCTGTGTAATCATCGTTGCATGCGCCAAGGCACTCCGGTACGGCACACTACACGTCAAAACGCCTGACCTAGTCGTGACTAATGTAGTTCTCTCGCTCTATGAAAAGCGTTGACGTTGACGTCGGTCTCCGGTCCGTCGGGACTTGACAAAACTTGACGCCGCCGTTCCCAACGGTCGCTGCGCGGTGCTCGCGCTGCAAGAATGCGCCGCCGGGTACGATAACGATATCGCTTTCCAAGCCTATAGGCGAAGCTTGGGCGTCCTCAAATACTTCGACTACAGATATACCTTTATTAGATTTTGAGTTTTTAAAAACGAATCAATATTATTCGTGTTTCCATTATTAGTCGCCTTTTTTGATTTACCCGCCGTGGTTGCTCATTGGCAAAGGAGTTGCGCTGCTGAGCGCGAGGTCGCGGGTTCGATTCCCGGCCGCGGCGGCTGCTTGTCTGGTGCAGGCGAAAAGCAAACACGCTCGTGTGTATGACATTTCGGCGCACGTTAAAGATGCCGAAGATTCGGCGCACGCAGGGCACCGAATTGGTCGAAATCAATTCGGTGCCCTGCACTACGTCGCGCCTCGTCGCCTGCTTAGCGTCGGCGCCTTAAACCCTACTATCAGTCAACCTTTTTCGATTTTCGGAGACCTCTATGGTGTCTTCGAAAATCCGAATTGTTTTCGGAGACCTCTATGGTGTCTTCTTGATGTGATGTGTATTGAACCCTTCTGTAAGGTGTGTTATTTTGTTCCTTGGCTGGGTTAAACCGTTTTTCAATGTTTCTAGTTATGCCGATACGTCTATTCCTTCTCTATTTGTTACTTCGGGTGCTTGTGCGCCATGTGGCTTCTGCCGTGCCACATAAATTGTATATCTGCATCACCATGTTCCCACCTGCAAGGTCCTCCGTGACCGCAGTATACTGTAAATAAATAAATAAATAAATAAATAAATAAATTTCCCCGTGGTGCTAGGCGTGTGCTATCAGCCGTGCTCATCACGCGTCGGCAAATATACGTAATCATTGCCACCGGGAAGCTACAACTCAGACAACGAGATGTGAGGGCTCACATAAATGTGGAATTTAGCGCAGCGGCAACTTCCGCGTGGAATGGAGTACAATGGTGCAACTGCGGAGACGAAAGAACGGACATGCTGTTTCAGCAGGGGCCGCACTTTCCCAGAAAGTTCGTTCTACGCCCTGTCGGTGGGAGCATGCTCGAGAGACACGGTACCAACCGTGCCCGCAAGTGGGGCCATCACACCAGAGCGCGTATCCAACGGAAGGTAAAAATTTAAATTGCAGGCAATCCACGTGTGGAAGACACACCTGCGCCATGAGGCGCGCAGTAGTGTAGGGGTCCGGATCAAATTCTACAACCTGGTAATCTTTAACGTGTACTTAAATATACATGGGAATTTACGTTTTCTGCTCCCGCCAGGGAAACGGCCGCACCGGCCGGGAATCCAATCCGCGTCTCTGGGCTCAGCAGCCCAGTGCCATACCCACTGAGCCTCTGCGGCGCGTTTTCCACCGGAACTACTGCTGGCACCAGCACGCAGGGAGTAAATGATTAGGGCGAGTATCTTAAAAATCAATGACGGATCACATTATGAGATTGAACGAATTAACATAAAACCCAGTACATAGCTCCTAATTTTATGAATTTTCTAACTACTTTTTTCATATTTCCGCGGTCACGCAAGGCGTCCTGCTTAAGCCTAACACTGTTCTGCGGTATTGTCTAAATAAAAATTGTCGGCGTGGCTCTAGAGTGAAATGGCACATCCCATGCCAGAATCGGCATAAAGAGAAAATCTTGAACTAGTTGCTAACATTATGAAGCGCCGGACCCAGAGATGGGCAGGAATGAGAGAAGAAACGATAAGGCTCATGCAACCACTAATCATGAGCGGGATATCGCGGAGCCTTCCTTACCACAAACATACCCGCACTGAACAAAATCAAATGAACACTGTCATCGGGATAGTGTTCAAGCATATAAGGCAGCTTGCCACCTCACAATTTTTACCGTGAGACGAACGGACAACGGGTGGAACGCGAGAATAACAAAATGGACATCCAGAAAAACGTTTAGAAAGAGGGGAGGGCCTGTAACGCATCGCAGAATTAAATAAGAAAATTCGGAGGCAAAGAATAGGCTCGGGCAGCGCAGCACAGCAGCAGGTGAACGTCACTGGGAGAGTGTTTCGTCTTTCAGTGGACCTAAATTGGCTGTTGATGATGATGATAAAGAATAAGTCCGGAAATTGTGTCTATTAAAATGCTTTCGAACAGATGAGAGACACCGGTTTCCTGGCACCGAGGGTGAGCCTCGAAAAACAAAATCGAGACAGGCCATCGTAAGAAGACAGGCACCACCCCTGGATGAGAATCAACTGCACGCTATCACGTACATGTCTCTGATCCAGCAACCCCGCATAAGAACTCTCCTCTACTAATAACATGAATCCATAGCTACAGAAGGGCATGCGGTATGGCAAGATCAAGTTCATTTGCGGAACGTTCCCATATCATGCGAACACATTATGCACCGACTCCGGGATATACGAAAGTAGGCGGCAGAAATTGTCGTAGCCAGTTGACTACTCTGGCAATTTTTGTGAGTGCATGACCTTCCTGCATACACGAACAAAGAAGGAAAAGTTAGAGCCATCCTCTTGGCAATCCGACCAGCGGAAGTATCGAATAGAAAGTAGCCCAAACGGTGTTAGAGACGGTCAAAAGGCGTTATACTGTTGGCTGCACGGAGAATACCTAAATGCTTCGATAACACACTCCCATTCACAACAAAGAAGGTTCACATTTTTACCTGGACACTCGGACACAAGGCTCTAGAAGAGAACGAGGCACCCACCAAGAAGCATACGAACCCACATTGCGTGCCCCTTGCAGCCACGTCTATCGCTCTCCTCTCCCCGCATAACGTTAAGAACATCTCTCAATCCTACGCCTTGGTACATGATCTTCCCCCGTGCTATAAGGGGGTCTTAATCCCAAACAATTGCAAACTCTGCGTTGGAAAAATGAACAAGACCATCTAAAAATACATAAATGTGGGCGAAGATGTGATGTTGGATAATGAGATATTAACTTAACACTCTGCTGGATTCTGGTGACTTCCACCCTTTTCGACGCAAGATAGCCATGTACAGTGCGCAACACCCTTGTCTATAACAGAGAGTTTGACTTGAACTGGTTAACTCTCAAAACTGCCTACTCAAACTTGCCACAAATATCGTTGGGGTCAAAATATATGGTCAATACTTCAGAATGACACAATAGTTTTCTTCAAATGTTTTTCGGCCGAGGCAAGATGAGGCTTTAAGTAAGAAACCTGTGTTATAGACAAGGGTGTTGCCCTCTGTACAAGGTTATGCTAAGGGAGAATAGCTGAAACATTATATATGACATTGTAGTGAGACATGGCAGGGAGCTTTGACCAGCTCGTTACGTAAAGAACAGCACGAGCTGATTGGAAGATCAAAGGAAGGAGCTGCGGCATCGGGGGCGATAGACTTCAAGCTCCCTTTTGAGCTCTCTAACATCTCTTTACCCCCTTTCTCTAACCCAAACTATTTCTTCATCAACAAAGATCTTGACCCTCTGTCTATATTTTCAAAAAAGCAAAACCGCTGTGCCCGGCATAAATATTAGAGGATAAACACTTTAAAACACTGCCACTGCCACTTTCTCGCTCAAACTGACACACACCCTGCAGCCGCAAACATTCACGCTCACATCTTATGCCAGATAAGCACAGATGTCCACTCTCTTTAGGGCCGCGGCGATTAAACACCCTTGCTGCTCGTCTTTTTCTATTCGCGGACCTTTAGGTCTCTTGAGGCAAATATCGCAACTGCAGAAATTCCGTTCCAACGCTCCCTGGGAGTCAAAGTAAAGCTATCGCGTCGTACATCTTAAGAACTGAAATCAGATGTCATCTACAACTTTTTCTTTATACCACTAGGAGGCCTTGCATTTCCTGCATTTACACGAAGTCTGCTAGGAACAAAACAATCCTGATAAAACTGTTTAGACCGTTTTGATGACGTTACCCTGTCAAGCAGCTCTGGTGTCATAAACACAAGTGACGACATACCCTGCGCGTTGCTTTACGAAACCCCCTGATTATAGATGTCGTAGTTCGACCTCGTCAAGAAAGAATGCACCGTGCCTGTTTTTATTGAGCGAATATATGCGTTCACTTTTATTGTGCACGTGAAGACGTATTGAGATGCGCGCCTGAAAATTATTGAGCTTGTAAAAATTGACAAATTGTCGGAATCTCTAGATGCGACGCCTGGTGATGGTATTATTTACACCCGGTATTTATTGGCGTGGAATGCATGCAGGCAACCAAGTTTGCGCCACCATATCTGTGGCCAAGTGTCTGTTGCTAGGCGACGTTGTGCGCACGGCCCGCAGATGAGGCACCCGTCTTCTCCTGCATGCAACCGTGTGAGTGCGCCCACGGCCGGGCTAAACCACAGTTGACAGCTCCACGCTCTCTGTCTCCAGCCGCTCGACGGACCAAATGGTTTTACAACCTGCTAATTGAAACCGCGGTGGGCCCCGAGCCAGCTGCCGCCATGCCCCCGGGATGACATTTGAGTCGCCAGGCTACCAATGTTTTCCCACGGCTACACCACGCACTCCGGCCAAAACAACGCGACAGCGCAGCTGCGACCCCAGACAATGTGTCCTCCCGCGTGCGGCGTGACCTACAGACCGCTTGCTCTTAACCAGCTGGCTGCCATAAAGTCATTCATTCCCACTTCTCGAAACCGCCGCTTCCTCCGCGTTCGACACATCCTGCGTCGCTGGTGCCTGGAACCCTTACAGTATGCTTATCGAAAGGGTCCAAAATAAGTTTATATCTTACAGTGGAACCCCGCTGACACGTCCCCCGGACTGACAACGACCCCCTTCTTACGACGGATCACCGTGGACCCGGCAAACTCTCCATAGAAACAATGCATTGAAAATCCCGATGATATGACGCTCGGGTGTACGCGGTCCGCTTCATACGAAGGATCCTGACGCGGATAAACAGGCATTTTTCCCAAAATTTACGCCGTCTCGCCGCCTCGTCCCGACTTTTCTTTACTCTGAACAACCGTTTGACACTGCTTGATGTGCAAAGTTACGCATGAGGGCAGACCACTTGCTGAACAGACGCAAGCAAGTAGGTGGGTACTCGTGAGCAGGAGTTAACCTTCGACGGCCTTACACGGCAGCAGCACGCCAACACGCCAACCGCGAGAAGCCGAAGTTTAGGGTGGCAGGCGGACCATGAATTTAAAGCTTCAATTCAGCCGCCTACGAACGCGAAAACACATACGCCGCAACCACAAAGCGATGACCGAACACCCGCTCTCCCTGTCCGCTCGATCCAAGTTTCTTCCTGTCACGACGCGCTTTCTCCCTATTGGCCAGGAGATCGTCCTATAGATGACGCCGCTTAAGTTAGGGGGCGCCACGGTCAAATTTCAATAGAGGAGAAACAAACGACAAAAAAACATGGGTTTCTATAGGGCACTAGTCGGTCAAACAAGATTCATTTAACGTACGGGGAAATTATGCGCAAATAGCGCATAATTTCTCCGTACGTTAAATGAATCCACTGCTCCATTGCCAATGGGGCAGTGGAAATCTACGAAATACACATCAGACTTTAGCTTGCATTGCTTTCGGCAGCCGGAAACCCAACGCAAGCTGTGGATATCAAAGCTGAAATTTTGAAGGAACGTTGGACTCGGTCGGCAGTATACTTCAGCGCATAGTGTTTCAGGCACATCTCAGACGGAAATGATAATAACAGCGCAGAAATCGCCACAGACACGAAAAGCCGATACAAAAGGCTTTATAATCATTGGCGGCAGGTAAAAGACAGTGACTTTTTGAAAAGAACAGCTGTGCCGTCGGACAATTTACCCGTGGTGAACACAACAAGCCGCGGAAAGTTGTAAGTTTTCCGAGAAATCCCATTGCACGTTCCGCCTTACCGCGCACAAAAGAAGTTTGGCTCTAGGTAACTTTTGATGAACGCTGTGTGTACGTAGTAAGTCAGTGCGGCAATTTGTAAGGCCCCGCTTGTGAAGGCGATTGATACCCCACAGTCCACGCCACGTTTAAATGAAACTTGAACATGCTGAAAGCTGCTCTGAAAACATTTTTTTTTTTTGCTAGCAACCTTCACTTCAAAACAACGCCCGCGAGAGTGGTCTAAAACCGCGTTCACTTTATTAAAAACGCGTACAGGTAACATCAGCGCCGGTCAACTGCAACGCTCACGCCACAGGCCGCCGTTAATACAAGCTGATGTTTCCAAGTTGAAAGCGCTGACGAAGAAATGCCAGGATACGGCTCCGCGAAAGAACAAAAAAAAAAACAAAAAAAAAAACGAGCATAGCACAATAACACAGAACAATTTCGTTTTAATTTTGCACCTGTTGTGCAACAGTCAGGACAGCGGTACTTACAGGTAGCACCGCAAAACACGCTTCTAGCGCGGACGACCCGTAATCCGCACAATAGGCAGCGCTACATGAACCACACACAGTTGTGTGAGTCGGTATCCAATGGTCATTAGACGTCGTCACACGGAGAGCCGGCAGCGCATATAAGACGGGGAGCTGACACGCAGACAGTGATGGACCAAGTACAGGTATTTCAAACAAACCACGAGATGTACACACCATAGAGTTTCATAACTCTATGGGACACACTAAACACTGACACAGACGCGATAATTCAACGGGCGATAAGCGCACATTTCCCGCGCAGCCTTAGCACGTCGAGAAAACCAGTAGCCAGTACGTTTGAAACAGAAGCTGGCGCCGGGACACAAACACTTATTGGTCTGAACAATCATGCGACCGGTGGCTGTCTGCAAATAAATGCCTACAAAGAAAGACAAGTTGACATTGAGGTGGTTGAGGCAGGGAACGATACGGAGGGGGAATGTGGCCGCCGCCTTCACCACCCCCCTCTATAGACCTTATGCAAAAGTGCTGCCATCTACCGGGAGAAAAACGAAACGAGCCCGCGACGCCATGTTGGGGGATGGCGGTCGTGGGATTGCTTGATACGGAGCGTGTGAGGGGCTTTCTGGGCTTGGCGATCCTTTTATATTCAGATTTAAGCGCAGCAAAATGAGCTACGAGTGATCTGTGGACCTTTCTCTGTTGCCCACATTTGCGAGCGACTTCGTAAATACGCATTATGCATCGAAAAAACAGTCAGGGAGGCACCGGCAGGGATGCTTTTGGAGGCTGTCGTATTTCTTCTCCTTTTGTTTGAATGTGAGAACGCGAAAATTGAAAGTACATCCGTGTTGGTTCGCATCCCGCGGGTTTCTCAGGAGGTCATTCCTGAAACGCTTCGAGCCGATGCGGGCTGCCCCGAGGTTGAAATGGGGGAGGGGGGCACTCCACGATATAGTTATACGCTAAAGGTCCTCTGGGACGCAGAGGAAACCTACAAAAAAGTAAAAGAAACTGCATACCTTGCATTTTTTAACAGCGGAGCTGTTGTAGCTGGCCGTAATGTGTAGCACGTAACCTGTGTGGCGTGTAACGCGTTAAACATTGCCAATATATTACGAATAAATTGCCAATGAATAATTATTCTACCAATACATTGCCGAGCACTGGTGAGCGCGTGCCTCGCGGCGACCGCCGAGCATCCCCAGCACACGCAAAAGCTTTAGCGAAAAAAAAAAAGAAACTGCGAAAACATTAGAGAGCGAGAAAATTCCGAGTGCTCGTGAGCACGTGCCTCGCGGCGACAGCTGAGCGTCTCCTGCTCGCGCCCTGGACAACAAAACTGGGTGCACACTACCGCTTAGAAAATTCCGCTCGAAAAATTTGATCTTGGGAAAATAGGCTACGGTCGAACAGCAGGCGACGAGCGGTAAATGACCGATACACGGTTTACTACGTACGTCACTTGCTCTACTCATGGCGCTATGTGAAGGTTGCAACTCTCGCGGATCTCTTATTTCCTGTAACGTTTGGCAAATGAAAGAATGCGTAGTACTTCCATAAAAGCCCAGCGAACGTCCAGAATAAAAAAAAAACACGGGCGGGAAAAGCATGAACGGCAGACTCAAAACTCATTTCGATAAAGTACGAGCTGACCGATGCAGTGCGCCTTAACTATCAGCAGGCAGGAGTTCTCGGCGGCAAATACAGGGCTAGAAAATAGCTAACTTTGGCACCTTTTTAGTCCTGCACATATTATTCGTTTCGTGACTATTCATGCGATCTAGCTATAATATTACTGCGCTAAGAAGTCGACACCCGCAAGCGACTTCACGCAGGGCTCGAATCACGCTTCCGTTCAGAAATGAAAAAAAGATGTGTACGCTTTTTCCGTGGTCGTCCTCGTATCATCTTTGTGCACAGCAAGTTACACGGCAGTACTTAAGCATCTTAGACACCGATAAATGCCGACGTGCGCGTCGCTAACCCCGGGCTATCTGTATACTGCGGTATCCGGAGATCCGGGAATCCCCCAACATGGCGGAAGCGCACGCGGTTCCCGCGAGAGGGCGCCAGGTTTTGCATAAGGTCTATTCTTTCCCCGGCACTCTGCGCTTATTGGATGGTCGGAATCAATACAAACACACAAAAATGGGGAGGTCACTGCTCTTTTTGTTCCCCTCTCCTGAACGACAGCGGGCAAAAAAAGCGCTGGCAGCCGTTAGGGCAGTTCTATGGCTCTTACATCCGTGCGCGATTAGCGAACTTAGCGGAGCTTTTCATGCGTGTATAACCAGGTCAGTGTCGCACGTGGTGGCCCGGTCCACTTGATGTTCATGCGAGGAGTGGCCGGGTGTGGAACCGATGGCTCGTGAGTAGCAGCAACACCGGCGTGCACCTTTGGAACCAGCTTAGCTCTGAGGCGATTGGTGACGCTGTGCCGGAGCCGCTTGTTAGATATACATCTGTCACATGATGCGTATACCGTGTGCGTGCCATTGAAGCAACAGAAAGCATGATAATCAAGCTAATCCTGGACAACCAGGAAAGTTAAAGGGAAGGTGAAGCAGTTTTAGAATTAAAAGAAAAGTTGACTAGCAGCAAGTACACATTTAATAGTTCATGTGTAGGAAATATTTTCGCAATACATGCAATAGAAGCGGCGCAATGATCAAACAAAAGTGGCCCGATGCCCCGCCCCCATCTCGCCGCGCGATGCCGGAAGACCGAAGAGCGCGGGCGAAAACCGGCTGAAAAACGTCATACCTGGACTTCCGGCCGGATCGGCCGCCTCGGCCATGCTCTTTTCGCCGTGTTTCCTTGTGAATGATACTTGTTGTTGTGGTTGATAGTACTCATTTGTACAATTTTCGTGTTCAAAAAGTATGCACGAACGCCAAACGAGGCATACGTTATCATGTCGTATTCCTAAGCAGAATAACGCCATGCCGGGATGCTTGATAACATACGCAAGCGACAGCTGAGGTGGCTGGGCTTGATGACAGAGAATATACTACACTACGCTAAATACTATGTAAACCGCTCCAATGCGGTTTTTTTTTTTCATGCGACGGACGTGAATGTTCACATTAGATTGTAGATTTAGGAAGGATGGGGAATACTGCTGTACCTTGGGCGGGGGTGTTTCGTTCCATTCCAGAAACCAAGTCACATTTATTCAGGAAATACTTGTTTTGTTAAACGCGTCGGTTTTCTTTCCCTGTGGTCTCAGGACAGTGTTAAAAAAAAACAATTTTTTGGCGAAACTAAAACAAGGGGCCAATCCTGATAGAAGTTCTCTCCCGGCTAAGAGGTAAACAGTATTCCTACAAAGTAAAAGAACTAAGACAACCAGATTACTTATTTTGCAAGTATACATGTCACGATAAGGTGATGCTTGTCTGGAATTAAAAAAAAAAACACCACTCCAAACCACCACCGTGCCATAATTTGTGTTGACTGCGGGGGCCTAATTTTTTGCCCAAGATTCTGTGTGGCTGCATATTATAACCTGGCAAGCACTTGTTGTCACTGAACCTCAAGTGTGCTCCAGTGATAGTCGGTGATATATATAATGATGATACTAAAAAAATTAGGAGCGAAGAGTAAATATACGGCCTCTGTCCGACTAGCGCGGTAAATGCTTAAATCTAGAAATGCTGAAACAGGCCAACGATTCATTATCACAAACGTTTGGTGATTGTTACCTAAAGTAACGTAACTACAACGTAACTGCCTTGTCCAACTGGTCTGTTAATTATAACGAGGTGGCCGTAATATTGTAGCAGAATGCGCAACGCACAAGCGAAAATCAAGCCCTACTACAGCCAATAATGCTGAGCAGGCACTAGTATGCTGCAGTGTTTTCAGAATAAATGCATGTGAAGCAGTAAGACGCCCCTCATCGAAGTGCAGCTAGCAATCGCGGAGGCGCCGTAGCGCCGCTGCCGAAATGGCGCGCGCGTGTGGGTCTGTGTACGGGGATGAGTAACGGGGCTGGGATGGGCGACAACGAACAAAGGAAATGCGGAAGCAGAGTCTGCTTGTTGGTTTATGCGTGTACCGGCAAGATGTGTCTCGCATATACGTTTACAGCGCATGAACGCTATTTTTTCGCGCAGTGCACGTACGTGCTTTTCGCTGGCAGATTGTTTATGAAACGCCCATTAATCTTCGGCATAAATGGTTTTGTGTATAATAAGAAACAGTTAAGGCAGTACCTAATATTAACATAAGGTATAAAATCCCCCTATGCTGGTTGCCTAATTCAAAAATATTTTGATGGAACCCACTAGTCGACGTCACAGTCACTGCTTTGGGGTTCTCTGTCGTGTAAACAAATTTAAGCTGTAAGATAATTGAACCAACAGCACGGGAAATTATAAAACAAACTTCCAGTCATGTGCGAAAATTAAACTGGAAGCTAAATTGCCGCAATGGCAACCGTGCGATCGTTCGCAATGCTTCCGACAACCCGCGCGGCCGAAGGGTGTCCTCCTTTGACGTCATGACGGGCGCAACCAATCAGGGGCGTCAAAAGACGAAAAGCGCGCGTCTTTCAAACGAGGCCGCGCTTTTTGCAAGATAAATGCCACTTGGACTCATGTACGATAAATTTCAATGTAATATTTGGAATCAGCGCGCAAGAAACTATGTAACTGTTAATCTAACTCAATTTTTTTGGAAAGCGCTTCAGCTTCCCATTAAAAATAACCAGCTGAACCTCAGCTTACGCTACGGTACTCGGCATAGCCGAGCTATGCCGCTGCTAATTTTTTTCATCTCCGCCTTGATCGTCCGTTTCGCTTAGCCTTGGCACTTTCACACTCGCCTTTTCCGCTCTCAGTTTGCACGACCACGAAGGCCTTATCTCGCGCGCGCAAGGCGCGGGGCTGCGGGCTATAACTAGCGCCGAACGGCACGTTTTTTTTTATCGCCTGGTTTGGGTCAAGGCATACATGCAAAACATCAACAAAATGACACCACGTGAACAGGCACTAACAC
Source organism: Haemaphysalis longicornis (assembly GCA_013339765.2). Taxonomy (NCBI): domain Eukaryota; kingdom Metazoa; phylum Arthropoda; class Arachnida; order Ixodida; family Ixodidae; genus Haemaphysalis; species Haemaphysalis longicornis. The sequence goes on from CM023451.1 coordinate 39,956,411, forward strand.
ATACCTTGCTAGTGTGTCAGGTTTAAAAATGCGGCAGTATCGCCACACTCTCCAGCACAATGAGCCACTCGGGTGGACTAGGACGGCACGGGTATTGTGTAGCGCGCGGCACTTGTCTGGTGGGATAACTCGGACTCATGGAGTGGAGGGGGGCGCAACATAGGCGTTGCTTTTTTAAAGACGATAGTCTTTCTTGGGCTACTTAAACCCAGAAATTTTGGTCTGTCTGTATGTCTGTCTGTCTGTAACTCGATTCAGCCATCCGGCCAAAGTATAACGTATACTGCGCAATAGTCTTATATACTCACAGCCAAATGTAAACGTGTAAGCCCTATTTATATGTTCATACTTGTCAAGTTTGTTGAACAAGAACAAGACATTACGCAAATATAAGACAGTAAATTTGTACACAAGGGATATTTACAGTGTTCATTTATTAAAAAATTCATGGATGCTTGGTTTTTCGATAAAAAATGATATTCTACATCTACTGAAGAAAACCGCCGCCTCCTGGCGGCATATGAAAAGCCACGCGTCAAGAGCAACGAAAGTTTCCACTAGCTAGGTTCCACGTTCTGCTTGGAACGCACGTGGAGCACGGCCACGCGGCTGTATAAACCTTGTAGTCGGCCGCCTCCATTCACGCGCGTCTCCGCCGTACTGCAGCGCTGGCATCGAGGAACCCGGCCTGTAGCAGTGGAACGCGGTAAATTCAAATCGCCTTGAGCAAACCTTTAGTGTGCTTACCTTGGAATGAGCGCGACGGCACAGGAACAGCATGAGAGGTGAGCGGGAAAGCAAAGGGGGGCATTTTCTTGGCACATACCCAGCCTTATCGCTCAAAATTACAACCTCTCAGGAACCTAGAAAAACCATACCAGGAAAATGATGTTGGGCATAAAGCTAGAAGTCAACGTGAAGATTAAAACGCCAAAAGAAGATTTCAGGTTTCTAAATATTTGTTTGTGTACTTCGCTGTCAAATCTAACTCCCCATGCATTTCTATGGGATAGTTCCCATGGCTCAGGAACCCAGTCGCGCAACGTGCGCGACTTGAAACTCTGCACAAAGCAAGTATTCACCCCAAATATTACCTGTGCAAAAGAAGGTTTCATTTCGCTAAAAAATTGCAGAGTAATCACTGTTGAAAGGACTTCCATGAGCGGGAAAGCTGCACATGGTGTCTACAAAGACTATCGTCTTTTGACGATATTTGCAGCGAAAGCAACAGATACGCGGCCAATTTTTAAACTTAGGATTTGATCGAAAGGTTCGCGAATCACGCGCGAACGCGCTATAGTACTTTAAATAAGTTCTTAGCCCACCTGTCACGTGAGATCGTCTACTAGGCCGGCATATACCCGCACACCGGTCGTACGACACCCCGGTCATACGACGCTTTGTCGCGGTGCCTTGAAAGTCGTATTATCGGGGTCCCACTGTAATTATAACCCTGGATCAGCCCCTTCATTGACGCTATCATGCTTAACATCCAGGCAGAATAAGGCTGATATTCTCTCTTTCTTTAAAAATTATTCACGGCATAGTGCCTTGCGGTGAGCTGCTACAACATGTTCCTCATATGTGCCACAAAAGTTGACCAGGAAACATGATACCTTTTGCTATACCAAATGTCTGCGTGTCTTGTGCCCTATGTTCCGACTGTAATGCACATACAATCGGTATTCGGATTACCTTGATATATTTAATGATTGCCCTACTCTGTTTCGCAAACATGTCTGTGAGTTTTTATTGGTGTAACTGTCAACTTCAGTTACTCTGTATTTGTCTTTTATCCCTGAGTTCATGAACGTAATTGACGTTTATTCTGTGACTTCAACATAAGCTATCCTTTCGCCTTTTTCTGCTTTTTATTCACTTTTCCTTTGTCTCGTTTACTTCAGTAAGATATGCCTCACTGTCAGGCATTATTTGCGTGGATGAATGAGTGCTTGTAAGTGTGTGTGTTGTGTGTGTTTGTGAAAATGTACAGTTTTCTTTGTGTGTAACCACTACTATTGTATCTTACAAATTTATAGCGCAGAAGACGAGAGACACAGATAAGTAGACACACACGGCGCTAACTTCCAACACCTTTATTGAAAACGATAACACACATATATAGGCAAGAATCCCGTGACGTCACACACATGCGTACATCAGCGCGAACGCAAGTAGGCAATCTCTTTTTCTGATAATTTGATAGAAGTCGAACTTACCCAAGAGCTTCCAACTTCTATCAAAAGAGTTCGACTTCTATCAAATTATCAGAAAAAGAGATTGCCTACTTGCGCTCGCGCTGATGTACGCATGTGTGTGACGTCACGGGATTCTTGCCTATATATGTGTGTTATCGTTTTCAATAAAGGTGTTGGAAGTTAGCGCCGTGTGTGTCTACTTGTCTGTGTCTCTCGTCTTCTGCGCTATAAATTTGTAAGTTACGAACCAACAAGCCCAAATTTCCACGCACTGCTATTGTGTTCGTGCGTTTGTGTGTATTTATGTCAAAATGTGTAGTTTTCTGTAACCACTACTATTCTCCTCTGATTTTTTCTTTGGGGGATGTGTACATCATGTCTCGTGTGTTTTTGTTTCCGTGCGCCAGCACAAGGACTCCCCCGGCTGTTCCTGGGCACGCAAATAAATGATTGATTTATTGATTGATTGATTAATATTACTATTATTATCTGAGGTTTTGAACCACTTTATTGACGCTATTCGCCTTAGTTGAACTCGCGCTATTAAACTCACCCCATCAACATCACAAATCCTCAATTTTATTGACGCTTATTCTTGCGTGCTTGCCGGTCCCCTCCGAGGCGTTACATTGACGGCCAGTAATTTTCTGTTCATTGCAGGGAAGTGACTTGGTGCGTCCTCGCCTGCCTTCTGGCTTTCCTGATTGCCTTCATAACGACGACCTCTGCGGTGCTCTTTTTCTCTAAAAGTTACGAGCGAGTGCCCGCACAAGAGTGCCTCGTGGTGAGCACCTCGAGCGGGAAAGTGCAGGGTGCTCTCGTCGAGTTCACCATCGCCGAAAAATCTCACAGCGCGGTCGCGTTTTACGGCGTCCCCTTTGCTAGCCCGCCCGTGGAGAAGAGGAGGTTCGCGCCCCCTACGTGCTCCACACCATGGAAAGACGCCTTTAACGCGACGTACAAGAGGCCGCCTTGCGCCGAGCACAACACGGTCTTGACGAAAAATCACGTCATCGACGCGCCCAACACGACCGAAGACTGCCTCCACGTAAACGTCTGGGTGCCTGGCTCGTGCGTGGACCGCAAGCCAAGCCACAGGCGAGCCATCGTCTTCTGGCTCCACGGCGGCTCGTTCGTTTTCGGCGGCAACAGCTACGACTTTTACGACGGCCGCTTTATGGCGGCCCTTGGGGACGTGGTTGTCGTGGTGCCGAACTACCGCGTGTGGTCGTTCGGCTTTCTCAACTCTGAAACTGCTGACGTGGCTGGGAACATGGCGTTGCACGATGTGCTGCTGGCGCTCAACTGGGTCCAAAGGAACGCGGAACGCTTTGGCGGCGACCCGGACCGCATCCTTGGCGCTGGGCAGAGCGCTGGCGCCATAATTGTGTCCCTGCTCATGGCGAGTCCTCTCACTTCGGCACGCGCTTCCTTCAGACGGGCGTATCTGCTGAGTGGCTCCATGCACACGCCCCTTCCTGGCAACACGGGCGATTTCGCCAAGGAGAACTTTGACAAACTGGCCACCATTGCGGGTTGCGTGCAGGCGGACGTGCCAGGGAAGTTGCACTGCATGCGGGGTCTCAACGCGTCGGCACTTATAAGGGCAAACAGGGCTATTCCAATGTCCATAATGCCAAGCTTTGAAGCCCCTCTATTTCCCGGACGACCGGATAGATTCCTGCGTTCACGTGGCGTGGACACGATTATGGGCACCACGCTGAATGAAGGAATGGCCATGTTCCAACAGCTTTGGCCAAACGTCGTCGAAAACCACGTGAAGGTAACGATAGGGGCAATCAAACCGAGCTTTGGTTACTTTTTTGCCGGCGTGAGCGATAGGGAATTAGCCAGCGCCTTCCAGCTCTTGGGTGCTTTTTACAATATTGACGATCCCGACAACAAAGGCTGGATAGACCTTTTTGGTGACGTTCTGTTTCACTGCCCCCAAATAGCGCTTGGTAAGCAGCTCTCGGCCATAGGAAAGAAAGTCTTCTTCCGCAAGTACGTGCCAAAGCCGTCTTTCTCTAAATTCGCTGGCGATGGCGCGACGCACGGGGAAGATGCGATCATGCTCTTCGGCGTCCCTTTTCTCTACCCGAAAATTTCCACCGACGAGGAAAAAACCATGTCTTTGCGGATGATCAGCACCATCGCTAACTTCGCCAAAGATGGGTAAGCATCTTTTGCTTTAGGGAATGCGTTAGCATCAAGCGCATACGCATGAATACTACCAGCGGGTTTAAGGTTCGGTTGCGCTACGGGGCTTTTTGCACGCGCCTCGTATTGCAATAAAGGTACAATTGGCAGACGGACGGTACAGCGTCCGTTCGAGTACTAATTGTGATCAAGAAATGCGTTACTCTGACTCAACAATGCTGCTAAGTTGTGAGGTAAAATTTCCCGCGAATCTAAAAAAAAGTGACATGGCCGTGATGTTTAGGGAGAAAGAAAGAGTGTCCCAGTTAAAAAAAAAAAAACTCAAGAGGGAGACGTCATGGTTAAGGTCAGGTAAGATTTATTTGCAGATTTGCATAAATGGCAGAACTGCCGGAAAAAAAGCAAAAGGTGTTCGAATACCTAACGAAGCCTACTCTTCCTTCAAGGTGCCATGAACACAAAATACCAGTTTGTTTTATGCGGAACATTTGGTGTTTTATAGTACCCTCATTGTTTCTCCGGCAAAGAACGACGCTTTACACGCTGAGAAAATAAAGCCAAAAGTGCAATTCTTCAGCCACCTTGTCTGTTTCGTGGCAACGTCGACAACGACATACCTAGGGCAGGCTAATAAAGCAAACCTTAGTATGTTGACTACGGCAGCCGCCCACGGCACAAACATATTTTTTTGGTCAGGTTACCGTTGGCCTTCGTAGATGGCGGAACGATAACTGTCCGCACACAATTTTTCCAGGCCGGACTCGTACCTAACATATTACGCTCGATAGTGATCGCGTCGTCGAATATTGTATACGACGACACTAGGAAGAGTCACGTAAGGGGCAGTGACGCTCATTCGAGCTGTTCGGTGTCGTGTCAGACAAGGCCAACGGGCCAGACAACTGCGCACCTATAACCAGCATAGTTCTCGCAGTAGGCACAGGCGCTTGTGGGTTTACGTGTACGCTTGTAAGTTCCACTGTTTACCCCACCATTGTTATTGAAATAAAAATAATATGCATTATATTTAGGCGCGAATGTCTCGTTCTGCGAGCCTATAGGCTATGCATAACTTGCGTTTGCTTTTGCCGGCCTCCGCCAATCGCCCAGCACCCCACAATACGTCATAGGTTCTAGCGGGGGAAATAATCTAGTGGGTCGCATGGCCATTCGCTTCTTTTTTTCTGATTCAGTATGTTTTTCGAACGGAGTTTACATTAAAATGGTGTCAGTGTCCTTTTAACGAGGCTATCTTGCTAATGAGCAAAACGTGCATTTGGTCTTTGTGGCTGCTTTAAAAGCATAGCGTTTTTTTAAAAACAGCAGTTGAAACATACAGAGAGTAAAAGACCGTTCCAGTAGTAATCTGAAATGAAAAACGCATAAAATGTCTATAGTATGCTAGCAAGCGTGATTTTTATACAAGGCAACATCTACGTAGGAGAACCATAGCAACGACGATAGAAAAAAAAAAAAAAAACACCAGACAGACTCAGATGAAGGCGAAGATAGGAACTTGGGCCGCCCATGTATTGAGGCGTCGTGAAAACTGATAGATTACCAGAGTTCCCTTGTCGCTACCGCAAGGCAGGACTGAAAGACTAGTGGGCTGACTGTTACTCTATGGAGGGATAAAGTAGAAAACTTCCTGGGCCAGGAATAATCTCACACAGCTGTGGCCAGGTGTGGTAGAAGGCCATTGGAGAACGCCTTGTTCCTGCAGTACAATTAAGTAGGATAATAACACTGACTTCGATTATGATGATGCGGTCTTTGTGCAATTGACGTCGGAAGAAAATAGCCCTTCCCTGCAAACAAACACATCCGCATGCTTCGTCCACCTCCTGCCACTCACGCTCTTGCACTTCCCGGTTCTTTTAACTATCCTCCTGATTTCTCGCGCTATATTTGGCCCAATAAACACCTCGAGACATCTATCTAGTGGAGACAAACTGTAGCGGCTCGGTGAATGCATACAAGCTGCATGCAAACCTTCCCCTGCTGTCTATCTATCAAGCGGAGACAAAGTGTAGCGACTGGCGCACACTTCATCAATTTTTTACAAATACCTTTCCAATTCTGCTTTTAGGATGACCTTCTGCCCACCATAACGCAACCAACGGCATATAATATGAACCTGTAACGCAGGGGTAACGGAAGACAAACCGGAACGCTGATGCTGAAACATCTGCCAAATATCGTACTTACGCGCATAGTTTCTATACTAACAGCTCAGCATTTACACCGGCCGTCGAACGTTCTACTGACCACACGCGAAGGAGGTTATCGTACCTTCGACCCTGGCAGCGTATACACTAAGCATTCTGTATGTAGTCACAAACTTCTGTCGCGAAATGCAGCAAATCATCTTTCGGGCAGAGAGACAGGAAGCCATCCGAGCCTTTCAGCGGAGCCCGGTACCGGGTTATATCCACATTACATTAAAATATTTCATGGCAAGAAGCTACCAGCTCCGGGTATGCCTCCATGGGAGGTAAACTATCCCACGAGCAGGGACGGAAAGGAAAAATTCGGGGAGCCCCTGCTTCTAACTGGACGACTTCCGCCTTCCCGTAGACCGAGCGAAAACGATGCGTTTTAGCTGAGTACGCCGTGCTGTTCTCACCCATTTCTGCACGTCTGAGCCCACCTACCCCATCGCTCATCTAACAAGCCGGAACCTGCGCCCAGCCGACGCTTCATTGGTGCACCATATCCAAGAGCAGCAGGGCTGGCCGAACGGTCAGTAGTGCAAAGGTATCAAAGTAATCAACATGTAGTTTGGTCATGCTCTGCTTCCAAAGACGTCATGTCCTCCATCTTGCGGTTCATTGAAACAATGGGGCGCTCCATCCACTCATCTCCAAACATGGGTGGACGTTGCTCACTTTCCATGTCCACGACATGCTTGCAGTGCGCCAGCTTCCAACACCTCTCCACCACTCGTCCACCGATACCGCTTCATTCTCCTCGCCCGAGAAGGGCGAGCTTTAAATCTGAATATTATAAGTGCGGAGCACTTTAGGGGTTCGCCATGTCATCGTAGCTCGCTCGTCGAAACGCTTCGGTGTGAAGCGACTGCCGGAATCGCGCGGCGCAGCGAGATAGCGGACCCAAGTAGAGTCCCACTCCGCACCGTAACGGCGTAACGCAGATGCTTCGAAAAACAAGCGGGTTTATTTAGTCATAACTGTTCGAAACTCCTGATTTACTGGCGCTTGTCATACATCTCCCCTGTTGTTTAGCGCACGCAAAACTGAATGCAAGTACAGTTGAGGGTAAATACCTGTAATGAACCGGCTGCCCCCGCGTTCATTTAGTTAGGAACGCTTGTTGGATTGGTTTTTACGATAATAAGCGGAAAAACGTGGCAGTGGAAGAAACAAATGGCGCGTTCCAAACTGCGTAGTAAGGCGCTGGTACGTCCGGGAAGAATTAAAGCAAGCACACACACAAAAAAAAACTTCCCCTTGCGCTTTTTGAGGACGCGGGCGCGCCAGCACTGAGAAGGCGGGAAATTTGAAATGTGTTAGACAAGAATTAGTTCGATTCATCAGGAGGGAAGTGAGTCAGGGCGGCGAAGAGCGTGATGGGTGGCAGCAGTGAGCGGATGACGGCGCCACAGCCCATTATGGCGAATCACTGCTATGTGCTTCCGACAGCTTTGGCGTACGGCTTTTTTTTCTCTTTCGCTCTGTGCTTCGTACGTCCCCCCAATTTTATTTCCACTACCTCATTCCCACTCGTCCTTGTACCAGTATTTCTTCCCTCCACTCCCAGCTTCTTACCAATCAGCTACAATTTTTATTCTCCTTCTCGTCCTGCCCTTCCGTTTCTCGTTTTCACACAAGCATCCTTAATCTCAATCCATTTTATTCACATTATCCTTCTTTCCGAAATGTCCCGCCCCTCACGAGGCCTCCATTTTTCGTTCCTATCCCGCTACACTTCGCGTGTTTTCTTTTCGCGTTTACTTTCATCACTGAGTATATGATACTTTCCGCCTTCCCCGTCACTGTACACTCATCGTCCTCTAACACATCACTCGCCCACAAATTAGGAGTGAACCAGTGACCCACTAGTGAACCTGCTCACCAGTGACAGTTGTGGCTGCATTAAACGGCAGACAGACAGCAAGACCTATATCTTCTCATTTAGATATTGCCTTCAACAATTAGCGAAGCAATGGCGCAGCTTGAACTACTGGAGCAAGAGTACAGCTGTCGTCGACAGACCCGGCTGTTGCACTTCATATAGACTTCCGAACTTACCGCTGAAAGTTCTGTATGACTGGCAGGCCGAGATCGTTTTGTCTGCATCCATTCACATCTCTCACAAAGTGGACAGCGTTAGCGCGCTCTAGAACCCGCGGCAACCGGCTTTGCGAACTCGGAATAAACTAGTGAAGAGAAGAGCACGCGAGAGATCACGACCCGAACTCTGGGCAGATTGTTGTCGAAGGCGGAGTTGGACGACGCCGGAAATTCCCGACGAGGCGCAAGCTCACGTGCGGTCGGTAGTTTCGAGCCCTTCACGAGGCTCAAGCCGATGCGCAAGCCTGGACGACGCCGAGATGCACACTCACGTGCCTTCGTTATTTTCGTGCCATTTCTTATGTGAATTGACGGCGCGAGGAAGAGCTGAATAATTTCGCTGTTAAAAATCAGAATATGATCTATAGGCGTAGTATTCTTACGCCCCTTGGCTTCTAAGGTTTGTAGCCCCGTGTGGCTATGAGCAGTGAAATACCTGAGTTGGTTGTATCGTTCAATGTTTTTTCTTTCTTTCTTTTGGGTGGAAGATGTAATATACAATGTATAGGAAGGGAATGTATTACGTCGCCATTTATACATTTTTGTGCAAACGCAGGGCTTCGGACGGTTGATCCGTATTCACGATCTTGAATCGCTGTTTGGTCATTCTCCTCGGGGATTTTTACATTTGGTCTGTTTTAAAAACGACAGTCTTTTTTTGAACGAGGAATACTGGTCTGTCTGTCTGTCTGTCTGTCTGTAACACGATTCAGCCACCCGGTCAAAGGGAAATTTAAGCTGCACAATAGGTTTATATACCCACAGCCAAATCAAAACGTCCATGACTGGTGACAATGTTCATACTTGTCAACATTGACTGAACAAGAACAAAATATTACGCAAATATGAAACAGAAAATCAATACATAAGTGATATTTGCAGTGTTCCTTTGTCAAGAATTCATGGATGCTTGATTCAAGTGAAATACTGCATGTACTGCATTTTAAAAAAATCACTCCCTGGCCTGCTGTCACCCGCGCCACTATGGCTTCTAGCGGCATTTTAAGAAATCAAACGGAAACAGTTACGAAAGGTTCCGATATAACTTCCAAGTTCCCCTTGGGACGCACATGGAGTAGGGCAGCGTGGTTCTATAAACGTTAAAGCGGGGCGCCTCGGTTCACGCGCGTCTCCACCGTACGGCAGCGCCGGCATCGAGGCACCTGTCTTGAAGTGGAAGGCGGTAAATTTAAATTGACTTAAACAAACCTCCAGCGTGTTTACCTTGGGAGGAGCACGGCGGGAGAGGAAGAGCATTAGAGGCGAGCGGGAAAGCGAAGGGAGGCATTTACTTGGCAAGTGTTGACGAAAAACTATCGTCTCCTGTAGACATTTGTAGCGAAAGGAGCAGATACTCTGCCATTTCTTGGGAGGTGCGTAAGATTTGATTTTGTACATTATTTAATTTTTTTCACCGCATTTCTCTTTGAAGAATGTATTTCCACTAATTATCAATGTTTATGCTACTATCGGGAATAAATGTGCACCCCCGCCGATTATGCATTTGTGCAAATTCTGAGCTGAAAATGGTTTGTCCGTTTTCACAATTTTTTGTTTCCGTCATTCTTTTCGATTAATTTTTAATTTCATTCCTTGTGTTTGTGCGATGTAGGAGATGAATATTTTTAATTTTTTGTTAGCTCTTTTGTGTATTTTCTACGTTTATATTTTTTATTTGTTGGGTTTTGAAAATCGGTTGTTATTACAAAATAGATGCCGGAAAATTAACAAACCTCCGTAACCATTAGCCTGATGGAATGTAACGTAGATGCACAACAAGCCAGTCTATTTTGACAAATTCCGAAATAATAATAAGAGATATGAAATTTGAGGAACCTTTGCAGGAACCCCAATATCATAGCGGAAGCTAGCGAGAAACATGCTGCTTGTTGAAAGCCCTACTGGCAGCAGTATTGCCAACAGAAGTTCAGAGAGATACGATGCAAAGTTTGCAAAGATGCGGAAATATAACCATATTATACACCCATGGCACGGTTAGTTTACTTTCGTTTAGATAGAACGATCTGGGGTTATGTCGGTTTGCAATTTTACCCCAGCATACATATACAGAGTGTACATATTTACATACATATACGCGCACGTAGCTGTGCGTGAGAATGTATTGCAGAAAATACATATATTCGCTTTCGCAGTGAAAGGCTTTTCTGAAGCCAATGTGGAGAGCGGGTGATTTGTGTTTCCCGCTACCAGGACACTGAAACCGACGATTTCGTTATTCCACTGTGTAAGGAATTATTCTTGACACCAGGCAAATACAGTCATGACATCATGGCCGCATATTAAGCAATCTTGGCTTACACAGTGTCGCAGAAGTCTGGAATGTATTTTTCTGCATTTTCGAGCACAAAACGGCTCGATCAGAATGTACACAGTCGACTACCGATATTTCGACGTCGCTTATTTGTAATTCTCGTGAAATGGAAGGGAAGTAAGCGCCCCGTCCACTCTACATGCAATCTCCGGGTAGAAGCTTTCGGTAATGAAATTAATTCAGAAATAAAATAAAAATTCTGAAAGTATCGGCTACCTATTAGTTATTATTTATTCTAAAGCCTCGAAGAGGTCGGAACGTTTGATAAAGTTGCTTATTTTAAGTGTAGTAACAACTTTGTGTGTCGCCGTTCTCCACGTCGTCACGGCTCCAGAAGCGGCTAGGTTAAGCATTCAAGCCAGATGCACCCGGCGCAATCAGGACGTTGCAATCGGTCTCCGTATCTTTCCTACAGCGGCTTTATTGCTACACAGAATGCCGAAGAGAAAGCACTAAGTTATGTACATGCGCAGTCTGCAGAATGTACTTTCGGCAGCAAGATTTTGCAAGCAGGAGTAGACGTTATTGCCAATCTTTTTTCTTATAAAGAGTGAGCTTTCAAACTAACAAAATGTCCATTTTGGTTCTTTGTTGTTAACTGGAAGTTCTTTTCATTCGAAGATTTTCGTGGTCGCCTTGGACTCCGTAATAAATAGACTCGAATATATTGGTTCTTGAATAGGTGTGGGCAAACTCAATGATTGTCGGCGCTCTCTCGCAGGAGCGTACCGAGCCTACGGAACGGGAAGGAGTGGCCGTCCTACTCAGATGTCAACCATTACCCCGTCGTTCAACTTACTCACGCGGGGTACGCCCTCTGGGAAGAAAAAGGGGACCGCCCGCCCAGTTGCGCTATATACGACTTCATTAAGGAGAGGCTCCCATCACTGACATCGGCTGGTGGACCGGGAACGGGCAAAATATCTTCAATGCTCGCACACATAACCAGGGCGCTGCAAGAATCAATGAGAGACGCGCCACCTGAACAGCGGGCCAAGCTGGAGGCCTACCTGAACAGTTCTCAGCAGGTTTCCTGATGTATTGCTTAAGAAAAATTAACGAAGTAAAAAGAAACTAAACAAGACTAATTTCTTCTTTCGAATGCCTGGTGTGGACTTTACGCAGCTAAATTTTAACGCCTGCCCACAAGGCATATCTGTTGTGAGTGAGTGAGTGAGTGAGTACACTTTATTTAGACGAGCTTCAGGCGCTGATGGTTGGGCGCCCGCCCGGTGGGGGGCCTCGTCTAGTCCGGGAAGCCCTGGTCCGCGGTGGCTACCCTAGCCCTCTCCACCAGGCTACGCTGGACTGAGTGCTTGTACGTTGGGTGAGGACTTGGGGTAAGAAATGGGGTTTTCTGATACTCCCATACCATGTGGCACAGGGTGCCAGGTTGGGGACAGAAATTACACGTAGCGTAGTAGAGGGTTGAATAGTGTGGATGCCATAGCTTTCAACAAAAAACACGCCTTCCTATCTTAACTTTGAAACGTGTAAAGGCGGGGACAATTGCGCACACAAAACGGGCGGACGCCGAAATACTAGTTGCTACTAGAGCCCTACTAGAGCCCTCTAGAGCCATACTAGAGCCATACTAGAGCCCTCCCCGACAAGCAGCGTTGCCGGGGAGGGCTCATCATCACTACACGTTCCGGCAACAACAGCTCGCGAGCAGTGCACAGCACGCACTGCACAACACACTCACCACGTAGTTTTGCAGGTGATGCAGCATCGACCACTCGTAGGGTTTGTTTTGACAGGCCATATGCATCCCGCTATGTTGGGCATGATTAGTTTGCAGTGAGGCGCTGAAGCTCGTACATGGCTCAGCTCCTCGGCACCTTCGCTTGCGCGCGCGCCCAGGCGTCGAAACATGCCCAAGTCGTCTCTGAGGCATTGCCACCGGTGGTAGGTGGGTCGGAGTTCTTTAATGCACAACGAGCAGTCACTTCCTGCGCAAACTACTAGTTAAAAAGACGTAACTGGGGAAGTTAAATCCTGACCGCCAAACGTATTTGATATCCACACGTTTTTTCAAATATCCTATAAACGAGGGTTTTTGATTAAGCTCCACAGCCCACTTTTGTGAAGAAGGTGGCTAGCGTTGTCACGGCCTCCATTTTTCCCAGCGATGTTTAAAGCAGTTACAAAAGCCAAAATTGGCCAGTTCATTTCTTGTTCTTGCAACGTTCCATTTCTGATCAAAGCGGCAGAATAGTTGTAGGAAGGAGCGCACCGTAGATGACACACGACCTTTATTCGCCTTCTTTCACGTCTGTTTTTTTTTTTTTTTTGCTGTCACAAGTCCGATACAGATACTAACAATGCCTGTCTTGCACGCTGCTGATGTAGCCGTCGATTGATTGCGGGTTTTAAAGCGCCACAGCTTCACCTGGTCTATGAGGCGCGCCGTAGTAGAGGGCTGGAGATTAATTTTGGCAATTTGAGGATCTTCAATGCGCACCCAGATCTTGACAAGCGGGTCTTTTCGCTTTTCGCCTCCATCAACTATGCATCTGCGGCTGAGGGATAAGCACCCCCACCCTTGGGCTCAGCAGAACACGGGCGCCTTAGCCACTGAGCCACCACGTGTGTACTGATGTAGCGGTAACTGAATCCTGCCCATCCTGTAGCACCCATTCACTGCTACACCCCATCGAGCGCACCGGATGGACGGACGAACGGGCGGGCGGGTGGACGGACAGACGGACGGATCGACGGATGTTCATTTTAAAAATGGCACTTTTTGGTGCTACCTAAACGCGGTACTTTTGGCTCGTATCTCTTTTAATGAAAACCGCCAGAAATGTTACAGCGAAGCTGGTCACTATTGCCGGATATTCACGGAATTTTTTGGTGAGACATTCGTAAGGAAAAGGTGGTTAACTGAGGAGTGGGAAGGAGGGATAGTAGTGCAGCAAAATGTAGGAGAATATAAGGGTGCAAATGGGAACAAGAATGCAGGTAAAAGATGCAGCGGAAGGGTGAATGGGTTAGGAAGAAAGGGGGAAGTTAGAGAGAGGCTGAAAGAGAAAAGGTGAAAGATGATGAGGAGGGCCGGAAGAGTGGAAAGGGAATTTCAAACGGCAAAGACAATGAAAGGTGGGTTTTCAAACTTGATTGCGACAAGGACAAGAAAAGCAGGGTAGTAGGAGACGGCACACTACGAAGTATTAGGGCAAAGGACCTCATCTGTCTCCACCGCCCCTCAAACTCAAATATCTTTTCTCGACCTCAAGGTCAACATCGCCCTCAAGGGCAACATCGACCTCAAGGTCAACATTGAGATTGGGCACTTCTTTTTATCCTTTCCTCAGCCCCCTAACCTCATCTTTAACTCAACCTCGAATCATTCCAAGTGCTTCATTGTAGTATTTATTTAGTTATTGGCGGTGCCTGGAGTGTTGCCCCACGGAACTACAAGCACTCCCCTAAAGCGACGCCCACTGGCACTTCCCCTTCAAAATATTCCGCGTGCGTTACTATTTGCTCCCCTCAACGTAAGCGAACGTAACCTAAACGATATTGATTGATTGTGGGGTTTAACGCGCCGACGCAACGCAGACGATGAGGCGCGCCGTAGTGGAGGGCTCCGGATAATTTTGACCACCTGGGGATCTTTATCGTGCGCCGAAATCTCGTACACACGGGCGTTTTTGCTTTTCGCCTCCATCAGAAAAGCGGCCGCCGCGGCCGGGAATCGAACCCGCGACCTTGTGCTCAGCAGCGCAACGCCTTAGCCACTGAGCCACCGCGACGGGTTAACCTAAACGATATAAAATAACGAAAAGACGGCTATAATTTAAAACACCGAAGATAAACCGAAGCCATGGAAGTTAAGATAACCTCGACAAAAAAAAAAATGAAGGAAGGTCGCACTAGCACGTATGACTTGAAGGTAGCGAAGCTGTAAGCAACCGTCACGACCATCACGAATGTTTAAGTCCGTGATTGCAGCCGATTTGCTTCTTATTCGCGTCTGCAACGACCTTTACTCCATCATTGTTGGTATAAGTGGGAGCTTTCATTTTTTTTCAAGTGATAATCGTTGGACATCACCTTGGAGGTGTGTGTGCTATAACGTCCCGTTCTCGTTCCGAGTAAGTATTGCCACGATTACGGCGAATGCTGGACTCTTTGTCGTTCCGATGAAGTGTGGCCATCACAAGTTTTTTGGCTAATATCGGCCAATCTCCCTAAGTGGGTATGCTTGGGTTGACAAATGTGCGCCTGGGAAGCTGGGCGGTCGCAGCGAGGCACGCACACCCGGGCGCTCGGCATTTCCTTTCTGCCGGGTGGTCGCCGTAATCCTGGCCAATGTCCTTAAGTGGGTGTTGTTGGCTGGACGGACGTGCGCAGGGTAGTTGCGAGGCACGCACACACTAACGCTACGCATGTTCTCGGTTTTGTTAACTGCCGGGCGGTCACCGCGAGGCCCGCGCTCACGTGCGGGTGCTTGGCAATTTCTTGGCATTTTTAACTGCGGACACGAAAAATTACGATTTGCTAAAGAGCATCGGGCTTCAAAATCAAGCAGGCGAGAAGCATACTTGAACCACTACCTTTGGTATGAGGAGACTAAACGTCTACACCACAACGGCCGACGCTGTGCTCTGACTGAGCTTAGTCCTAAATATTGGGCCTCCTCGATTATTAGTCCCGCATCGTCCGCGGACTGCCCGAGACGCAATCCGGCGCTCGTTTTGCCGATGTATTTCTATAGGGCTTCCGGGCCGAACACCGTCTTCGGACTGCCCGCGGACCGCTCAGGACGCGCATTAGAACGTTGTCAGACGGCACCCCAGCAACGGCAGCAGCGCTCAGCTGAAGTACCGTCCGGCGGCATTCTAGACACTACGCTATTAACTTGCCTAAACTTCATTCGTTTTCAGGTCTCAGCGGGTGAACATGGCATATACTTAAGGAGGATCTCTCAGAAAACATGTTCGTCCAGAACATATGAAACATAGCCGAAAAAATGGGCTGCAGCGACAATATTGGTAGAAAACAATTCCCGATAGGTAGTTATACTTAACGAATGAACTCATGGCATTCAGGTATAGACCATGCGTATTTTGACGTGAGTTGTCAGAAAAGTTTGGTTGTTGAATATTACAAACATCTTGATATAAACTTACGAAATGTGTGCTCCGAATATGGTTTATATGCATGTTCGCTGTCGGAATATATTTTGTATGGGTGGTATTCACTGAAAAATCTAGCGGGTGATTTCTTCATTTGGAAACACTGGAAACCGCCATGACGGTGGCTACTGTTCCTGCACATGCGATTTGCGCCCGCATCTCGCAGAAAAGCAACATGAGAGTGCCTCGTTTGCCACCTTTCAACCCGATTCTCGGCGATGGCATTAACGGATATATTATTAATTGCACTCAAATTACGTGGTCGCGCTGTACTTGCCCTCGAGCACTGCACGTCCGTCGTATCGTCCGTGCGTCAACAGATATGAATAATAACAGTGACATTTTGAAGGGATGCTAGGATAGAATAAACCAAAATAAAGATTAGAAAGGCGAGGACAGAGTAGAGAAGAGTAGTTCCGCTGTGGGATGTTTTCACGACAGATCGGACAGGTGCGTCCATTCGACATGTTTAATTTTGATGAAGATTTCATGTATAGATTCATGTGCACATGAGGAAACACATGTGAAGTTATTTAGCGGAAAACAATTTCCCTTTCTCAAAAAGAATTACCAAAGCTGGCTCGGGTTATTGGCGCGTTGAGCAGCTTGGAGAAAATTGGAAACTTTTACCGCCGTAAAACAAAAACTACTAAAGGTACCGCCCTAGTTATTTCTATGTAAAGACTTTGCATGCTCTAAATTAAATTAACACATTCGTGTTTGGCTTGCAGAGCTAGTTCTTTTTAATAAGATTCCCCAAATTTGGAAACGTACTGAAAATTGCCAAGATGTGGGGCTTTTTACCTCAGAATTTAAACAAGCTAGGCAATTGAAATTATTTAGTGTTAATCTTCTATCGTTGTTCTCTCTTTGTGCGAATTTTAGTTTATGTCGTCAAGAGGCTTCAATATAAAAAAAAGCCCTGTACTGCTGTAAGGTAATGCATTTTGGCATAATTTGGAAGCCAATTAAAAAAAAACGGCCATCTTCGATTTTTTTCAAACCTTCTCTAACTAAAGCCAAGGTCGCTATTTAATCACCTACATAAAAAATGTAAGCAATATTTGTGTTGTTTTGCAGCTACAAATCGCCAAATATGACCTTGCTAGCAGCATTGCGGTGACATACCCAAGTCGTTTGTAAGAATATTCTGACCGCACTGTAGCGCGAGAAATGGTCGTTACGAAAAGAGAATCATTAAATAAACTTTTCGGTGAGCACGCTTTTTTGAAATGGGACGCGTGCACGACTCTGTGCGAGGAGTGGAATTTGACGCGAATATGCTTAACCCGCAGAATAATCTACGTTGGTTGAATTTTGGGAGCCCATTGTTGAGAGTCGGTGGTACGGTGATGTGAGCCCGTATTAAAGACGGAATGCGTTGCAGGGCTGGCGAGGTCGGTGGGGTCGAGCAGCATGAGAAAAATAAATCACCCGAAAAGCCCCCAGACGGGTTTTTGAGATTGAGATTAAGACACTAAAAACAAGTACGTATGGAGTGCCACGTCCCGTTCACTAAGAGCTCGCCATCGCCCGTCGAAGCGGCTCGTTAATCCCTCCCTTGAAGGCCAGGCCAGCAGGTTCGGCCAAAGGTGAAGGGGACAGCGCTGAGCAAAGACAGCGTGTCGCGTTCATTTCTCATTAATCCATGACCTATTTATTATACAACACATACAAGCAAGAAATTCTAGAGGGTGACCTAACCAAAAGGCGCCCGAACCAGTGGATGCTGCATGCGTTCGCTTCACGGTGGTGAAAAACGATGTTTTCGAAAGCATTGGATTATATTCCCTTACTAGTGGTCTTTATAAGTAAGTGTACAGCTGTCTAGTAGGACCCATGGACACAACCCAACACGCTGTGGTGATTGGTTACGTCAATCTTTTATGGAGACTTTTGCCACCCCATCTCCGAATAAACTCCCGGACCTCAGGTCACCTTCTTAATAAAGCGATTATTAATTAATCATTCTTTAATAATTTTTTTACTGATTCATGAATTTCTGCAGAAAGATAGGAGGCGCCTGCATTCAATGCATTTGGAATTTTCACCTCCAGTGCGAGGTGAAAACGTTTTGTTGGACTTGAAGCGAACTTTTTTATACCACAAATAAAAGCTAGTGAAACAAATGAGGTAATTTCTTGTGACAGAGGAATAAGGAGAACAGTCACACTGCCTCTATGAGCCCGTTCACCTGCGACAGACTACTTGTTTATTTTTTGTTAAAGAGATGATTTTATGACTGTTAGCAGGTTGACGCTAGGTGATTCAGATGAGCAATAAACTGAGAATCTTGGCGTACATATTTGTTTCAGAACATGGTAGTAGTATGGCGAGCGGAACAATTTTGATGGGGATGCAGTACTTTTTCCTGATAGTGCACACTAGTTTAGAAGATAGTCAGGAGTTCCTAACTAGTTTAGGAACTAGTTAGGAGTTTAGAGTTTTTTATACTTTTGCTCTTGTTTGAGTGGAAACCAGTGCTGACATGGTGGTTCTAGGGTAAAACTGTTCGATTAGAAGCAGGGAATAAGATAGAATGTGTTTACTGGCGGTGGTTTGATGCAAAGCAGTGGCTTGAGCGACATAGGTCCGCGTAAGTAGTGAGCTACTTTAAATTTAGCGATAGGCAGTTGGCATTGGTTTTATCAGGTACAGCAAGATGCACTAGCATGAGTGGGCCAGAACGTTGTACCAAAACTATACGCGGTACCGCCGTTAGAGCCGGGTTAGCGGGAGAAAAAGGTCCCGTTCATTGCCGGCACTCATTTCCTGTGAACACCAAACTAGAATTTACTAATGACGTGGCGCACCACAACGCCGCCTCTCCTCCTCTCTAATCTCTCTCCCTCACCTTAATCCTTCTACTGGATGGAGGCAGATTCGTCAAGGAAAGGAGGCCAATCCCCAGCACACGTGCTTGCCATCACAATTTCTCTTGTCCTCCAGAGCGCGTACAAACGAAGGCTGACGCAATTGCGATCTTCCGTTCGTTTTCAATTCGGAAGAGAGAAATGGTCACTGAGGGAACGTGGCGGCGTCTAGCGCCCGTTTCCTTCGTCCTTGCGTTCGGGAAGAGCGGGTAACAACTGATTGTTACTCTACACTGGGGTGGCTGTCGTTTCTCCTCTTTAGAAAGGGGGAATGACATATGGGAGCCGCAGCATGACGGCCTTTTTGTGCAGCGCCCGATGATAGGCATCGATGTGGCAGGTTCGCTAAGGAGCACGCCCAGTAACTGCGACGTGTTTGATATCGAAATGGCACCCAAAGGCGTGGGTACAGCAGCTGTAGCAGCAAAAGTTCTGCTAATTTTCAATTGGCTACGACACCTAGCATGTACCTGGAAAGGTGCATTGGTCGACGCTTAAGGCCCTTCTGCGTTCTACTATGTAACAATTATGGCACTGCGGAAAACTTAAAAAGCACTGAGGGGCTTTCAATTGACGTCATAATTTCGAGAATAACCTATGTCACTCTCTACGCCACCCTCCTGACAACATAACGCCGAAAGATCGACACCACCGTACGCAAGGCCTACAAACAAACCCTCGCACTTCTGACTAGAGTTAGAACGGTGGTTTGGGCTAGTTGGTGGTGCATACTGAAATTCGAAACAGCGCAAAAAGACGCTACAAGGAAATGACGACACAAGACATTGCACACAAAATACAAGATTGATACACGTGCATTGATTAAATGGTAGCAACGCTGATATGAGACGTGGCCAGAGGCGCGAGGCAAGCAAGACATCCTGAACAGTTAAGCTTTTTATGAGTCCAGATAGCGGATTTCCTTTTTTGGTATTGTAAAAATTGAATTACTAAAAAGGGAAATCCGCTATCTGGACTCATAAAAAGCTTAACTGTTCAGGATGTCTTGCTTGCCTCGCGCCTCTGGCCACGTGTTGCTACCATTTAATAAATGCACGTGTATCAATCTGGTATTTTGTGTGCAATGTTCGATGCACTTCTTTTTTTTTGCTCTTTCTCGTGCTTCCTTCTTTTTTATCGTGTTCCTTCTCGCCTTCTTTTCTGGGTATATTTCGCAACCCGCGCAATAAACCAACCAGTTGTTAGTCAGCGCCTTGTGTCGTCGTTTCCTTGTCCCGTCTTTTTGCGCTGTTTCGAATTTCAGTTCCGAAGAGCACTTCCACTGCTCGCCTGATGGCGCTGGGAGCACATAACACTTAAGACGAAATTACGGAGGAGAATCTCAGTCCCAAAAAGTCTCAAGTACTCGCGTACCCAGGGTACGTGTCTCCAACGCAAACATACTGCGGCACACATACGCCGGGAAATAAGATACACGCTAAACGTTCCCCCACTGCCAAAAAACATGAGCTCCCAACCCAGCAGCACGAAGGCAGAAGGACGGGCAGCGACTCGAGTTTGACACTCTTCACGGACGCGGCGGACTACGCGCGCGGAAACATCAAAACCACGGTTGTCGCCTCCGCCCCCTCTCCTGATCTCATTCTCACAAGCGGCGTGTTGATCGTACATGGCTGGGAGATTTTCGAAGGTACCCGCACCAATTATAAACATTATAAACTATCCCCCTCCCCCAAGAGAACAATCAAGATTATCTGGACGCCTGCCCCTCATCCCTTTGCGGCAATCAAGCGATGACGCTCACGCCGGAGAACGTGCTCGCCGGGCACCGCAAGAGGATGATGAGAGGACCAGTCACTCACTTATCACATAAACATCACCCAACATTACATGCTCACACGACGCACATTTCCGCCATCGGCCGACCAACTTACAAAAGAGCAAGTCATCCTCTGATTGTTTCTAACTAACACATTTCCACAACCCAAGCGGCTAAACACCATTCACCCCGCATTATACTACCCCCTGTGCAAACACTGCGGCAGCCCAGCTACGCTCTACCGTATGGTTTGGGTATGCCAGTCAAACCCAGACCTTGATCCAATCCGTAATGCAACTATAGAGCACTGCAGAGTGAGCTTGCCAGCCCAGACTTGAGTAAGCAGCTTTGGCTCGCTGGAAGGGCGAAGACGGCAGGCCGCACCAGCGGAGTCCTGAAATGTGGACCCCGGCCACGAACCCGCTCGACTTCGCTGTAAATAAAGTGATGCAGGCACAACTCACGAGGATTGCATGCGTTACAAGAGAACTTTTTTGTATAAAATTTCAAGCAATTGAGGGAACGTGCGGGTGGTAGCTGAATTGGCAAACATGCGAGTTTCCCCACCGAAGGGTCACCGGCTCGATGTCAGACACTGACGCTAGACACCCCGAATAGAGTGAGGACGCAAGTTCGATTCCTGGCCGCGGCGGTCGCTTTTCTGATGGAGGCGAAAGGCAAAATAGCCCGTGTGTACGAGATTTTGGCGCACGTTAAAGATCCCCAGATGGTAAATTTTTTTTCCGTAGCCTACGGCGCGCCTCATCGCTTTCGTTGCGCGACGCGTTTAACCGTATACAATAAATCAAATGAATCCTAATAGAATAGGCGCCCCGGTCCTGCACGACCAAGAATATTGGCTACTTCAGACTTCGAAGTCGGTTCCCGCGTTACACATGAATAGCAAAATAACTTTTACAATGGAAGTGTGCTTTTTACACCGATCAGTTTAAAATAACCCGCAGTAAAAGTCCGAGTGCACACTGCTGCATACAAAAAACACTCCTCCACGGAAGTAGCAGACATCAAGTTGTAGTAGAGCCCACACATGCAACACACTGATAATTTTTTTCACAGCAACAGAAACACTCGGAAATAGCATTCAAAACCGTTGTAGTAGCGATGCGGCTGTTATCTTAGCGCGTGTTGGCGTCATGCGATAGAAAGGCTGAAAACGTTTCAGTGTTGTGCACAGAGCGGACTTATCGACGTGCAGCAGCAATTTTATCGATTAGCCCTTATTTACAACGTCTCATTTCGAACGGGGCAATGAGTAATGAATGCTCAGCACGGTTCTTAACAAGAGAAGTATTTATTTATGATGTCCGCTTATTTAAAAACGGAATGCATAAATGCGCTTGCATTTTTATTCTTTTCAGTTGTTTTTATTTATTGACCTTTTGTTCCAGCTTTTTTTAACGCTCGTCTGCACAGCTGGAACTCCAAAACGGGGAAAGAAGGCACGCTGCATTTTATAATAGTAAGAATGCGCATTTTGCGCATGAAGCAGCACAAACAAAAATAAATCTTACTTCTCAGATGCTTTATAACAAATGAAATGGGATTGGATAAAACAATGGTGACTTCAGCCGTGACAAAACTGTAATACCAACCTTGACGCTCTTGGTCTTGATTGCAGGGCGTTGCAAAAAAACGGTGTTGGGCTGCCCCCATTGCACGCGGAAAACGTGCGCTTCCTGTAGAGTCTCGCCAGCTGCTGTAATGGAGAGCCGCACGCCCCGCTGCTAGCAAGCGGTCAATACGTGCGTGCGTAGTAGTCTGGTGTTGGCACAGCTGCGAGGCAACAGCCGTGGTTTGGGAGAGGGTATCGAACCAAGGAAACGATAGCACTGGTCATTGGCCGGCAACGAATATAGAAGAGTGTTAAAAGCTGCCACCGTTGCTTCTCCGACCCGACGAAGCGAATACAGGCCGCTCACAAAGTGTCTCTCCGTCAATGTGCAGCATTCCAAATTGAGCACCAGCTTCAACAAAAGCCCCGCATTTCCAAATGTGAGTGAATCGCATCTTGTTCGCGGCTTGTTAAGATCGGAAATGTTTACGCGCGACTCAGGTTTAATTTGCCGCTCCACATTAGAGATGGCGGTGTCGATATTACGCTGATGCAAATCGTAAGAAATCTTTATCGCACTAGTAGAGTTTGGAAGATCTCGCACAGTGACTAAAACAAAACAACCTCCCCACGGCAATAATAGTCTTTATAGCGCTACACAATCGTTTTGTACGCATGTTGCTGGTAAAACTGCGACTCCAATGCAGAGACGTGTTTTTTTAGGCACAGAACGCTTCCCTTGGTAAGCAACACCCGCGTGTGAGTTAAAAACTCGAGCTACATGTCTTCGTTCGGTGTTGTCCTATACAGCTGCGTATTGGTTCTACAACCTTGAAAAGATGTTGAAAGAGTGGGATACGCAATAGTCGGTATTAGGCGCACCAATTAGTTTGTCTGTCACGTAAGCGAAATGAGTTTTCTCACTTTTCCCGCGCGTCTGAATATTATTAGTTTGTATATTTCGGGGTTTATCAACAGAATGAGCGAACGAAAACTAAGTTGGTCTTTTCTAAGGCTTTCAATATATGGGCGTGTTTAAATGATCCCCTTTTCGTACAACAAGTTCCCTGTGTTCCGTTCCTTTTTCAGCCATTCTGTACAGCTTTTTTTCTAGCCTCGCCCATCTCAAAATATTGGGAAATAAAGGCATTATTACGTTACCTGCAACAAAAGCTGAGCAAAAGCTGAGCCGAGGATTTAAAAAGGCGTGGCATCAATACGTTTTCTGAGTGGACGATGCAAATTGTCCGGTAAAAGACAGCATCTCTGCAATCTACAAAACAGTGATCAAATGTCTCTGGTCGGGAAGAGAAGCGGCAATCTGTCGACCAAGCTATAACAGGACTACGTTCTAGCATCGAAGGTTTTTTTCTAGGAGCGTACCAGTGTATGATTTGAAGAAAATTTTTTTAACACCTGGAGGAACCGACATTTACATAACCTATTGAGAACGTCATGATATCAACTCTGGAAGTACGGCGCAGGATATAAAGGGGTGGGAAAAATTCCAGAAACAAGGGCATCGTAAATAGACTGTGCGAGCGTTTTCCGAGCGCCAAACAAAAGTTGTCGTTATTGTTCCTTTCTTGGTGGCACATACACTCTTGGAGATCGGCCAGGAATAGGGAGCTTTGAGGGGCAGAGTGACCGCCTCACAAAATCAACAAAACTATGTGTTTGAAACGTAAAACGTTGTAGAGTAATCCACGCCGCTTGTGAGTGATGACACTTGATTGCACGAAAGTACTTCTGAAGGCGTGCACACCAGCCGCGGAAGAACCTGAAATTGGTAATCTTTCGCGAGTGCTAGTTGGATTGCTGACGTAATTCGGGCAAAAAAACGTAGAAATAAAAGCGGTGAAAGAGACCTATAGAGGGTGTAGCATAAAAGAAGGTTGATGAAGTAATACGTGCGCCTAAAGACAAAGAAGTGAAAGTGAAGGAAGCGATGCAAGTTGCAGCAAAACAGTTGTTATAATAAGTATGGCCAGGCTTTCTCCCTCAAAGACATACGCAGGCTTACGTGCCGCGAGGATGTTTTGGTTGAGCCGAGAAAAAAAATCGCGCATGCCTGCACTAGCAGTGTAAGGCTCGAGAAACAGCGCAGCTGTCGGCCGTCTCCCCCTTTGTCAACTGTAGCACCTCACATGGATTTCCAACTTGCCGCGGAAACTTCGCCATCACTGGAAGGCCCGCATCGTTTTGTGCGCTGCTTTCCCATCTCCCAAAGCGGACCACGTTAGCACGCGCTAGAACGGCTGGAACCAGCTTCGCGAAATCGGCGTCCTGTGCTTCTTACTTCTTGCTGCGGACGGGACGTGAACTTGCGCGGAGAACAACACGCGATAAATCCTCGGCCGCAAAACCGCTGAGCAAAGTCTTCTCTAAGGTTCGACCTGACAGACGCGGGCGCTCCTCAAGAGTCGCACGTTCACGTGCGCTCCGTATTTGAACAGGGAAGCTGTTTAGCAAATCGGATTTTTCGTGTCCGAAGTTAAAATACCAATCAAACGCCATGCGCACGCGGTCGCCGCGAACCTCGTGGCGACCGTTCGGCAGTGAACAAAACCAAGAAAATGCCGAGCGCTCGTGTGTGCGTGCCTCGCGACGACCGCAGAGCGTCCCCTGTGCACGTTTGTCAAGCCAGGCATACCCACTTAGGGAGATCGGCCAAGATTGCGGCTACAGCCAGGCAGTTAAAAGACCAAGAAACTGCCGAGCACTTGTATGCTCGTGCCTCGCGGTGACCGCCCAGCGTCCCTGGCGCGCGTTTGTCGAGCCAATCATACAGTTTAAGGAGATGGGCCAAGACTATCCAAAAAAGAAAGAACTCCAGCATTTGCCGTAATCGCGCAACACTCGCTCGGAACGAGAGAGACACGTCATAGCGTACGTCCCTCCAAGGTGATGTCCAGTGATTATCACTTCCAAAAAAAAAATGAGAAAAGCTCTTTCTTCCAGCAATAATGATGGAGTAAAGTGCGTTTCGGCTCAAAGAAGAAGCAAATTGTCTGCAATCGTGGACTTAAAAGTTTTGTGATGGTCGTGAAGGTTGCGTACAATTTCGCTACCTTCAAGTCTTACGCGTTAGTGTAAGCTTTATCTTTTTATTTCCCCTGTATTTTTTTTTGGTAATGCTGTATGGCGGAACTAAAAGCGGAAGCAGAGATGCTATTAAAACTATGTGTGCTTAAAATTCTAGTCCGGAAAGAGAGTCCCAGGGGGCCAGAATTTCCCAGCAGCCCCTGGATTACTACGCGCATCGCAGCAAAGCTATAGTTTAGACACCTAAACTCGCTGTTCCGTGTGGTGCTGAAGTTTGACAAATAAACGTATTTTTCTGGGAGGGGGGGGGGGCGGGGGGGGGGGGGGGGGGGGGCTTATGCCATAACGGCATTTATACACGACGTGCAGACGGGAAGAACAACGCGGAAATGTCAGCGATATATCGGAGGCTATCTATTTTCCTATGATTAAAAAATACAATCCCTACAATAAACAAGTTAGTCCGGTTTATGTTCGGAAACATTAGGTATCATAAAAGCACTGTGAAAGATTCAACATTATCATATTGGCTGCGTTTACTTTCGCCGTAAGTTTCCGTCTCATAAAAACCCACATAGTCTAAAAGACACAAAGCTTATAAGAAAGAAGAGTGTTTATAAGTCGTATTACGTCTTGGCTGCATGAACGTTCACAATTTCTGGCTTCCAATTGTGACTAATTCCATTTTTCTTCAGAATGATTTTCCCCGTCACCAAAAGCACAACCATGGCTAAAGAATTTGCATGCGTCTTTGTTCTGCATGGATGCGGTCTCTATTCTCTATTGTAACGTTTACCATACCAGCGTTTTATGGAAATATGTCGCCAATTTTATCATCCTGCGCACGGATTTCGACACAATGTGCTACTGATCCCAAGGACATTGGTTCGATCCCTGCCATGGTTCCTTCTCTTTTGATGGGAGTGAAAAGCGAAAACGCCCGTGTGTCGAGATTTGGGTACACGCAAAATGTAAGCGGTTTCAAATGGATCAGCAGCGGTGACCTACGGCGCGCCTCATATTTAAGCTCCGGCTTCTGGGAATTAAATTGCACAAAGAATAAATCAATCAATTTCAACTAGGAGGCGTCTATAATCAATTACGAGGAGGCGTCTGTAATGCGCGTTATGTCGAGTGGTAGTGACTTGATGTTTAATTTTGGTGCAAATATTGTTGAGCTGCACACAGCATCCGCGCTGCATCATTGCATTTCAGTGTTGCTTTCCGCAATGAACTTTTAGTGCTGCGAAACGCACAATAATTGTTTCTTTTTTGTATTTATTACAGCAAAAATATGATGAGCACCAAGATATTCCTGGTTGGCCTGCTGGTCCTGGCGGTGGCCATCACTATATCCGCAGCGCAGATCATCGGCGGCAAGGGGACTCCCTTTGGATCAGGCTATGGGCGTGCTATCCCCTTTCCAATCGTGCAAGGTCTTTTGGTCGTTTTCACCGTGGACCCACCAGTTGCTGGCCGTAGCGGATACAACTGAACCAGTGGCGCGCTCTCACCGTGCTTCCACAGCGCCACTCGCCACAGACAGAAGACTCGAAATATGGCTGCATTGCTTAATGTTTCATGTATTTATATACAGTGCGTCCTTCTAAACTTAATCAAACAAATATTTTGTGAGGATTAAAAAAAAGGATGCCATGCTTATTCTGCCAGGTGTAGGTTTTTCTGTACTAGTTTACGTAAGCATTTTCACGCGGTAACAAAAGGTTGCTACAGAGACATTAAATGAGGGAAACATCTCTACAGCCAGAGTATCGCACGGAAGAATAACAAACAGGCCACTGTCAACGAGAGCTACAATAACTAGGCAACTAGGGAAGCGGAGGATGGGGTGATGCCCCGTCGAGCTGTTTCCCGCATTCGCCCGACGGTGTCACGTGGTGAGGCTGCCGTGAGGACTGCACGAGAACGCCGCCCACAAACAAAAGCCAATCTAACGTACTTGTGCTGAGCTCGTGACGCCATTTTTGTGGCGCTTGTAGGAGAGGGTCACCGGCGAAGTTGTGTAAAAATCGCAAGAACTTTGGTGGCCCGTCCTTGATTCGAATCTTAAGAAGTCAGGTTTGAGGCAGGGTTGCCAACGTTTTGCAAAACATAAGCCGGCCCTAAATTCACCATCGGGGCCAAGCACGAATTCATGGCTGCGCCATTGGAAAGGTTACTTTGTTTACTCAATTGCGAAACATTTACAGGCGTCGCCAAAGGAGTTCACATTCATATAGAACTGCGTACATATTTTTTAAATTGCGATATTATGCCTGATTTCATAAAACCTACATTGCATGCACATGTTCGCTCCCGTTTAGCGAAAGGACGCAAGGGAGTGGTGGTGGGGTCTCCTTATCCATCCTTCGTGCATATGCATGTATGCAACACAACGACTGCCCGCTTCCCTCTGCCCCGTTCCCATGTTTGTAATTGGAACTTTGGGTACGTCACATGGTTTCCTAATAGCCATTTGACCTTTCGTAATCGCGGCAATGTTCAAACATCTGAAGAAAACGGCAATCAGGAAAAAACTGCCTAGCAAGTCGATTTAAGCGAGAGGGCAGGTTGCCGTTTGATTCCCTTAAAAGACTTGATTTTCTGCAATCTAAACTGACTCCTTTCTCTGCCAGAAACGTTGATTATACAAGGGAGTGCAACCTAAGCGAAGCTCCTTGCAGCCGCGGAGAGAACGAATTGACACACTTCATCGTATGTCAACGTCGTTACGTCATTATCTTCTGCAGCGACCGGTTCTTCGCCTTATCTAAAGCCCCAACCCTCCAGAGTTATTGTTTCATACAAGGAAGCCCAATATTACCCTAGTGGCTGGCTTCAGCGGGGGGTTGTTTTGTTAGCTAAGAGCAAATTATATTTACGCCTCTTTAAACAGCTTAAGTCACACTACACCTCACAGTGCAGCATAAGGCCACACCGAACGCACGTACTTACCCGTCAAATTTCTTTTAATAGCAACAGAAAACAAGGGTAGGCAATTGGTCAGTTAACATGAATAGCTTTCTAAGAAATAAACAGTGTAAATGGACTCTGTCTAATGAATGCTTAGCACCTTCATACAAATGAACAGGCACACAAAACACAAGTAGTGCCAAAATTTCGGAATGCAGAAAAGGATATTGCTGTATAAGCACATGACTAAAATCATTACAGATTCCGCAATAACATTAGAACAAAGCAGTGCGGGCTAGAGCGTAACGACTGGAATTGTGAAACCAGCAATAAAACCAGCAATCAATACAGTCGTATTGGCGCTTGTGTCCTCTTTTGTGGATCGAGTTACTATTTGAGATTGCAGACTACCCAATGTTGAGAACATGCGGTCAACAGCTGTGGGATCAACAGGAATGACGGGCATAAGTTAACCAGTAGACAACCAAGAAAATTCATTTACGATCTTTGGATAACAAACCGGCTGATTTGCGCAAATAAAACCACAGGTTTGAACAATGAACTAGCCAGCGACAAATGGTGCACAAACTGACCAAATGAAAAGGAAGTGAACAGAGCAAGGAATAGTTGAAACAAAAAAGTAATGTCCTACAGAAATTTCGAAGAACCAGTACTGAAGTACCTTTTGCTTGCTGAATAGGTATGTCACTGGATACAACCATTGCAGCGATCAGAAGTGGAACATGAAATTACGAACTTTTTGAAACCACCCCGCTTCGTGTAATTTAAAACTTAAGATGTCATTTTTTTAAGTTGGCCTTCACGCAAACCGAGCAAAGAGTTAAAACCGCTAACAAATTCAAACTTTTGTTTTACTGCGCACAAAAGCGAACAAAAAGCGAAACACTCGCAAGGAAGTTTGACAACTTAACTTAGTTATATGAGCACACACACATATAGGCTTTGTCACATCACTTTCCAGAGCGTACATGTGCAAGGGAAATTTTCTGAGTAAATTTCTTAGTTGTTAAGTCTGTTAGGTCTGTTAGGTTAGGTTAGTTGTCAGGTTAGTTGTTAGTCTGAGATAGTTATTAGGTGACCACCCGTCGCCTTTCTTAAAAACCGGAGTAATCTTCCCGATACACCAGTTTTCTGGGACGGAGACTGTATCAAGTGACTGTTAAAATATAAGTGATACGAGGATGCTGTTTATGTGCTTAGTATTCTTTAATATTTTTGCATTGATGCCATCAATTCCTATTGAAGATGAATTTGATAATGAGTCCATCGATTTAGCGATGCCATGAGGATCGAATGTAATACTTTCCATTGGGGTATGTGAAAGGAAAGGCACGTCTGGAAGATTATCAGCGAGCTCGTGGTTGAAAACAGCACAAAAAGAATTTTTCAGGACGTCAGCACAATTGATCTCTGACACGCTGTTGCCATAGTGGTCTAGCAAGGAAATTCTATTGGATTAATTGGGGTTAATTTTTTTTCCAGAAGCGGTTTTGGTATTTTTTAGCATGACAGGCAAGGTAGTGGAAAAGAATTGTTCTTTGGCCTTCGTAAGCAGCGCATTATACTCGTTTGCAGCTTTGTAGTATTTATGCCACGCAATTTCAGATTCGACATTTTTTGCTGATCGGATGCGGCGCTTCTTTTTGTTATTTGTCGCTTTAATGTCTTGGTTAACCGCGGCGACTGAGGCCTCTCGGTAGGGGTAATAGTGGGGGTATAGAGTTTCATTAGTCGCAGGATCTATCTCTGACTTGAACATTTTCCAATTCGATTCGACAAAGCGCTGAAGAGAGCTTGGGATGAAGCTGGAGAGTTCGCAAGTGATGCTATCGTAATCGACTTTATCATAAAGGGTTAACGCTTTCTCTTTTTTTCTACTGTGCTGTAGACAGCAAGAAAAATTGGTATGTAGGACGTCATGATCGCTGAGGAGTTTTAGGTGAACAATAGAAGAAAACTGTTTTGGGGTGTGTTGACTAGGATAAGATTAAGGATGTTCGAAGAATGGTTTGTAGAGCCGATGCGATGCGCTACAATTTGCGATAGTCCAAAAGCTAAACACGCGTTTACAGATACAGGTACTGCGCTATTATGGCCAAGGGTTGAAGCTAATTTAGTCCAGGCAATAGACGGGCAGGTAAAATCACCGAAGAGCAAGATTGGAGCATTCTAGTACATTTTTGTGACCGCGTCTAACGTGTCATGTAAAAGCGGTACGAAAAAGTCATCAGCGCTCGGAGGACGATAGCATTTGAATCAGTCTTCGAAAACAATGTCAGCCGCTCTACGAGATCTGCTTAGTCAAAGAATATACATAATAAAGATGTGATGCCTCCTGTTTCAGTGCTGTCGGTATTCCAATAAAAAAGCCTGAGCTTTTCATAACTCAATAAAAAGAATTTTCGCTTCAAGAGGCTTAAATGGTGCTGTAATTTGAACTGCTATTTCGGAACTTGCGTAGAGCTCGGTAAAAAAAAAAACAATCATTATAGTCTGGCAGCGCACTTCCAGTTTTTTCTTCCAACTGGAGTTCACAATATCTACTGGTTACTTGCTCATCCCGTATTTTAACCTGACGCGTCTCGCTGCTGCTATTCCCAGTTTTTTTATATTATGGGCAACTGCACAATAACATTGCTAACAAGGGGATCATGGCCCTCTTTGAGGTAAAGCTTTAGGCCTCCACCTCCACGAGTTTTCAAGGTATTTTCTTCCAAAAATAGCGGCGCACCATTCATTTATTCAAGTAGTACTGTGCACCATAGGTGCGTATCATGCAGAAGTAGCCACTAACATTGACGCAAAAGCAGTGCGTTGCACCCCTCATGTGCACAGTTTCTTGTGCCTGGCATGGAGATTGCATGACCGCAATGAATTCTAAAAAAAATGCCTGTCTACTAGTTTTCCTGATGGGCTTTCGGTGCTCCAGAATGTTCCTGAGCTCCGTATCGTAGAAAGAAGACGAGATACCCTTCTACTTGCGCATTGTCTCGTATTCTTTCTTCGTCTTCGTGTAGGTTGCGCATTGAACGTTCAAGCACGCATAGCGCCATCGGCTATGTGCGGCTTCTGTCAAGAGGAGGAAACAATTGACCACTTCCTGTTGTCTTGCCGTCGGTTCTCCTCCCTCCGAAATCGCCGTTACCTGGAGGTTCCCCTCCGTCGCCTGGGTCTCGCCTTGTCGGTGCCTTATTTATTGTCATTTGGGGCAGTCGGGCTTGGTTGGTGCAATGGAGATGCTTTTCGTGCTCTTCACTCTTTTATTGTGGAATCAGTTCGCTTGTCTCGTTAATAAATCGCATCAACCAATTTTTATACGTGTATTGAAATACCTGTTGTTACAGCAGTATTCATTTTTTTGTTCACAAATTGTTAGCATCCCTGTACCCTATTTTGCCTTAGTTTAAAACTAATTTCTAAGCTTCTTCAACAGTGAAACCACAATCAGACTTGGCCAATCCCCTAGAGTGGGTACGTGTCATTCTTGTTATGGCTCCATCCATCCATCCATCCATCGAGTACGATATACCAACTCACCCAAACCTATGCCTTGTTAAGCTCCGTATCGTATCTGTCCGGTGTGACGAGTCCCATTGTGTACATGCGGCATGAAGAACTAAAAGTAGGCCTGAACATATCTAACAAATGCCACAGAGTAAAAGTTCTGAGCAAAGGAATTGTAGCTACACAAGTTTAGGCAGTGATTTCCGCTGCAACTGAATATATAATTTTTGTTGTCACAGAGGAGCTATTTGGGGCTAGAATTTGTGGACTTTCATGAGCGCTAACAAAAACTCCCAACACTCCCCGTGCCTTACAACGGGAGGCGTTCGTTTGAGTGCCCTTGTTTGTTTGCTTGTTTGTTTGTTTGGTTGTTAGTTGGTTTGCGTGATCGTGTGCGCTAGTCACGTCGAACATTTTTGAGTGTGCTGGAGACGTAAAGACGTTCCGTTTGAAGGGGCCGAGAACAAAATCTACAGCATGAACTCATATGTCTACGCCAATTACAGACCATCTGCCAAGACTGAACGACGTCGAGGAACGGCTGGTCGCTGCATCACTTTTGTCACAAGTTCGTACCTTAGTTCAACATTCTGTCACCGAAGCTTCACTGATCATCCACATACGCACAGTGGGATTTTTTAAATGCAGAGCATTTCAGTAACTCACGATGTCACCCGCGTTGACGTCCGTAGTCCGCACCGTCGTTGTCCCTACTATATAAAAAAATACTATTCGGCGCCAGGTTTCGATCCCTCGACCCTGCGGGCGGAACGCAATGTACACGGTGCTCTACCCACTGCGCCACAAAGCCGACACAGAATGAGACGCTACTAACGCGCCTTATATCCTTGGACTCAATCAAATTACTGCTGACGAGCGCTCTCTCGTCAGCAGTTGCCACAAGTGCAACAACATTAACGTAACGCAAACTACTTAACGTCGTGCGCCCCCGGAAACGCTCTGCATTTGATCGTGCCCCTCGCGAGGGGGATGTTTCACTGCGTCTTCCTCCTGGCCATAGAGTTCCTGTATATGCTCCCTAGGGGAGCAAGAGTTGCGCCTTTGATTTCCATTCGCCGCTCACGGCCCTTTTTATGTTTTATGGGCGAAGCCCCTTAAAGGTTGGGGCTGTCGGCGTCTCCTCTCATCGTCATCATCTCGTGTAGTCACGGTACTAAAACACCAGGCTACTGGTTTTCCAACGCCTCGCGCTACAACGCAATGCGGACTAAACGAAAAGCTTATAATGGATAAAACCGCTCAAAATAAACTAACACGATTTATAGA
Source organism: Haemaphysalis longicornis (assembly GCA_013339765.2). NCBI lineage: Eukaryota > Metazoa > Arthropoda > Arachnida > Ixodida > Ixodidae > Haemaphysalis > Haemaphysalis longicornis. The sequence continues at coordinate 39,989,554 of CM023451.1, forward strand.
TTGATGGAACACTCCCTGTACGCTTTATCAATCCTCAAAGACAACTCGAAAATAATTATAGACGGTTATAATTTGTTTTGCAGTCAAATACTCACCCGCTCTCTACGCCTGGCCTGGTCGGGTCGGGTGGTCGGTCGAAGCAAGAACGGGCATACTTACCTGGTGCCGGGGAATCGTTGATCACAGCTCGAAGTCGCGCGACGCATTTATTCTGTTTTTACTGTGCGTTGGTGCCCAGATCATCTGGAAAAGGCGCGGCTTTGCGGCTCTCAGAGCGCGGCCGCAAAAGTGCATGTTTCTAATGCTTCGAAAAATGCGCTCGCGTCTATTCGATCACCTAGAGGCTGAGCTCGCCGCGCTGGGGGAAGAGCAGTCCTTCAGCGGTGGCCCACTCGGTTTATCCGTGTGGTAAACAAACAAACAGAAGTGTCTATTCTACCCTATTGACTGTTCTATTGATCTTGACATATTGTCATGAACTTTCGAGGATGTGATCTACAGATCTTTCAGAGTAATTGTGCTTCTAATAGTGTGTGTACTAGTGAACTATGGAGAACTGTGGAGTGAACTGCGTGTGTAGTGAGTGGTGTAGTGAGTGAAGTGATACATGCAGTGTGTATGGTTTAGGCGACCCGTGTAGTATTTAGCACAGCGGGTCTTTGTATCGGCGATTATTAAATTTTCTTGAAGAGCTCGACTGAACAGGGGAAAAAGTATGGCGGTGCGGTTCGGTACTTTTGTGTCTGGCTTGGCGGGCGCCGTAGAATTGGGCACGGGTGTTCGAGTACTAGGTGTGGTTTTCCATCCTCGGGTGAAGTGCCGCGTAGTACGTGGAAGCGCCTCCTTGAGACTACGGCGCAGCGTCTTGCAGTTGCATTAATGTTCGGACTTTCCCATGCAGAGCGAAGCTACATAATTAAGTCGTCCGTCTCAGCGGCGCTTTTTAGCTGCAAAGCATCTCCTGCCGTCGTCCGTCGTTCGGTCGTCCGTCGTTCTGTCGTTCGTCGTTCTGTCGTCCGTCGCCCGTCGTCCGTCGTCCGTCGTCCGCCATCCGCCCTATCAGAAACAACATTTCTTATAGGGCGGTACGGGAAACGCATCGCCTTGACCCCCCCACTACTCCCCTAAACCTCAGTAGTGGCAGTGGTCAACGCGCGGCTCTTGTTTTACCAGTTTTATGAACTGGTAAAACAAGAGCTTCTACAAAAGTGTATCAGGGCTCCGAAAAAATCTGCTAGGACGCAGAAACATGATGGTCACATTTGTAAGCTGTTCCCAAGCCCATATGTGGTTAGTATGATGCGTTCAACTTTACAGGAGCAGAGGGCCGCATCAGTTTGAAATCATGCGTAGGAAGTAATTGGTCAGAGGTAAATTAAACAACCATGTGAAATTAGAATTGTTCCATACGGGCCTTTGCTACCCGGGAGCACCCTTCATAATCTTCATCAGACGCAGCTTCAGCATCCGCGGCGCGCTTCCTCTTCGCGCGACACAAGCCACGCGCCACAGAACGCCGCTCTGCCTGGTCGCAGCCTACTTGCGCACCCTGGTCCACGGGCCCACGTTGCAATTGAATTGAATATGCAATTACATCTAGGCGGTGCTGCACTGCCTAATCGTCCGCCTGTTAAAAAAAAGCACCCAGCTCATTTTAATATTCAAACAAGCCAAAAATTCGGTTTCTGCAGTGCTCAGAGCTGGCCTGGAAACATTCAGATGGCGCACAATGTGAGTCGATGGCAGGTCGAACCTAACGCTTAGCACAGATCTGGGCAGCACCAAGAACTCTCCAAGAAACATGTTCCGGCCATTCTTTCTATTCACCTCTACACCTTACAACAACTACAATCATAACAATGTTGTAAGTAAATGTAGGCAAAGCTTACAACATTCATTTTTTCCCGCCCTGCCTACATGTCCTTGTGCTAACTTTAGTGTTCATGAACACATAACCCTGATGGAGCAGAAAATACATACATTTTGCACAATTGCCGCCCAACACAGGTGCACTCATACCCCGCTCCTCTTCCTCCGAAGTTCTTTCTTGCGAACCTTGCGATATGAACAGCAAATCGGTATACTTTGAGCTATTTTAGGACAAAACGTGGGGCTTGTTTTTTGTGTGAACATTTTTTACTTCCTCTTGTGACCAATATTTCACATTTACAATACTATAAGAAATAAATTTGTTAGCTTCGTCAATTAGGCATTCTTATGACTCCACAGAACATTGCATGGCTGGAGCTGTGTGGCACTCGTAAAGAATGCTTTCGCGTAAGCATTCATAATTAATTGGTTATCCTTATCCGTGCCGGGTCAGGATGCGGCAATCGTTGTCCCCGAGTCGGGGGGCATTGCCACATGAATGGAAAGTACAATTGCAATATAAATGTCTAAAAACAAGAGTTTGGTTGTTAAATATATCTATTTGTTCCAAAAATTCCACTTTCGATATATACCCGCGCGATAATGGAGAAGAAACAACACCGGTTTCCGTATGCGAAGCTCCGTGCTATTTGCGGTTAGCGTCACGATTTTATGCCGCACATAGCGAATATTTGATCTACTGAGCCATTTAAATCTTTTCTGTATTTTTAGTGGAAAGTACTAACAGACGCCAGATCAACCTTAAGTCCCCCAACGTAAAATCAACGACAAAATCTGCGCCTGCATGGGGAGGCTCCGTGAGTAATTCAGGTGTCCTCCATATTACAGCCAGTTATTTTTAGGTGCAACCGACCTGGGGGCAGTCTAAAAGACATCAGGGAGTGCATTGCTAAACTTTTTCGTTGTTCATCGTGTAAAATACTGGGGGAAGGGAACTTACTCAGAATACAAAGACACAGAACGATGCGGAATTGTCAACTGGAAATTTTGTTCAGAAAACGGTAATATACAGCGCAGGAGACCCCGATAACTGATTGACACAACAATAAATAATGTATAAAGGTTAAAGAAGTGCGGTTGAGTAAGCAGTGGGTGGCGGCGCATATTGACTCTTCCAGATATTTAAGAAAATTTTGCTTGATTGCCATCCCTATCTCGCCCCTGTGGCTGTTAACCAGCGTTGTTTTTGGTGGTTATGCGTATTTTTATCCAGACATTGTGAGCCACAGGGCCTAGTCAAAAGCCTCAAGCGCAACCAATCCCTCTGAAGCAACAGGGGAGGGTTCTTGAATATTGCCTTCAATCAAAGCTGAAATCGCCATTATTAAGTAGAATGTGTTTGCACCCGATTCCCTACATAGAAACGAATAGTTTTACAGCACCCATGAGCTTAAGACGCAACTCGGAATTTGCTCTTCTGAAGTGACTGGACATAACATTACGATGCGTTCATTCCCTGGGTTATTTGCACCCTCAAAACCTCTGCGTTGAAACCACAATGCCCGTTGTGCTACCATTTTAGCATATGCACTGAATTTGTGAATTCCAACTACTCCTATCTAGTAATAATTAGCGGTGTGGGCTTAATATTTGCGCCGCATGATTTTCTTCATCGAGACTTTTAATTTTGATACTCCACACATCCAAGCAACGTTTCATTGAATTTTAACCTAATTACTGATCGCCATGACTATTTCAGAGGATAACGAGGGAACATTTTTTATTTGTCCCACGTAATTCCCCTTATCAGGACTTTCAATGTGACACCCCATACGCCCCAGGAGCATGATTGATTTTTAACCCAATATATGACTCACCCTGACTACGTCATGATTATGAAAACAAGGAACCATTTTAGATGCGAGTGCATCTCATTCACTCGCCTTGTCCATGCAGCGTCGTCGGCGTTGTTGTCGTCCGCCCTCCCTCATTCTCCTCGCCCGCGAGCTGCGCTCTCCCCCGCTCCCCCTCTCCTCTCTGATCCCCCTTTTCTCGCGAGGGGCTTTGGGATTGGATTCGAATGGATTGGCTTGGCTTGGTTTGGGCTTGGATTGGATTGGATTCGATTTTTGGATTGGATTAAAGTGGATTGTGTTGGATTGTGTTGCGTCATAGCCGCGGCAGACGCCTGGGCCGGCGCATGTGCAGTACTCTCTTTTCCGCGGTCTCCTCCCCTTCGGGCGCTCTGCGCATATAACCGGTGTGCCGCTCTCCGGTCGCCTTTCGGCCACGGTTGCTCTCCGCTTGCGCTTGAACCCCCTCAGCGTCGCATCACACCAGGGTTCCCACGAGGGGAGGTGGGCGTAATTTTTTATTTGTCTCTCGTGATTTCCTTCATTTTTTCACCCCGCAGGACAACCCTGCCTATGATTCACCACAATTATAACCAGGAAGCATTTTTTTTATTTGTCCCATCTAAATCTCTCAACGAGACCTTCAGTTCGATACTCCACACGCCCTAGCGGCATCTAAATGATATTTAAACAAATCTATGACTAACCATGGCTATGTATGATTACGACAAGGCTGTATTTCTCATTGATCTAACATTATTTTCCTGACTGAGAGCTTTAATTTGATACCAGAGATGTCTATTTCAACCCAATTTAGACTCACTATGACTGTGTCATGATTATGACGAGGAAGGGTTTTTATTAGTCCCATGTGATTTCACTCATCCAGACCTTCAATTTGATACCCCACTGCCCTAGCGGCACATCACTTTCCATTTTACCCCGATCTATGATTCACCATTGGTGTGTCATGATTGTAACCAGGGTGCAATTATTATTTGCCCCAAGTAAATGCCCTCATAGAGACCTTCCTTCAGTACCCTGCATGCCCTAGGGCGTCACTATGAATTTAAAACAAATCTATGACTCACCATGACTATGTATGATTATGAACACGATAATCATCCTGCAAAAATCCCAAATGGATTGGCAGTATGTTTAAATAAATAAATAAATAAATAAATAAATAAATAAAATAAATAAAAAAATAAAATGTCGCATTTGTTTATGTTGTTTGCCTAATTGTAACGTTTAATTTGATACCCACACGCCTACGGGGCATCACTACAATTTTCAAACCTATTACTGATTCACCGTGACTATGTCATGATTATGATCAGAAAGCATTTTTTATTTGTCCCACGTGAATTTCCTCATCGAGACCTTCAATTTCATAGCCCACATGGCCTAGCGGTATGTCACTTTGAATGTTAACCCATTCTATGACTCACCATGATGGATCAATTATTATAAATAGGAAACAATTTTTTATTTGTCCCATGTGAATCCACTCACCGAGACCTTCAATTTTATATCTTATTCACATGAAGGAGTCATTTTGTATTTTAACACAATCTTGGACTATCCTTTTTTGTCCTACGTGAGTCCAGTCACTGAGACATTCAATTTGATACCTTATTCTGCTGGAGACGTCATTTTGAATTTTAGCACAATTTTGGAGTAGCCATGACTCTTGAAAGGGCCAATAAACAAGCTAAACGTGTGTCACCGGAACTTCGTTTTCGAAAAAAAAAAGCTGTGCTTATGATAGCACTAAAATTATGACAGGTTGCTACCGGTTGCACATTTAAACTGCACGGAAGAATGTGTGTTGCAAGTGGGCACACCATGACATATCCAGTCCATTTTTGCACGTGTGGCCCTGTTGACCGGCGACAGCAGCGACAACTGTGCCAGGTCAAGCACCTATAATCAAGCAAGCATGCAAACAAAACAAACCAACTCCCATGCACGCCACGAACTTCACGGACTCGTTCAAACAGTTAACTTTGCCACAAAGGGTTTTTTAGGGACGCAGAACATGAGTGGACGGGACCCTAACCATAAACAGCTTCGAGGTAAATGAGCTCAGCGCACGTCACCTTGCTCAATGTCATTTCTTTTCCCCCCAGGTCACAGTGCAAGCTCGAGCCTGAATCCTATTTGTCATGTACACGCAGCCTATATCAAGCAATCGTTTGTATGAAATACACTTAAATTTACTCGTAGCGGTGCTAGGCAGCATGGCCTAGCAACTATAGCTGTATTAAACCTGCAGCGAAAATGATTTACGACTGCACTGGAGTTAGGAGATCATGTCCTCCTTACCAGACGCGAGAATTTTCGGCACACGAGTTTGCACCCGCACGCTTCGTGAACTCACGGGAATTTTCCGAACTCTTAATTCATGTGAATTCTTAGTTCGCTAAGCCCGCCTAAGCCCACTTCAGGTTTGAGTTCGTTTTGAGTTTTGAGTCCGGTTGAGTTCTGAGTTCAGAACTCTCTCGGGCTCAGAACTCAAAATGGGCTCAAAACTCAAAATGAACATAGGATTCAAACGGACTCAGAACTCTTTTGGGCTCAGAACTTAGAATGGACTATGAACTCACTCGGGCTCAGAACGCAAATGAACTGAGACCTCACTTGAGATCAAAGCTCAAAATGAACCTAAACCTTCTGAGCCCATTTTGAGTTATGAGCAAAGTGAGTTCTGAGTTTGTCTTAGGTTTTATCTTTAAACGGAGATTATCCTAGGTAGGGAAAATGATTCTGACTTCAACCGTTCAAATTTTATTCTTTGTACAGGTTAATTTTATGATCCAGAACGGCAATCCCGGTATTTTACAGTATTCATCTGACGATGTATCATCTTTACCACGATTAAACTAGTTGTAACCCATAAAAAACTACGAACATAAACGCTGGCGTCAGAAAACGGGCGAAATAGTTACTCAGTCGTTTTCACTTTTTCTGGCCTTTTTTTCCCCAAGGCCAAAGGTGCAACCACATGCCAGAACCAATATCCTCACTACATTTTGAGGCAGAATACTGCGTGTAACGGACGATGCTGTTGAAAAGGACGAGTGTAGTCAATCAGAGCTATATTTCATATAAAAAAGCAATATTATGTCCACCTCGTATTATATTTAAAGGTCCCTTCTATTGCTTTCATTTGGGATGAGTACGAATTTGAAACAAGGTCGGTGCACTGGTAGGGTAGCTGCATTGTAAGCATGCGGAAATGGAGTTCATTAAAAAAAAAAATTCAGTAGCATATCTCCACCCCCCATATCTTTCTTCACAGTCCCGTCCGGAACGGGTAATTTTTGGCCTTAAGATACAACGCTAACCAGGCGAACAACATGTTACACTGAATAAAGGGCAAATCTACGCAGGCCCACTTTTTCGCTGATATTCTGGTCTCTCCTAGTGATGTATTTCCGGCGATGAGTATTGGCACTGGTAACGTGCATTCGTATACCGTGTTTCTGCACTGATCGGATGTCTAAAGCCTTGACCCCACATCGCTCCGTCTTGACTATTGCGATTTTTAAAATAGAAACTCGACGTCGCCATTGTCTGGGAAGGCAGCCGGCTTGTTTTTCTCCCGAATGTTTTAATAACAACGCGTCCTTCGCAATCTAATAAGTTCTTGGCATCTTTCCTACCTTCGACTGTTGTGGCTGCGCATTGCCGTATAACTACGCGTTATTGATTGCCGAAAACCAGGAAAGGCGACTTGAGGCTGTTTGTAAGAAGCGATCCCAAAAAGAATGAAAACAAAAATGTAATATCTGCATACGCAAAGGGAATACTATACGGTGTGAAAAATGATCGAGTTTCAAATGTTGGCACACGCAAGAAAAATACATCTGCGCCGCACTCCACTACTCTCGTGTGGGAGCCATGAGACCATAACTACGCTTCAGGCCATGAGTAATACTCGCGCGAGTTTAGCGTAAACGTATTTGATCAGGTGTGAATCAGGTACAGAATAAAGAAACGTTTTCCTACCTTCCTCAGTTGTAAGATAAACGCAGTTTCGAGAAAAGGCGCAAGGTGACTTCCTGGACGAAAGAGCGCTTTTGTTGAGACTGATAGATAATTTTATCATCGGCACCTGATGCTCGTTGAAAGTACCCACGTAGAAAGCACGCATGGAAAGCACGCACTGAACGGCTTAAGCAAGTTGACTTTACAGCGCAGCTGTATATGTCGTGCTTCCCAATATAACATCGAAGCAAATCGGCGTAGAACCGAAATTATTCATCTACACAGCTAATGTTTTGTGGTGCCATCTTGAAGGGCTCCTAGTGGGAGTTCTTCAAGATAAACCCAGTATACAGAACGTATATGAACAGAAGTGGAGTCACCTCCAGCGGAAACACAATGGGTGATCCGTTTTTCTTGCGTAGAAGCTGATGTATTGACAGAAGGCAGGAATTCATTGCACCTATGGTGCACTGAAATGGGTGCCTGTTGTTATAGTGGGCGATTTGAGGTCTATGCAGGTTCACTGACGCGTCGTCAGGCGGGTCCGGACAGTTTATCGAACGCCATTTTATCGAACGGTATATTATCCAAAAGGTTTTATCGAACGCCGTTTCATCGACTGACATTGTTTCGAAGCCGTATTATCGAAAATGTTTGTCTCAACATTTCCATTTCAGAAAGTTTTCAGTACATTTTTCTAGTTGCCTCTATGCTATGTAATAAAAAAGCTTGTCCGCACAGCCGGTATTTATTATTTACGAAACTGTGTAGTATGTACAGTAGCCGCCGTTTATTTCCTGCGTTAGTTTATATGTTTTTGTGATGCGAAAAGCATCTCCCCACAAATTTTTGCTTCTGTTCATTGCATCGGTTGAACTACTTTGAAAAATCTCGGTCTCTCTCTAGTCCGCAATCTGATCCGCAGCATACCACGTCATTATAGAGTATAGGCTAGAATGCAGGGATAGGCTTCTTAGTTTTTTTTTATACTCCGCTTTTGTCATCATAATCATAACCACCAGCCTATCTACGCCTATAGCAGGGCAAAGGCCTCTGACATTAATCTCTAATTACCCCGGTCCTGTGCTAACTGCGACCAATTTATCCCTGTAAACTTCTTGATCTCAGTGGCCCATCTAACTTTCTGCCGCCCCCTGCTACGCTTGCTTCTGTACGGATCCACTCTGTTACCCTTAATGACCAACGGTTATCTTGCCTTCCCGTTACGTGCTTACGTACATTTCTTCTTCTTAATTTCTACTAATATGTCCTTAACACGCGTTTTTCCCCTGACCCACTCCGCTCTCTTCTTGTCCCTTAATGTTACAGCTTTCATCTTCCGTTCCATTGCTCGCTGAGTCCTCTTCAATTTAACTTAAACCCTCTCAGTGACCCTCCAAGTTTCTGCCCCGTAGGTGAGTGCCGGTAACATGCAGCTGTCATACACTTTCTTCTTCAGCGACAATGGTGGGCTGCTATTCATTATCTGAGAATGCCTGCCATATGCACCCCACCCCATTCTGATCCTTCTAATTATCTCTGCCTCATGGTTGGGATCTGGGGTTACAACTTGGCCTCAGTAGATATATTCGCTTACCGCTTCCACTGCCTCGCCACCTATCTCAAACTGCTGTGCTGTCCCGAGGTTATTGACCATTACTTTAGTTTTCCGCATATTAATTTTCAGGCCCACGGTTCTACTCTGTTCGTCCAGTGCGTTAAGCATGCTTTGCAATACGTCCCCCGAGTTACTTAGCAAGGCAATGTCATCAGCAAATCTGAGGTTACTGAGGTATTCTCCATTAACCCTTACTCCCACCTGTTCCCAATCCAACGTTCTGAATACTTCTTATAAGCATGCTGTGAATAACACTGGAGAGATCGTGTCTCCTTGTCTGACACCCTTTCTTATAGGTATTTTACTGCTTTCCGTATGAAGGATGATGCTAGCTGTGGACTCATTGTAAATATCCTCTAGTATTCTTACATAATGCTCATCTACCCCCTGGTTTCATAATGCCTGAATGACTGCTGAGGTTTCCACCTTGTCAAATGCTTCCTTGTAATCTATGACGGCTATATATAGGGGTTCAGTATACTTCCCGTACTTCTCTATCACCGGATTGATCCGCTTTTGTATCGGCACATAAATAATCTTCTTTCCACGTCTGTGTATGTATGTCAGGCACTTCTTGGCGCTTGTGCGCACCTCGTCGCGGTGGCGCAGCGGCTAAGCCTCTAAGCCGCTATTAGCAGCTGGGCTTCTGAGCGCGAGGTCGCGAGTTCGTTTCCGGCCGCGGTGGTCGGTTTTTAGACGAAGGCGAAAAGCGGAAAACCCCGTGTGTCGAGATTTCGGCGCACGTCAAAGATGCCCAGGTGGTCAAAATTATTATGGAGCCCACCATTACGGCGCTTCATAGCCCACGCGCGCTCAGGCGCGTTATACCACAAAATAAATCAAATCAGAGCTCGTGCGTCCAATGTCAGAAACCCAACTGGACATCCATTAAAAGTCTATTGCGATTTCTATATTTCTAGGCCTATATCGGCACGGAGTTTATTTATAGTGGATTACCGGTTCTTGCCCGACTGTTCTCAATGACCTACCTAATTACAACTAAGTAGAAAAAAGTCCGTTACAGTGCTGGTCCTAGTACTGCAGGTTGGTTTGTTTTCATCTCTCTCCCCCTCCTTGCACCTCATCATAACACGGTATTTCAGTCCACATGCTTCTAATTTTTGGCTCAGTCCACCTGTCATCCGTTTTTTTTCAGTGGTATTTCTATTCAGAGTGCTGTCGCCACGGTACGCCTAGTCAGAACTGCGCTTTCAGAGACGACATTAAAAGGTCTAACTACAAGCTATAGCCCACTCCTGTTCTTCTGAGCCTGTTCCATCCAAATTGATTTTGATTGCACTTAGTCTACCATTTCAAGGTGTTTTTGGTGCTGGAGGAGCGAACTAAGATGGTTCGAGATGTATCGCACAATAGCGCCGGCTGAATAATGAGTTCTGCCGAAGGGTCAGCTTTGGTCACGCAGTAGTCCTCTCGGGCCATTCGGGACAGAGGGTACGCAAGCTGCGTAACACAGTCAGTGATTGTACCCTCCCAACTCCTCATTCGGGGCCTCACTTTCACCGCTGAACCCCCCCCCTCCCCGTCCCCCCCCCAAGCACGGGAAACAAAAATACCTTAACATAAATACCCTAGAAAGTGGAGGCAAAATCGCCCCCCGGTAGCGTCTATTCTGGAGGTCGTGGGTTCGGATCCCACCTGGCGGGCATTTTTACCCACTTTCTTTCTTTCTTTCCAAATTCTTGATCTGTTTCAATGACCTACCACATCCTCCCCTTTGCTTTCCGAGGTTTTCTTGACTGCCAACGCTTATTAACTGTCTTATTTCACCGAGCCCCTCATTTCCCATTTTCTGATTCGCTATAAAATATATATATATATATATATATATATATATATATATATATATATATATATATATATAATATATATATATATATATATATGCAATTAAATCGATAAAGCAATATCTTGTTCTTATTTGCTTATTATTTATTTTCCAGCCTTCAGTTTGCTGATCGGGTACGCCTCATGAAACTGTTTCTTTTTCTAATTCCGGTAATTATATCCTTTGCCACTGACCAGCTAAATCCCGTCACCAGCAAATAAAAAAAATAAAGAAACTCTAGTAAAGGAGGGAAGGCGGTTTACTCTCGGCATTTCTGAAGACAGCCCTGAGAACTCGCTGCGTCAAGGCCCATGCATATGCTCGCGGGAAGATTGCTTGCCAGCGCCGTCGCTTTTCTTAATATACGCTTCAGCTTTCAAACCCGGTCGTACGGTCATTGCGAACGCTCTTTTTTATCATAGGGTCTTTTTTATCCCCACACATGCCCCCTTTTTGCCTCGGTGCATTTCTTGACTAGGCGGAGGAACACCATCGGCGAGGCACGAAGCCAAGGTCAATTTTATTTTCGCCCGTTCGTTATTGCGCATAGCCGAAGCCTTGCTGCGATGCTTCGACCGATAGCGGCCTTCAAGAAAGACCGAACCCGATAGTACCACTTTTTAAGTATCACCTCTTGCTTTGAGCTTTCGGCGATGAGCGATGGCTTTCTTCTGTGACATAATTGTATAGAAGCACCGGGAAAGCGCTGAGAATGTTGTGGTCGTCTAGACCGGTTATTTTTCGCGCCAGCTTCATGTCTAGAACAGACGGTCTATAGGGGTCATATAGCTTTGACTTGGAAATGCTCCACGTGTCCCGTAACGTGCGTCGAATTGATAAGATCTCCAAGAGCCAGCCGTTTAATATGCCTCATGTTCTACCGGTCCTGCGGGGGTATATAAACACTGGTAGGTGCGAGGCTAAAAGTAAAAATAGGCGTACTTCAAATACAACTGAATACTAAGAAAAACACTCAAATGCACCTATACAGTGCTCTCTTGTTAAAGGGAAGGTGAAGCGGTTTTAGAATTAAAATAAAAGTTGACTAGCAGCAAGTACACATTGAATAGTTCCCGTGTACGAAATATGTTCGCACTACATCCAATAGAAGCGGCGCAATGCGCAGACAAAAGTAGCCCGACGCCCCCCCCCATCTCGCCGCGCGATGCCGGAAGACCGAAGAGCGCGGGCGAAAACCGGCTGAAAAACGTCATACCTGGACTTCCGGCCGGGTCAGCCGCCTCTGCCATGCTCTTTTCGCCGTGTTTCCTTGTGAATGATACTTGTCGTTGTTGGGGTTGATAGCACTTTTATGTACAATTTTCGTGTTCAAAAAGTATGCACGAACGCCAACGAGGCATGCGTTACCATGCAGTATTCCTAAGCAGGATAATGCCACGCCGGGATGCTTGATAACATACGGAAGCGACAGCCGAGGTGGCTGTGCTTGATGACAGAGAATATACTACTTACGTTAAATACTTTGTAAAGCGCTCCAATGCATTTTCTTTTCTTTTTTTTTTTTGATGCGACGGACGTGAATGTTCACATCAGATTCTAGATTTAGGAAGGATGGGAATACTGCTGTACTTTGACCGGGGGTGTTTCGTTCCGTTCCAGAAACAGGCACATTTGTTCAGGGAATACCTGTTTCGTCAAACGCGTCGGTTTTCTTTCCTTATGGGCTTACAACAGCGTTCAAAAACCCTTTTCTGGCGAAACTAAACAAGGGGCCAATCCTGACAGAAGTTCTCTCCAGGTTAAAAGGTAAAATGTATTCCCACAAAGTAACAGAACCAAGACCACCATATTACTTATTTTGCAAGTATACATGCCATGATAAGGTAATATTTGTCTGGAATGAAAAAACCCGCTCCGAACCACCACCGTGCCATAATTTGTGTTGACTGCGGGGGCCTAATTCTTTGTTCGCGCCAGCTTCATGTCTAGAACAGACGGTCTATAAGGGTCATGTAGCTTTGACTTGGAAATGCTCCACGTGTCCCGTAACGTGCCTCGAATTGATAAGATCTCCAAGAGCCAGCTGTTTAATAGTGCCTCATGTTCTACCGGTCCTGCGGGCGGTATATAAACATCGAGGACGTGATCGGATAAGGCTTCAATAGGCAGCAGATACAGCCAAAGGTAAGCACGGTTTCTCCTCCGTGATTGCAATGTTTATGAGCCCGATGAACAAGCGCTTTTTGCTTTCATAAGAAAAGCAATATTCGAGTAATCATTTTAGATAGAAACCATAGAATGTGGATATATATTTACGCAAGTAGCAATAAAGAGAATCATTTAAACGCGCGACAAAAAACAATAAAGGGCTGTGGTGAAGTTTGAAACTTTTTTGATTTATCTTTAGGTAGACATTTGTACGAAAGTGTTTCTCTCTGTACACGGCTTCTTGATAAGAAATAAAAAAAGGTGCAAACTGACGCAACAGCCCTTCAATCCCTAATTTAGAGTTGATTTACAATTTACCTTATTCCTACTTATCAAAAATGAATGCATTTTATGGGGCTGCAAAAATAGTCATATTACCATAGTGTCCTTGACTTTTAATCTCCACTTATCAAGTTCAACATCGTGGTATGTAAAACGTGACTTTTCTTTCTAAAATGTTCAAGGTCTAGAGTTGTGTAAGTCCGCTTCGTGTTTCGGGCTGAAGGTCCGCGTATGGCGACGGTATTTCTAGATTTACTTGTGATAAAACGGCCGGTTACTCGAATCGACCGAAGACGGCGAATAGCATAAAGGACCGTTTACACTTGGCAGGAGAAAGAAACCATACTTATTCATAGTGAGCGCATCAGTGTCTCAAAGGGTCTTCCAAAATTTCAGATGAATATCTCCACCGAAGAAAAGTAAATCAGGATGCAACCGTACCATACGACAATAATACGGCGCGGCGGCAACGTATACACTCCCGCAATTAGACAATGCTCACGAAATGACGTGCAACGATACAGGAAAGCTCTTAATGAGATATTCACTGTATTAAACTAAGAGATCTCGCACATATAGGCAGCTTAAGAGTATGGCCTTGGCTAATTTGTGCCTAGTTATATATATCATACACCGTTCATGTAGTAAAACCCTGTTACCTCACAGATATTTCTCGTGAGATTTTGTTTTCGAGATATGGTTCTCAAGGTTCTAACCAGGATATTTTCTGCATCCTTTAGAAAACAAAATAGTGACATAAGGAAGAATTTACATGGGAACGAGTTATTTTTCCCGAGCGTAACCGGATGCTTCAGTTGCAGCACTACAAGCCGAAATCCTCATTGCAGTTCAAAAGAGCGGTGTGAGAGGAGAACAAAAGAGGGGGGAGGGGGTGTAGCACTCCTTTGTCCAAGTAGTGGCTGGCACAGTTTAATAATTGTTAGCGTAAAATGCGAAACGACGAACAATAAGGAAGCTAATTGATTGATTGATTGATTGTGAGGTTCAACGCGCCGACGCTACACAGGCGATGAGGCGCTCCGTAGTGGAGGGCTCCGGGTCAACTTTGACCAGCTGGGATCTTTAACGTTTGCCGGAATCTCGAACACACGGGCGTTTCGCTTTTCGCCTCCACCGGAAGAAGCGGCCGCCGCGCCCGAGAATCGTAGCAGGAAGCTAATGCCGAAAGGAATTTTTGACTTCCGTTTGCCTTGGGAGCATTCTTCTAAGCAAAGATGATAATGCTAAATTGATTTGACTACATTTTGCGGTAAACACGGGGTTATCCAGGAACACGGTTTGTTTGGGGTACGTTTTCCTCATCAGAAATGAGAATGCCAGTTGATTTGAGACATTTTGAGGTAGGCAGATGGTTTTTGGAACACAAAAATGCCTGCCGCGTTCCTAGCTTTGCTTTAATATACTTGCCGTAACGCCGCTAAAAGAATGTGTGCATTAGGGACCTAAGCTCTCCCTGTACAAGCAGCAGCGACGCCCGTTCCTGCCAGGTTTGTGAAAGCGTTCTGTGCGTTCTGCCTCCTATATTACTCCAAATCCTAGCAGTTTAATCATCTTTATAAATGTTCGTTCAAAACTGTCTACAAAAGAAAAAAACGTTCCGCCAAAACACAGCCAATTTACAATTGGGCTTTTTTCAAATTTGCTTCCCGAATTTGCTTCAAACAGAAAGGGAATGCATTTTGATTCACCCACTATCTTTTTAATAGCAGACAAATCACTCGTGTGTGCTTCTACGTGGACTTTTTTCACAATACAAGGGGCACTACCTTAGGATTTCAAAACGGGAAAGTCATGTTAACGCGGTGATTGCGAGTGGCAGTGCTCGACGGAGAGGGAGTGCCGTTTGATTGTTTTCTCTTACCTTTTTAATTTTTAGCGATGCTAGTATTTCCTCGGCTACCTAAACCAGGAAATTTCGGTCTGCCTGTCTAATTCTGTCTGACGCTCGATTCAGCCGGACGAACAATGAGAGATTAGTTGAACCAGTATGGATGGGTGGCATGGCTTTCACACGACCACATCATTCAGCGCAAAAAACAAACAAACAAAAAAAAACAGATACTTTTGAGGCAAAATGCAAGTGCATACACGATATTACATACAACTGTTTATTAGGAATACATGCTAGACTAGTTGCTGCTATAGGAAGTAACAATTTTGCTTTCAAAGATGGTGCCGAGAACAGGCTAGATATAAGCATGCTCTAGAAGATTTCGCGTCATGCCATTTCAAGCGCACATTCAAAAGAGGGAAAAGGATGTCTGCTGTTTCTAAAGATAGCACGCGAGCATAATGAACGCGGGGCAATTAAACTGAATTAAAGAAGCATGATTTGCATTTATCATAGGAGAAGTGAGAGAAATGAAGAAAGGGGAGAAAGGTTGGAAGATAGGGAAGGCAGTTTAACGTTTTTCGACAACGTGTACAGAAAAACATCCAGATGGAGCGATGTGTTACCTGTTTGGTTAGTTTATCCAGCACTTTGGACTAAATGGTTGCCCTTTGTGTTTGGAGACCTCGCGTTGTTCAGCTCGACGAGCGCTGTGTTGAGTGTCGACATTATTCCAAGTACTTGGGTCATCCACTGCCTGAAACTATTGTGAAATGATAAAGCCCTAAGTGCCGAAAAATTGCACAAATACGAGGAAACAAGAGGCCATCAGCCACCATATAGATTCGCTAACGTCCTTTCCAATCGGTCATGCCGTCCGCATTTTGTGCGGCTACTGTGTTCGAGATTACCCATATACTAGCCACTGTGCCTTGCGTGGTCGATCATCCAGCCGCTTATAGTTTCGAAGTAGTCGCAGTGGTTGTTAGTGAAGCGACGGCGAAGTGAACAGCGGCAGAGCATGCGCTTGGAACGCTCCCGCCGGCATGCACCAGCGGTGGTTGCCTGCGAACGGTATATCTCGCTCGCCGGGTGATCTCCCGCTCTGTAACATTCGGGGAAAAAGTTCACTTCTACCGGTGCCATTGCACGAGATGGGGCTCCGATCTCTTTCACCAGACACTCATTTCAAGCAAGCCTACACACAAATCTTATACCATCATCGCCAGCAGCACCCCCTTTACCGCCAACTTCACCCATCAGTGAACATATTTGGCGCAAGTTCAAGCACCGACAGAGTACAGCCTGACCATTTTACATCGTATTTCAACGAAACCTCGCACTACAAGTGCGCAGCTTGCAACATACCAAAGAACACCTGTCACCTCGTATGGAAGTGCGTTCAACATCCCCACCCACTCCCATTCTGATCCATTCACAGTTTGGTGATCAGCAGTTGGGGATATTTTGAGCGCGGGTTGTGTCAGCCTTGAAGGAACCTGAGTGGAGGCAACTACCCACGGTACTTCCCCCCATTTTGTCAACGACAAAGAGAAAATATTGTTGCGCCCCCTCGTTGTACTTCCTCATTCCTTACTGTCAAAGAATAATTCGAACTGCTGGTTTAAGCCTATTACGAGACATTTTTATGCGTGTTTATACTGTTTTACTTGTACTAGCATGTCTTTCTCTTGGGTATTTTCCTGTGTACTTAATTATGTATCTGTACTGCGTCCCGATATATTTTGTTTATTATAGACTACTTGGCTACCATTGCAAGCCAGGGGCCAACAAATCCTGCATAAAGCCTGTCTTCGTATTTTGAGTGGTTTTTGAGTGGTATTTTGAATAAATCTGTGCATGTCCTCTCACGCCTATCCCAGTGGTTTATAGCCGCACAGATGCAATTGCAAAACTGCTAATGCACTCAATAAGTTTAGTCAGTTATCAAGTTCCATCAAGCAATGAAGAAATCCCCAATTTAAAATGTATAATAAAATAACACCAGCGGAAGTGCCCATTCCTGGCAGCTGAGGTCGCTGCTCTTGCTCTGCGCTGGTGTCACGCTTCGCTGCTTGACAGATAAGGGACCTAATTTTGAAAACGTGGCGTTGTCACTCTGAGCTTTGGCCTGTGATGAGAAGAGTGTAATCCGATAATTTCTATACCGATTACACCACCTGCAATCCTACAGAGTGTTGTAAAAGCTCCTCAGGATTCTTCAATTTGTTCTCTTTCACCGCACAATTTCAGCACGCACCATGATTACGGCAAGGATCCTGTGGGTCGGCCTGCTGGTTTTGGCCCTTGTTTGCACTGTCGCTACGGCACAAGGCTTCGGAGGTGGGAACCGTGGACGTCCGTTGACCGGCAGTGGTGGACGTCCATATCCCGGTGGCGGTACTGGCGGCCTACATGGTGGCGGCGTACATGGTGGCGGCCTACATGGTGGTGGCCTACATGGTGGCGGCGTACATGGTGGCGGCGGACATGGCGGTGGCGTACATGGCGGTGGTGGAGGACGTCCATTTCCCGGCGGCAGCGGACATGGCGGTGGCGTACATGGCGGTGGTGGAGGACGTCCATTTCCCGGCGGCAGCGGACATGGCGGCGGACGACCATTCCACTCCAGTGGAGGACAAGGGGGCGGCCGTCCGTTTGGCAGATGAGGTGGAGAGCGTGGTCCGTTCAAACGCAATCCTGCCCGCATCCCACTACTAGTCGTTACGTTTGGTTGACGCGGTGCTATGCAGCTTTACAGTAACTGCGGTCACGTGATGTATAAACAGAACGTGTATGTTACGAGAGAGCAGCTACCAACTGGCCTGCCTAATAAATCATGACAGCCATGGCTTACACGCGAAAATTTCTTACTTCGTCAATTTTTCGTCTCTCTCCAAAGAGTGCGTGCCTCCGTTGCGAATTGTTCGCATCCGCAGGTAAGTTTCGTCTTCTTTGGTTGCGGTGCATGCAACTGCTTTGGTACGCAACGCGGACAAAGAACGACGACACTTGTGAGTTTTTTTTTGTTTTAAAATGCACACCATTTACGTTACACAATAATGGACGTACGGAGATAGATCGGGCAGACATTGACACTTATTGACGACAAAAAATTCATTATATAACAGCTGCTACAGCGACAGAAAAATAACAAAATTACGTTGACAATCTCAGCCAGTTAACTAAAGGCGTCACTTTCATTTTCGCATTTGCAGACGTGGGAGGGCCTGACGGGAATACAGCAATAAACACGAATGACGTTTCCCGCAAAGATTTACTGTCACCTCTGGGTTTTCCTTAGTAGACCAATTATAAATGATTTAGATAACCACAATCGGAGAAGTTCGGGCGTACTTCGACTAGCGTTGGTGTACACATAACACGAGTTGCGCAATAGTTGTGCAATAGCGGGAAGGCAAAATGCCAGGAATCCAAAGTTGTCCACAAGTACTGCGGATTAAACGCTGACTTTTATTGCACTTCCACCCCCCCCCCCCCCCCATTGTATTTCGTTCTAGTTTTGTTGACTAATTGATGGTTACGCCCCGTAGATGACGGCTACCGATATAACCGTGCGGGATTGAATAAAAGCGGCGGAAGGCATTGCAGCGGTTTAACACGGTTTCTGTTAGCTGGGCTTCAGTACTAGACGAGCAAGTAAGGAATAGGTGGACACTTGATTGACTCACACAATGAGGGAATTTCATGTGAAGCCACACATATGCATAGGCAATAACGAATGACCAATAAGCGAAATAAATAAAGCAAATGAGGAAAAACCCAGCGGTCTGAACAAAAAGAACAGGAAGTCACGTCAAGACGGCCTATCGACTTGCTACTCAAAAGGATGTACGAGCTGATTGCTACATGTCACCAGTTATAAATGATTTAGGTAACCACAATCGGAGAAGTTCCGGCGTACTTCGACTGGCGTTGGTGTACACAGAACACGAGCTGCGCAATAGTTGCGCAATAGCGGGAAGGCAAAATGCCAGGAATCCAAAGTTGTCCAGAAGTACTCCGGATTCAGCACTGCCTTTTTAAGGGGGGGGGGGAGAAGTACTCCCCCCCCCCTTGTATTTCGTCCTATTTGGGTCGGCAAAGTCTGGAAAATCCCACGCTCATTTTGCTTGGTATTTTGTCCTGTACATGTGGGGGTGAGGCTACGACATGGGAACAGGCAGCGCATGACGAGTCGGTTGTTCCCTTATTACCGGATTACCCGATTCTAACGCGCCCCCGATTCTAACGCGCACCCGATTTTCCTGACACAAAAAAACGAAACAACTTGCATCTCTGGTTGTAACGCACTCGGAAAAGTGTGAGCAAGAAAAACGAATGCAAGAGAAACGGGTGATTTATTTCCCGAGGCAATCTCACTCATCTCTCTCGTCGTCGCTCTGCGCTGACCACAACATCTCGTCCTCGGTGCCGTCAAGCACGTTCGCGATGCCACACTTCTGAACTAAAGTTCAACCATGGTCGATGGGATCGTAGCCCACGCCTCCCACGCCCATCCCGCGAGCTTCTCCAGAGGCGCACGCTTCAGGCGACCGCTCGTTTTGAACGCGTGAGAGCCGCTGCTGCCATTGCTGTTATCAAGCGCGGAAGTGGAACGATTTGACGATTTGTGTGAACGCCGATAGAAAAGCCTAGGCGCCTATGCTTCCTTCGTCGGAAAAGTCGTTGCTAAAAGCTTTAGCGCCATCTTGACATGGTGATGGCGATGGGTGGGAGACGAAATTTCCGCTGTTTCGGTTTCGGTTTCGTATCCGATTCTAACGCGCATGCAATTTTTCGACCTATTTTTCCGTAAAAAAAGTGCGCGTTAGAATCGGGTAAGTACGGTAGGTTCCTTCATTTGTTGATTGACTCTAGGGTTTAACGCGTCGATGATTCACCGCTTTTCACAGGTGATGAGCCGTGCCGCAGTGGAGGGCTCCGGATTAATTTTGACCACCGAGGGATCTTTAAACTGCGCCGAAATCGCAAACACGCACGATTTTGCAGTTCGCCTCGATCAGAAAAGCGACCGCCGCGGCCGGGAATCGAACCCGTGTGCTTGTGCTCGGTTCTTTCAGTTGTGTTGGAGGGGTCTTTCACCTAGGCGGCGTCGAAACATGGCGCGTACTGTATCTTAGCCGTTATTTCAGGCTCTTTACGACGTTGCACTGCGGTAGCGCCCTTCCGGCACAGACAAGAAACATTTGTGTACTGGTGGAAATATCGGTACGTGGCACATAAAAAGAACTACCTGCTTTCCTCGGATGCATGATGGATACCGCTACCTCTAATGGGGGCTTGTAAGGACACGTCGAACCTCTGCCCAGAAGCCACGTTATTACGTGAGGGTGATAAATACACTGTTCAAGAGGAAGTTTTCGCAGTATAGGTCTTTTATGGGGAATCGACTTTGTGTGCGTCATTGTATACATGTACCACGGCAATAATTATATGTCTTGCCCCGCTCCGTCTGTGTAAGGACTTGGAAATCGAGGACATCAAACACGTTCCACACTAATTAAAGCTTAGGCAACCAGAAGACAAATGGCTTGGCCTTATCGCGACCGGTGATGTCAGGAAGTTTTTGGAGGTGAAGTACGGACAACCGCCGCGTGGCATGACCTTTATTAACGATGCTGATGAAGTAAGCAGCGGAAATAACTTTGCCGACTCTTTAACATCGCACTACAATGAATGCCCAGAGTTTACAAAAGAAACGACCGGCGCGGTTCACGAATGAATACTGTTCGAACTGCAGCGTCTCTTGCGGCCATGGCACTGATTTTTACCCCCGGAGTTTACACGTATTCGCAGAAGAGAGACAGAGAAAATTAAGAAAACTCTTACCTTCCACTGGCCAACACAAAGCAGGTGGGATATTACGGTGGAGTACTTTAAAACTCAGCATGATACCATAATTAGACACAAAAATTTTTTACAACTGTGCAATAGGCATTGTTATTCAAGAATTGAAACCAACAAAAGGTGATTTAGAAAAATTGGAAGTTGGTCGTGTTAGTATAGAGAGATGGTGAATGATGCGGTACAAAAACGAGGACAAGCAAGTACACAGGACGAAGCAGTTTCATATACCTTGATTACAAAAAGCGAACCCCGTATCTGGTAGTTGGACAGATAGCTGGCTGACAAAATGATTTTTGTTTCTTCTTTATACACAATGTTTGAATTATTTCTGTTGTGTCCCGTTTTTGTTCACGAGAAGTACGCGTGTCAGGGCGATTTCAACGCGACAGGGAATCCTTGCGGTCCATTACGAAAATGCCATATATGGCCCATATATAAATTATATGTGGCCATATATAGCTATATATGTGTTCATATCAGGCTATAACTTGCCATATATGGGGGCAAATAGGGCCATATATGGTGTGGTCAGCCCATATATGGCGCCAAATATGGCCATATATGGCCCCACGTGGAGCCATATATGGCGCGTCTAACCCATATATGGCTTCAATTGCATCCACATATGGTGCCAAGTACAACCGTATATGGCCTGGTCAACCCATATATGGCGCCTTCTACATCCATATATGGGGCTACGTTCTTCGTTATACAGGGTGTCCCAGCTATAGTGCACAAAGATTTAAAAAAAGAGCAATGGCGTTACTCAAAGAATACATAGTGCACAATGTTTGCAGTACCGTGGAGAAGCAGACAGTAATTTTTTTGTTAATGATACTTAACTAATTAATTGTAATTAATTACCTATCTCGAGAATTACTGTCCTAATCACTGAAGTGTCAATGAGGAACTTGTAGGTACCCACGAGGGGCATCTAACTGCGGTATTTTCACCGACGAACTAATTGCCTACTTATTTATTATGACTGACAAAGAAACCCGCGAAATATGAAAATACCACGTGAAGGAGCTTCCGCGCGCATTGTAAAGCAGCATCCCCATATAAGCTGATTGCAAGCAACTGTTTCCCTTGTCACCTGCCCGAAGAGACAGCGGATCACCTTGATAATGGAATGCATGGAAGGAGCAGCAACAGCAAGATTTGCGGGGCGCGTGTGCAGATAAGGCACAAACTCGGTCGCGATTTCTTCTGTCTTTCTTTTGTTTATTTAATTCTGGCTAACTCAGAGGCCGCCTGTTTGAGGGCGTTGCTTTACGATGCGCGCGGAGGCGCCGTCACGTGGTATTTTTCGTATTTCGCGGGTTTTTTTATCAGTCAGAATAAATGAGTACGCAATTGGTTCGCCGCTGAAAATACCACAGTTAGATGCCCCTCGTGGGTACCTGCAAGTGCCTCATTGACACTTTAGTGATTAGGACAGTACTTCTCGAGTTAGAAAATTAATTACAATTAATTAGTTAGTCTCATTACCAAAAAAATGCTGCCCACTTCTTCACAGTACTGCGAACATTATGCACTAGGTTTTCTTCGAGTTACGCCATTACTTTTTTTTAATCTTGGTGCATGATATCTGGAACACCCTGTATGGCTTGAACAGCTATATGACACAATCAGATTTATGTTTTACACTAAATGCAGCCAGATATGCGATCAGTTACTGATATATACAATTGATTAACGCAGTTCCAAAGTAATATATATGCAATTCTCCAACTATTTAATTAACAATCACAGGAATATGAATTCCCTGTCAATATAAATTCTCCGAAAACACTTTCTCTTAATTACCCAGTTACGTTGCTGATAGTTTTTCTACTATATAGAGATCTTTCCTTGCGTACTTCAAAACTGCAATTATATTTAATGCAGCTGCCTTAGTTCTTTATTTGTCATATATGCAACAGCGCCACAGTTTTTATTCTTTCTTTTTCAACACAGCATTTATGTACAGCATCGTTCAATAGCTGGTTATGCCTGCTGTGAAAAACATTTCGCAGTTAACAGCCTTAATTAGTTACGAGAAAAAGATATTTTCAGTATAAAAATTAGTGGTGGCATTTGAAGCTTGAAACCTGTTTATTAATCGGAGCGCTCTCGCGTGTAGGTTTAAAATTGCGTTCAGTAGACAAAGAGAATGTCAAAAGAGAATCACACTCTGGCCTAGAACTCTTCCCGTACCCGCCGCGGTGGCTCAGTGGCTAAGGCGTTGCGCTGCTGAGCACGAGGTCGCGTGTTCGATTCCTGGCCGCTGCGGCCGCTTTTCTGATGGAGGCGAAAAGCAAAAACGCCCGTGTGTACGAGATTTCGGCGCACGATAAAGATCCCCAGGTGGTCAAAATTAATCCGGAGCCCTCCACTACGGCGCGCCTCATCGCCTGCGTTGCGTCGGCGCGTTAAACCCCACAATCAATCAATCAAGAACTCTTCCCGTGTGTACGAGATTTCGGCGCACGTTAAAGATCCCTAGGTGGTCAAAATTAATCCGGAGCCCTCCAGTACGGCGCGCATTATCGCCTGCGTTGCGTCGGCGCGTTTAACACTACAATCAATCAATCTAGAATTCTTCTGCTATCGTGATTTTTTTTCCAGTTTGAGAAAGATATGGTGTTCTTCCACATAAAATCATTGCCTCTCAATAAATATCTCTTTTAAGTAGTGATGTGTCATATTGCACTACTTTATTGCCATTGTGAAAGCATTTGTGAATTGCTTTCACAGCTAACGAGATGGCATTTGGGTAGAACCGCTCAATTTGTCCTCCAATAATGCTCCGTGCCGGTGCGCACCGCCGCGGGGCACTGTACAACGCTCCGGATTTGGGGGCAAGCCTGGTGCATGTTTATCGAGGACGCTACACAGTGACGCAACTCGATCGGTTAGCGATAGCTAGAGCACGGCGCCGAAGCGGCGCCGCCTGCTGCGCCTACCCAATATCGCGGTCGCTACCTACAGCATGACGTGCGTGGCGCGTGATTCAGATCATTCAAACAGCCCTACAGCGCATGGCACCTTGAAAGAAAATGGACCTTTTCCAGCAGCGATGGGAGCATGTGGGCTGCCGGTCCGCCATTCCTGGAAGGCGTCTCCCGCAAAGTAAACAAAGAACACTCCTCAGCTTTCCGCTTGGGGAGCGGCTATGCTGTCCAGCCTTGCACGTTTTTCTTTTTTCTCTTTCGGCAGCTCGCGGTGGGGTCGTAGGGTCGTAGGAACACCGATTGGAAAGGGAGAAAGGCTTTGTGCAGGTGCACCCTTTCCACTCGCGCTAAGCAGCCCCGCGGAGGCGATCACCCCTCTTGTCACTGCGACTTCTTGGAATCACACGTTGGGCTGCAGGATACCCCCTCTGCATCGCACATTCCGCATTCCCCAGCGTGTCTTTTTCCACGTGCGCGTCTTCGCCGTCCAGTCGCTCGTTTTCTGTGTGTTTCTGTGAGTGTTTCCGCGTCTGCAAATTTTGGCAATGTCAAAGTAAGTACGCTTAGATGCCGTGCAAGTGCTGTGTACAACGATACCGCGGCGACTACACCGCGGACACGAAGGTACACGTGTTCACGTTCCCGAGGGAAGAAAGACTGAGAAATGCATGGATACACGCGGTGCCGCGAGAAAGCCTCACCGAGAATTCCATGGTAAGCTTTTTTTTTCATTTTGGTATAGAATTGCGCTTTCATTTCAAGAGGACACACGTGCACGTGTAACTG
Organism: Haemaphysalis longicornis; assembly: GCA_013339765.2. Taxonomy (NCBI): domain Eukaryota; kingdom Metazoa; phylum Arthropoda; class Arachnida; order Ixodida; family Ixodidae; genus Haemaphysalis; species Haemaphysalis longicornis. The sequence goes on from CM023451.1 coordinate 40,014,590, forward strand.
GCTCCCAAGCCGCACTTTTGAATGACAAGCACCGAAGGCTTTGCTTATTGGAGGTAATATGTTTTCTAGGTATGCGAGCTTCACTTCGCGGATGCGGATATTATCCGTGTAGCCACGCATACAGATCAAGCCACTGGCCTACGCTGTCGCGGGTACAACAAGTGTACTCCAACAACTGCTGTCCGAGCCTCGACCGGTATAAACACGCTAGAACCAGCGGAACCGGCGTGTGGTTCGAGAACCGCTTAACCTGGGTGGTGCGTCTGATGCGTTCTTACACTCGATGCTTTACGCTTCCGAATTCTCTCGAAAAGTTTCCGCGGCAACCCTACTTTTTTTTAATAGAAGCGCTGTTTTACAGCTCACCCTCTCCGTCCCCCTCCTCCGCTGAAGAAAATCGTATTAACGTAAGGGCTTCTTGGTAATTTGTCGTGCGCGTACATACGTGTTGAGGTTGCAGCTAATGCGTTTCCAAAAGTTGTAAGGGTGGTAGCGCTCAGTTTTCTTCAGAGCTGTTAACCTGGACACTGTGTTTCCCTGTTTTACCGCCTTTTCCTGCATCTATTTTTCAAAAACTTAGTGCGGGCCACTAGTTCGGTGGAGGTACAGTCGAATGCTTTATGTCAGTAAACACGGGAGCGCGTGCCGCTCAATACATGCACAGGACTTTGTTGGGAGCTGACGCGCCCTCGCAGTTTGCGCACTTCGTGGGCGCACTCCCTGAAACCGCTTTATCGCGCGGCTGCCTGCTGCATTAGTTACGTCGCGGAAGATAACGCATTTTTATCACTCAGTAGGGCAGTGAAAGTAACATTTTAATTTATGCATTCGCTGGGTAATTGACCGGAACATGAGCACGTGAAAGAACAACAGCATCCGCTTGTTTGGCAAAACAGGTTTGCGGTCTCATTTATTTGAAGGATGCGGTCTTTATCCGGTGGCTTTTCACAGCTCGGATTAGGATGAAGTTTTTCACGGTGTCCACGCACAAAAGGGCGTTTTCTACTTGTGTGCTGTTTCGGACGTCGGTAGTTTTTTCAAGTTTCTTTAAAATAATGTCTTATCTTAAATTTTTTTTATCCGTGCTAGCCAATATTGCTTTATTACAGCCGATATAGCACACGGCTTAATGTTTTAGTTTTGTTATAAAAGAATGTGCCACTGAATTGGGAGCGTGACCAAACAAAGTTCGTATTAAGTTTGCTGTAGCTGATAATTCGCTATATTAGCGTTCGTTATAGCGTCGTTCATCTGTACTCCACTGAAAATTTAAATATAGCTTACGCATCTTAACAAAATAATATCCACGGGGCTTTCACTTACACTTAAAAGAAAAATCGGTGAATGTAAATGCATGTTGATGACATCTTAGTAGCACTATCGCCATGTCACATCTGCCCGAGAAATGTGCCCCTTGCATGAGCATGCTCTCCTGCTGAATGTGGTTAATGAATTTTCGCTCATTTCTGTTTGTTGTTTTCGGTATTAGCACTACAGTGGCGTTGAATAATGAGGTGCTTTTTTGGCCTCATCGCATTCTCCAGAAAGGGTTTAAAAGCCAAATGTTTGCACATTCCAGCCATCCAGCAGACACCTCTCCATGCAGGAATTGATGCCATTTTGGGCCGCTTTTTTTCTTATCAACATAAGCAGAAAAAATGTTCTGTGGGCTGCAATGTGCATTTACATTTGACGAAGTGAATAGCTGAAGTGTATTTGTTTAAACCTCAAGCTGCATTGTCAAAATAAGAGTTCTCGATGTAAACAAATAAAATTTATTTTGTAAAAGTTGCATAAAGGTTTTAACATGGACTATGGTGACAAAATTGCAAGCAATTACCTTTCAGCATCACTAATAACAATTGCGTTCTGTATCCTGTTGTGAAGTATGTAAGGCAGAATAAAAGTATTAGCAAGGGGAGAATTGGTTCAGGCCCTCTAATTATTTGAGGACGTGACAATAGTTTTTACGAAATTTATTTTCAGGAATAATGAAAAAAGAACTTGGACATTGACTAATGATAACTCTATTTGTTTCATTTCATTTGCAAGATTTAGTGAAGCCACAGCTAGATACAAGAGGTAAAAATAAATAAATGCAGTGAGAAACTTGTGCTTCCATCAAAGGGGCCAAGCTGGCCAAGAAGAATGCAGCCACTGACCCATCGCCACAACAAAGCAACCTGCAACCAGCTTAATTCGCATGCACGCACATCATTTTTGTAATAAAATGTGGAAGGTATGTCATGAAGTGTTTGTCAGCATTTAGGGTGCAGCATTAATTGCTGCTGTTAACTGAAGTTCATTATATATGCTATCACGTGGTCATAAACTCAATCCATATATAGCCATATATGATGTTAGGCCGCCATATATGGCTTACCCATGTATGGCCTCGCCCATATATGGCCACGTCAGGAATTGGGCATATAAGGCCATATATGGCCTACATCCATATATGGCCATGTCAGGAATTGGCATATATGGCCCCATATGGTACACCCATATATGGCCACATATGCCCAATTCCTGACGTGGCCATATATGGCAATTTTTATATATGGCCATATATAGCATTTTCGTAAGGGGTGCAAGGCTAAGTGAGATTAGGCGCCCCTTCTAACGAGATACGATATTCGCAAAGGAGAACGTTCAGGCAACGGCTAGTCTGGCCGGCGTATTTGCTTCCACAAGTAGAAGGGGAAAGCAAGAATGTGTTTCCTGCAATTCGTGAGTTTATTACACTGGTTTACTCAATATATCGTTCCTTCCTCTTTTCTGATACATTTTGCACTGGTGGGGAATTTAAGGAATTGGTTCTGAGCTGCTAACACCCCACGCAATCCATATCTGGACGCTACTTTTTTCAACTGATGTGTAGTGTAGATAGGAATGACGGCCACCTCCTGGCCCCGGGATCCTGTTTTTCCCCAGCTCTGTGTCATGCGCTTTGCCCTGACTACCTGCCCGTCTTCGCCTGGAACGCTTTACTCACCACGAAAAAAAGTTTTCTTTCAATTATCGCCGAATTTCTGTAACCGCCGTATTTGAAATTTCAGTATACATCATGTACTCTCATGTCATACAATCTTTTTTTAAAGTTGCTTTTATTGAATCACAGACCTTTTTGCGCAAAACTTCGTCTTCCGTAATGACGCGGCGAATCTTTCAATGTCGCGTCATCTAAAATCATCATTCTGGTCTTGTGAATTATGGAAGATTATGGCTTTTATTAAATCATTCTATAACACAATCTTTAAACTCGTGTACCTGAGACTAGGTTATATTCACTGGCATTATATATTTATTTTTTATTTAAGATACCGCCAGAAACCTTACATAAGGGGATGGGGACATTCAACAAGAGAACAATCCAAACAAAGGCACCAACAAGCCTCACGAAAAAAAAATGAAATACTGGTAGGTGCGAGGCTAAAAGTAAAAATAGGCGTACTTCAAATACAACTGAATACTAAGAAAAACACTCAAATGCACCTATACAGTGCTCTCTTGTTAAAGGGAAGGTGAAGCGGTTTTAGAATTAAAATAAAAGTTGACTAGCAGCAAGTACACATTGCATAGTTCCCGTGTACGAAATATGTTCGCACTACATCCAATAGAAGCGGCGCAATGCGCAGACAAAAGTAGCCCGACGCCCCGCCCCCATCTCGCCGCGCGATGCCGGAAGACCGAAGAGCGCGGGCGAAAGCCGGCTGAAAAACGTCATACCTGGACTTCCGGCCGGGTCAGCCGCCTCTGCCATGCTCTTTTGGCCGTGTTTCCTTGTGAATGATACTTGTCGTTGTTGGGGTTGATAGCACTTATATGTACAATTTTCGTGTTCAAAAAGTATGCACGAACGTCAAACGAGGCATGCGTTACCATGCAGTATTCCTAAGCAGGATAATGCCACACCGGGATGCTTGATAACATACGGAAGCGACAGCCGAGGTGGCTGTGCTTGATGACAGAGAATATACTACGCTACGTTAGATACTTTGTAAAGCGCTCCAATGCATTTTCTTTTCTTTTTTTTTTTTTGATGCGACGGACGTGAATGTTCACATCAGATTCTAGATTTAGGAAGGATGGGGAATACTGCTGTACTTTGACCGGGGGTGTTTCGTTCCGTTCCAGAAACAGGCACATTTGTTCAGGGAATACCTGTTTCGTCAAACGCGTCGGTTTTCTTTCCTTATGGGCTTACAACAGCGTTCAAAAACCCTATTTCTGGCGAAACTAAAACAAGGGGCCAATCCTGACAGAAGTTCTCTCCAGGTTAAAAGGTAAAATGTATTCCCACAAAGTAACAGAACCAAGACCACCATATTACTTATTTTGCAAGTATACATGCCATGATAAGGTAATATTTGTCTGGAATGAAAAAAGACCGCTCCGAACCACCACCGTGCCATAATTTGTGTTGACTGCGGAGGCCTAATTCTTTGCCCAAGATTCCGTGTACCTGCATATTATAATCTGGCAAGCACTTGTTGCCGCTGAACCTCAACTGTGCGCCAATGATAGTCGTTGATATATAAAACTAACGAGACCAAAAAAATTAGGAGCGAAGAGTAAATATATACGGCCTTTGTCCGACTGGCGCGGTAAAGGCTTAAATCTAGAAATGCTGAAGCAGGCCAACGATTCATTATCACAAACGTTTCGTGATTGTTACCTAAAGTAACGTAACTACAACGTAAGTAACTGCCTTGTCCAACTGGTCTGTTAATTATAATGAGGGGGCCGTATATTGTAGCAGAATGCGCAACGCACACGTAAAAATCAAGCCCTACTAGAGCCGATAATGCTACGGAGGCACCAGTATGCTACAGTGTTTTCAGAATAAATGCATGTGAAGCAGTAAGACGCCACTCATCGAAGTGCAGCTAGCGATCGCGGAGGTGCCTTAGCGCCGCTGCCCGTGGGTTTCTGTATGGGGATGAGTAATGGGGCTGGGGTGGGCGACAAGGAACAAAGGAAATTCGGAAGCAGAGTCCGCTTGTTGGTTTATGCGTGTACCGGCAACATATGTCTCGCATATACGTTTACAGCGCATGAACGCTATTTTTTCGCGCAGTGCACACGTACATGCTTTTCGCTGGTAGATTGTTTATAAAACGCCGCTTAATCTTCAGCATAAATGGTTTCGTATATAGGAGCAAACAGTTCGGGCAGTACCTAATATTAAGATAAATATAAACCCCCTATGCTGGTTGCCTAATTCATAAAAATTTTTGCGGAGCCCTCTATCCGACGCCACAGTCACTGCTTTGGGATTGTCGGTCCTGTAAAGCAAATTTAAGCTCCAGGATAATTGAAGCAACAGCACGGGAAGTTATAAAATAAACTTGCAGTCATGTGCCAACACTAAACTGCAAGCTAAATTGCCGAAAAGGCAAGCGCCGCTGCCGTGCGATCGTTCCCCATGCTTCCGACAAGCCGCGCGGCCGAAGGGTGTCCTCCTTTGACGTCATGATGGGAGCAACCAATCATGGGCGTCAAAAGACGAAAAGCGCGCGTCTTTCAAACGGGACAGCGCGTTTTGCAAGATAAATGCCGGTTGGCCTCATGCACGCTAAAATTCAATGTGATATTCGGAGTCAGCGCGCAAGAAACTATATAAACGTGCCTCTAACTCAATTTTTTTGGAAAGCGCTTCAGCTTCCCTTAAAGGTAAAATGCAATGTCAGGGCGTATTCGTTCTTAGTATCTTTCTGATCATCTAGCAAACCACGGCCAGCTTTGTGCGCTCACCGTTCAAATTGCTGTTAACGCGCGCAAGCTACACAAATGTTCAAAGGTTCACATTAGATTGTGCGCTAACATTCTTTAAAGCTGCGAGCCTGCGGCAGCCAACAGAGAAGCCAGTTCATACAAGTGCTGGCTGACTCCGCAGCGGCATGTTAACAGGAATGACACATGTGAGAACGATAACATATAGGCGGTATTCGTTGAAAACTTTAGCGGTCAATTTCTTCGCTTGGAAACGCTGGAAACGGCCACAGACATGGCCGATGCGCCACGGACACGGCGCGGCTTGGGCCACTGCGGCCGCACGCCGAAGAAAAAAAAACACCGGCGTGCGTCATCTGCTCCGTTCCAATCCGATTCAAACGGTGGCGTCAACAGAGATGTTATTAATAGCACTCACATTGATCTCGAGGCAATACTTTGCGTTGGGTAGAGTTTGTAACATGAAACACCGTCATGTGTTTCACAGTCGTGCTTAGCATGGACAAGTACCGCCGTCCCGCGGAGCCCGACGTAACGAGTGACGGCGCACTCGCACGGTTGCATGGAGGAAAAGAGGGGTGCTCCATCTGCGGCCCGTGCGCACAACGTCGCCTAGCAACAGACGCTTGGCCACAGGTATGGCGGCGACTCGGATGGTTGTCTGCATGCATTCTACGCCATTGAATACCGGCTATACGATAACACCTAGTCCGTAAGGAGCGCCACAGCGTTAGTCTACAGAATAGTTTCAACCTTGTTGGGACCTGTAACGGGCACCAAATTCGCACGCGAGGACATTTTTTTCCATATCCCGGAAAAAACAAAACTCAAAACAACTGGTTCGGGTGCAAGTGTATCTTAATTCAAAAGCAGTAGGGGACTATGTCGATCAAAAATTAGGTGTTTAGGCGTAAAAGATGTCGTACGGATGCCACAGAAAGTGGTCGACCCATGACACCCGCACATTTTTGGGGATGCTCCTATAAGCAAAGTGACTATTTTAATTCAAAAGAAAATTAGGTAAATTATGCGCGTCATAGGACTCCAACCAGGGACCTGCGAAATGTAAGGCGAGCGCGAAACCCCGGGACCACCACCGTTGAATAGTTCTAGCTGACTAAGAGTAAATCTAGCGAATTGCGTTTGACCTTCGGTATAGAAACGTGTGATAGAGAGAATTACTTAGTACTATTACAGGGGAAATAGTAACGTGGCATTACAAAAAGTGTCAATTAACTGAGTACTGAATCATTCAAAATTATGTTATGTGTAACCCGCCGAAGCTACATATAAGCTATGAGGCGTGCCGTAGAGGAGTGCTCCGGATTAATTTTGACCACCTGGGGACATTTCAACGTGCTCCGAAGTCTCGACAGACGGACGGTTTCACTTTTCGACTCCTCCATCTGAAAAAAGGAAACAGCGGCCGGCATCGAATCCGCATCCATGGGCTCGGCAGCACAACGCCTCAGCAACTGAGCCATTTGGGGCGGGTGAGTACCAATCAATGTTCCCCGGCTTCCTGTTCTTTTATTTTTCTGATCGGCATTAACCTGCTATAGCCTAGCCGGTGCAGGGTTGTTCCCGTTTCTATTAGGTTGTTTTTATTTTTGTAGGGAACATTACCTTTTTTCCCTTTTTCCCCCCAATAATGGGGGTTAAATAAGGGCGATATGACAAAGTCTCGGAATGATACAAAACGAGAAAGGAAGAAGACATCTCAACGGTGAAGGGATGATGATGATAAGGAGAGAAAATATGCGCACCACAGGACACGTGACACTATAAGCACTACGTCATAGCCATGCATAGAACGACCGCGCTTCCCTCCGCGTGACAGTCGTACGATAAATTTTAACGGTGCAGTGTCCGCGGTGATGGGCTGAACCGCCTGCATCAATTACCATCAAGGCCGCGGCGCGCGCAGTAATGTCATATTGTCACGAATGACGCTTGAGCCCTTGGAAACGGTAAAGTAAACTAGATTTAGTGGCTTGGAATTAGTGGCGGTGGGCCAGACAGTTCCTGGCCGAGAAAGCTCCCGAAGATAAGTTAGTGGGGCGGCTATTTGAAAGAAGTTCTGGACAAAGCATCGGTAGTAAGCGCACAGGCCCAGAAATCTTCTGACTTGTGACTTGTCCTTTGGTGTTTGGAAGGTACGAACGGCAGCTCTTTTCTCGGCCTTAGCACTGACACCTTCGTTGGTGACAATGTGCCGCAGAAATTTTAGCTTACCGAATCAGAAACAGCATTTCTTCGGATTGAGTGTAATCCCGGCGGTTTTGAGGGCATTGAGTACTACTCTAAGGTGTTTTATGTGCTTGTCAAGTGTGCTGGCAAAGATGACGACGTCATGTAGATAAACGAGGCAGGTCTCCCATTTAAGGCCGGCGAGAACGGTGTTCATGACGCGGTAAAATGTCGCTGATGCTGTAAAAAGTAGAAAAGGCAACACTTTATTCATAAAGTCCGTCCTGGGTAATAAGCCGAGTTAAAACCTTCGTTGTTAGGTTTTCAGGTTCATTTTCGGTGGTGAAGGAACCCTTCGCTTGAAGAATTCGGCGGTGTTGGCGGTGAAGCAGAAGAGATGAGAAGACGATGACGGGACGAAGAGATGATGACAAACAGAAACTGTATTTACGGTTATTTACAAGAATTGGTTACGGAAAGTTGATTACAGTGTTGGCTAAGCATGGCCGCCATAGCGATCGACCCTCCGAGTTACGCCCTAGGTACCATACCTTAGCGATCGACTCAGGGTTACACCCTAGACGGAAAGGTTTACGTGCACTAAGCACGGAGGCTCGCTGGTCTCCAGGCCGAGATAAATCTCAGCTAAGTCTGCCGGCGTCCGTTATCCCCGGGAGTATAATCCCTCGTGCCCATTGTGAGCCGGAAAGCACATCTGATTGGTAAGAGCGACATCTCGATTGCCACCAATCATGGGGTAAACGCCGCCTTCCCAAACTTTGCGCACTTTTCTCCTCTCCCCAGACGGAGCGGACGCAGGAAGACGCGTACACGTGCACGGGGCGGCTTTGCCACGTTCAGGATGGCGATTAGACGGCGCGGCACTTTCAAAAGCCGCCGCCCGGGCTTACGCACTCCAAGCGTAACACGGTGGCCCCGAGGCGCGCAACCCCAAAACGGCGTTTTACTGCCGTAATTGGCCGCGCCCTTTCGGCGCATCTGAAGACGGGAACCAGGCTCTTCAGAACTAGGCCGGCCTTACAAAGGACGTCGTCCCGGCATAGGCACTGCGATAGTGACACGGTGACCTCCGAAGCACTCAAGGGCGCGTCATTCCGAGGCGTCCAAAAAAAAGGGAAGCCGCTTTCTCCCCAAGAAAGACCAATTACGGCGGCGGCCATTAAGAGAAGCGGGGGCGGCAATGCGCGCGGCCTCTCAGCCCGCGCATCTTATCTCTCAATCTCCCTTCCTCGGCTATGCCCAAAGGTGGCAGCAGTCTTACAAGCCGTCTTTTTCTTGTCTCACTCATCTACCTCAATGCCACTACTCACTTTTCAGGGATATTGAGGAAATGTAGCGGCATGGCGGAGCCGAACCAGGGTGTCATCGATGTGGAGATTCGGGTACAGGTCTTTGTTATTCGGTTTAACAGCTTGTAATCCACGCGAAACCGGAACGTTCCATCTTCTTTTTGACAAGCACCACCAGTGCAGCCCAGGGGCCGTTAGACGGCTGCATTACGTCGCTTTTGAGCATGTCTTGCACCTGGCTTTGTATTACTTATCTTTCCTTTGGAGAAACTCTGTATGGTGGTTGGCGAGCTTGATGCGTGGTGTAATCAGTGAAACCCTTTGGTTTAGCAACGGTCTAAAAAGCCCAGGCTTTTTAGAAAAGAGTTTGTCGTCTGGGGTATACCGCATCTTCTTTTTCCATTTTTGTTGCTGTGAAGAGTTTGTGAGGGGCTAAACGGTGCGAAAGTTGGTACACACATGTATAGTGCCCTCCCTTCCCTGTTTCCTCGCCCCAACCCGCCAATGTTCTTTATAAGGGTGCACTGTAGCCCACCTTCTGCACCTATACAAGCCTGCGTGCTTCTACGTTGTATGATACGCAAGATGAAGACTGGTCTTCCAGTCGAAACGTCAGTAAGCCAGTTTTTGTTTTGAATCATCGTGCGTCTACCCTTTTCTCAACTATATATGTTAGCGACCGCGCGCGCTGCGGTCGCTAACATCTGTGGCGTGATCGTGACGACAGCATCACGCGTTCGCGTGGTGGCGATTTCGGCGCTATAACACTCTCTCGCGAGGGGCATTGGATTGGATTCGATTGGATTGGCTTGGATTGGCTTGGATTTGGATTGGATTGGATTAAAGTGGATTGTGTTGGATTGTGTTGCGTCATAGCCGCGCCACGTTGCGTCATAGCCGCTCCACGTTGCGTCATAGCCGCGGCAGGGGTTTCACGGCACGTTTCACCATCGACTTCATCGACAATGTCTACGCTGGAAGACAACAATTACAACAACAACAACCAATACGTAATCCATACGACTTGCAGGCGCGCCCCCCCGCAGAAATGCTCTGCATTTGATCGTGCCCCTCGCGAGGGGGATGTTTTATTTATATACTGTAGGGGGAGCGATGCGGACGCGGACTACGGACGCCAACGCGGGTGACATCGTGAGTTACTGAAATGCTCTGCATTTAAAAGTGAGTGTAGCCAAAAGATTTGAACGCGGAAGACAGGACACGGCTTGTGCTTCTCACGGAGCGTACGTGCAAGGGATGACTGGAAAGCGCAGCGATGTGGAGACGTTACTGAGATAGTGGAGGCTGCTCAGATGCTGCAATGCTGGTAGAAATGTGACCGGATTCGCGATCGTCTGCAAGCCATGAACGTTTTCTCTTCTTTATCAAACCAGGCAGTACATTAAAATCAGCAACGGGTTTTCTCCATACTCATCCATAACTCACCATCCCTCTTTCACATCCCCGCATCTGGACTGCGGGGACTACGAGGATGCACTCCCACGTCTTCAAGCAGCACCACACACTTCGTAGCCTCCTCCGATCCGATCCCTCCACTACTCGCTGTCTGTCGTCCTGCGCCTTGTAAACCTGTTCAAGCGCGTCCTGATCGACAGAGTTCAGGCGTTCTGAGGTAGACAAAGGCAGAATCACGTAGGCTCGGTGGGATTAAGCTGAATTACAGCGGGACTAAGACGAATTAAAACGTCATATTAGTTATTTGAAAACAGTCGTACAGCAAAATTATTATGCAGACGAGGGTCCCAAAGTTAAAAACTGCAACGGGACCATAGATTACTACTAACAATGAATTAGGTCAAGCAGACAAGCAACATGCAATACGAGTGAATGGCCATCAGGATACCATTTCTATTAAAGAGCAATCACTATAAGCGAGAGGATCAACAGTCAGCCAAAAGAAACGCAAAGAAAGTGGAAAAGAATATAAAAAAGACGATAGAACAAAAGAAAATAACGAATGAAAGTTAAAGGCGGACATTTACCAACAAAATACAACGACGTAGATGACATTAACCCCAGAAATATAAAAACAGGCAACTTTTAATTTGACAATTAATTTAAGGGCCTTTTTAAATGATGGGAATAAACATATCGAATTTGTAGGCGGAGGCAGGTCATTCTATAAAGAAATAGCCGCAAAGCCAAGAGTCATTTTTTGGTATTTTGTGCGCGATGCAGGTAACAAAAAGTGAGTTTGATGCAAATTGCGTCAAATTGTTTTTCGTGTCGAAAAAGTTGATCAAACAGTAGGTGTGTATTTTGACATTAAAATGACAAAAAGGCTACGCTATAAAAATATTGTACGAATAGGTAGGATTTTATTCCCATGAAGTAGATTGCTTGCATTGGAGCAAGGTGAGCTATTTGAGACAATACGGATCGCTTGATTTTTTATGTTCTGAATAGGTGGTAGATAACAGTCGTACTTGGTTTTTCAAGCGGCCGTACCGCACATAACATTGCCGCGAACCATGCATTGGGTTTGTTTATTGAAGTTTTGTTTTTAACGACTGGCTGCACCGACCTGTGTAATCTGTGTTATCCCTGTGCCAAGTTAAGCGCGTGTTCCATTCTTTATGCGGCACGTTTTATCTGTTTTGATAGGGAGAGTATTTCGAACTAACGTCACCAGCCTAGAATAATATTCTTGGATCTGCAGTGTTCTGTACGGAATTTCATGGTTCGAGAAGCACTCGCACCGAGTGATCAATGCCGCAGAGATAAAAAAGCAGAGATAAATGTCGCAGAGATAAAAGCGATAAATGCCGCAGAGCAGACGCCCCGGCATTCCATTCGCCAAAATTCGCCTGCGCACGTCCCTGCGTTGGCTGCTGCTTCGGCACCTCTGTATTGTTTGGACTGCTAAGGGAGCACAAGTTCGCTCCAGTAAACTTGTTTTTCCTTCAAGACAACTGCGTCATCTTTGCCTTCGTGACAATATGAGAATGGATGAAGGCAAAATACAGGGACAGTAGTAGACTTGGATGAAAACCTTGACGAGCCTTTATTAGTTTATTAGAGCCCGAATTACGAAGGACGTTTTCTTTCTGAGGTGAACAGTCTGTAGAATAAATTTCAGGTGACTGTCGAGATGAAAAACAAGAAATAAAACAGTATTACAGGAGGAAATTGAGTGAGGACCTATGCTTAAGGATTTAAGCAAAGTAAATTGCTTTTGAGGAGAACTAAATATCCTAAACCGGGTTTTAACTGGGTTACTGGTACGTCGGTTCCCCTGGCATCATTTTGTAACATCTAGAAACGTATTATTCAAATGTAAAGTAAGAGCAGATAGAGAGCCATCCGCGGCAGATGTTGTGTCTTCTGCGTATAAGACGCAGTGAAAAAAATTCATTGCATAAATGAGATAATAATGCAATTACAAATAATAAAGACCCTCAATGGATCCTTGAGACACACCTTGGTTCATTAGCTTAACATTAGATGAAGCGCAAGTCGCGTAAATCGAGCATTCACTATTGAGCAGGGAATTTTTTGAAAAGGTTATTGAGCCCAGTTAACCCATAAGCCTTCAATCTATTAGTGTGGCATAAGTAATGCTATCAAAGCGTTGGTAAAGTCTAGGAAGGGAGATCCCCCAAATTTACTAGTCAATTAATTTTATTGTGTAATTGACTAAGAAAACTACTTTTATGCCTGCTGAAGTTCCTGAATAAAACCAAATTTACATCGATGAAGAAAATAAAATTTGCTTGAGTAATCCCGTGAACGATCAAAAATTATTTTTAAATAACTTTTCTGAGGCAAGACAGACTGGAAACGGGTCGATAATACAAAAGTGTTCTTTTGTCGCCGTTCTTGAACCCCGTAACCATTTTAGATAGTTCACAAGATTAGTAAATACAGCTTGATGAAACATAAGATTTAAGATATCAGTACGTATCGCAGAAATATTATTGGCAAGAAGTTTTAAGTTATACGCAGAAATGCTGTCAGGATCAGAACATGTATTATTTAGGCCCCGCACGGGGCACCTTGAGTATTCATGGTGACGGTACTGGCGATACCGCGGAACCCGAGCCCCCAAACATAAGCTGGATCCAACCGTGGCGATGTGTTTGTAGGTGGAGGGTTAGAAACCACGAACGGTGGCCGTCAGAGCCCAGGTCAAGCTCCGGCGGATGGGCTCTCTGTCTGTTCACCAGGCAGGGAGCTCCGGGACCTCTCAAGCTGTTAGGGTAAGGTTTGAGACGAAAGTACCCCCGTCCCCTACTTTTTTCCAATGCCACATGGATAAATCAAACCCCCCCCGCAAACCCGATCGGTCCCCGAAAAGGGGCCGCACCGATGTTACGTACCCACCCCTTCCAACTCTCACTCTCCCGAAACCTGATAACTATCCCCGATTCTTGATTACCGAATCCCATGAAAAAGACAAGCCACTTGCCTCAATGTCCGTTTTTCTGACTACAAAATTCATAGAAGGAATAATCGGTAAACACTACAAAGCCAAAAAGCAAAGAACTGGAGAGTTGCTGGTAGAAGTCACCACCCAGCAACAGGCCACAAGCCTCCTGAGCCAGACCCGTATTGCCGATCTTGGCATCAAGGTCACGCCCCACCGCAGCCTCAACAGCTCGCAGGGCGTGATCTCAGAGTCAGATCTGGCAAACGAGACGGAAGTCGATCTTTTAGAAGGCCTGAGAAATCAGGGTGTGACGGCAGTCAGGCGGATATCCATAAGACGAGATAATAAGGAAATACCTACCAGGCACATAATTCTCACTTTCGACCGTTCAACTCTTCCAGACCATATCAATGCAGGATTCATCCGGCGCCCTGTCCGAGCGTACATCCCGAATCCGCGGCGCTGTTACAAGTGCCAGCGGTTCGGGCATGGTACCAACTCCTGTCGGGGCCAACTAACCTGCGCCAAGTGCGCGCAACAAAGTCATCACTCTGATAATGTCCCTCTAACCAATTGCTTTGTTTGAATTGCAAAGGACCTCACGGCGCGTATTCGCGAGCCTGCGAGACATTCAAAATTGAAAAGAAAATCATCAACGTCAAAGTCACGGAAAACATCACCTTCCCGGAGGCGCGAAAGAGGTTCGCCTCTTTCCCCCTGGGGAGGTACGCCGACGCAGCTCGCCGGGGGGCGGAGCGGCGTCTAGTTTCGGCGGGGACCCAGTACCGCGAGTCGGACTTGGTCCCGCCTCCGCTCCCCCCCAGGGTTGCCCCAGGCAGCCCAACCAGCCTCTGCACCGCTAGCTCACCCAGCAGCGGCTGTGGTGGCAACAACGTCTGTTGGGGATGCCGCCGCATTTACTGCTTCCTCTCCACCGGCCCAAAGCACATGCAAGGGCACGGAGATGGAGACGGAGGCAGTCGCAGCGACCCCCTCCTCTGCCTCACTGCCGGTGCCATCTGTGGTGCTCCCCACGCCTTCGGCACTGGCAGCGCAGGCAAAGAACACCCGAAAGTGTACCACGTCAAGGGGGCCCAGTCCGCTGGGCACCCCCTTGCCTTCAGATGACGACATGGACGTCGAGCCCTTCCGGCTTTCACCGGAGTGGAAGGAACGGGCTGCGACGTCCAGGTCAGTAGAGAAGGCCAGAAAACCCCTTCCAAGAGTGCAAGCCCCGAAAGACCCTGCATAAATAATCACACTCCAGTAGCTCTGAACACATAATAATTGGAAGAGAAAATATTGTTCAATGGAACTGCAGAGGCCTGCTGAATAATCTTGACGACGTGTATGAGATTCTGCATGCCAATCAACCAAGTGTAATGTGTGTTCAGGAAACACACCTGAATTCCAAGAACACAAATTTCTTGAATAGTTATTTGATATACAGAAAGGACAGGGATGGCTGCACGCACTCTTCTGGGGGTGTGGCCATAATTGCCCGGAAATCTTTAGCATGCCACCCTGTCACTCTGAACACTGTCCTTGAGGCTGTGGCAATTCGAACAATAATATTTAATAGATTGATAACGGTATGCTCCATATACATTCCTCCTGATGTTTCACTTTTAAGCTCTGACTTCGAGGCGCTGGTTGACCAGCTGCCCGAACCATACATCCTGACAGGCGACCTTAATGCTCACAACACTCTTTGGGGCTCTTCTCGCACGGATGCCCGAGGTCGCCTTATAGAGAAATTCCTTACATCTTCAGGAGCATGCTTTTTCAATAATAAACAGCCTACATACCATAACATAGGACACAACACATACTCATGTCTTGACTTGGCGATTGGCTCCGCAGTTCTCTTTCCTTTCTCGAGTGGGGTGTGGGCACTGACCCATATGGCAGTGACCACTTCCCCACCTCACTCACATACATAGGTAAAGGCCCATGCAGTCCATCTTCCCATAATAGGTTCAATGAAGCACGAGCTAACTGGAATACATTACAGAGACATCCAAACTACACCACACATCCATAGGACACCTACACGTCGAAGAAGCTACCCAACTCCTCACGGCGCACATCCTCGACGCCGCCGAAAAGTCCATTCCCACGCCTCTGGTGCCCCGCGCAACAGCGGAGGCCGTGGTGGAATGAGGACTGTAGGCGGGCGCGAGAGGCCCAGAACAAGGCGTGGGGTATCCTGCGCAGGTACCCCACGTCGGGAAACCTTTTATTGTTCAAAAGGGCTAAGGCGATGGGAAAACGTGTGCGCCGTGAGGCAAAACGAGAGAGTTGGCGCTCATTCGTAACATCCATAAACTCTTACACTGACTCTCGCAAAGTCTGGACACGAATACGCAAACTAAAAGGACAACAGACACACAGCCTGCCCCTGGTCAGTACAACAGGGAACAAACTGGAAGACCAGGCTAACACACTCGCACAACACTTCCAACACGTGTCCAGTTCAGCACACTACACTAGCACTTTCATGAAACACAAACAATTGGCCGAAAAGAAGTCTTTACGTGATAATGATAAGTCAACCTCCTGTTATAACTCGGAGTTTTCACTTCATGAGCTGAGGACCGCTCTGAGCACTTGTAAACCCTCAGCTCCAGGCCCAGACAACATCACATATACAATGATACAGCACCTACACTCAGACACTCTTCTAACACTCCTCCACCTATATAACAAGATTTGGCTTTCGGGGCACATTCCTCGCTCTTGGAGGGAGGCCATAGTAGTGGCTTTCCTAAAAGAAGGGAAGGACTCTTCCTCTCCTTCAGTTACCGGCCCATTGCTTTGACAAGCTGCCTGTGCAAGCTCCTCGAGAAGATGATAAACCGTAGGCTCGTGTACTTCCTTGAGTACAACGGTCTTCTCGAGAGCTGCCAGGCAGGCTTCCGGGCAGGGCGATCCACAAATGATCAATTAGTGGCACTGGAATCTTACATTAAGGATGCCTTTATACACAGACAGTACTGCATGACCGTATTTTTTGATATCGAGAAAGCTTATGATACGGCATGGCGTTATGGCATTCTTGCAGACCTAAAATCCTATGGTGTGACAGGTAACATGCTTAATACTCTTTCAAGTTACCTGTCTTAACGAACATTTCGTGTCAGGGTCGGTTCGGCACTTTCAAACGTTCACGTGCAGGAGAATGGCGTGCCTCAAGGTGGCGTATTGAGCTGCACCTTGTTTATAGTTAAGATGAACTCTCTCCGAAAGGCACTGCCGCCAACCATATCCTGCTTGATGTATGTAGATGACGTTCAAATATCTTTCAAATCATGTAACATATCCATTTGTGAACGTCAGGTCCAGCTTGGGGTAAATAAACTTTCTCGCTGGGCAGATGAAAATGGGTTTAAACTTAATCCTTCTAAAAGTACCTGCGTTGTATTCTCAAAAAGGCGGGGCATCCTGCCCGATCCCGACGTAAAACTCTTTGGTGACTCGATTCCAGTAAAAAGAGAGCACAAGTTTTTGGGTGTGGTGTTTGACGAGAAACTCTCATTCAAACCCTACATAAAACGACTCAAACAAAAATGCCTAAAAACAACGAATATTCTAAAAGTCCTGTCTCACCAATCGTACGGTGCAGACAAACAACTCCTGCTTCGACTTTATGCCGCGTTGGTGGGGTCACGGTTGGACTACGGAAGCGTTGTGTATGGGTCAGCCACAAAAACAGCACTTAAAATGCTCGACCCAGTGCTTCACTTGGGGCTTCGCCTGTCTTGTGGGGCATTCCGTACCAGTCCTGTCCACAGTCTTTATGCAGAGTGCGACAAATGGTGCTTAGTGTACCAGCGAACTTATGTTGGCCTCCTATATGCCTCCAAAATCTCATCAATGAATAACCATCCCTTTAAACCGGTTTTTAATGATACGTCCACAACTAAACTCTTTTTAAACCGCCCATCAATTTCCGTTCCTTCTCGCAGAGAGTGAGGGACGAGGTGACTATTCATGAGGTCTCCCTCTTAGACACATTCAAATCATCTCACACTGATCTTGTAGCACCATGGCATCTTCGTCCTGTAGCATGTGACTTGTCTTTCGTACAATACAAAAAGAACAGGACACCAAGAAGTGGGATTTTGCAGCATTTCATGCATCTGCAGAATAAATACAGGGCTGCAGAGTTTTTCAGCGATGCATCTAAAACGTCCACTGCGGTGTCTTGTGCTGCGCATGGGCCCAATTTTGAAGCATGTAGAACAATGAATGTTAATACAAGTATTTTTACGGCAGAGGCATATGGCATATTTCTAGTTGTAAGTCACATAGTTGAACATCATATTCCTACATCCGTCATTTATACAGATTCGTTGAGCGTCGTCCGTGCATTATCATCCGGAAAGTCATCAAAAAACCATGTCATTAATCTTGTCTTCAAAACGATTATGGTAGCTTATTCTTCAAACCTTGGGGTGACTGTGTGTTGGGTGCCAGGCCACTCTGGCATTGGCGGTAATGAAGTGGCGGATGAAATGGCCGCCAATGCTGCACTCCGAAACACAGTCGACATGTCAACACTACCTTACACAGACCTCAAGCCACACATTAGACAACAACTCCGTAAAACTTGGCAAGCAGACTGGAGCGAACAGACAGACAACAAACTACATGTAATAAAACCACACCTGGGACAATACACTACTGACTCACACAACAGGCACATTGAAGTTACCTTAGCTAGGTTACGGATAGGCCATACGCATGTAACGCACTCCACCTGCTCACGGGATCTCCAAGACCCCTGTGTAGCAGGTGTGGGGAGGGCCTATCCGTAGTCCACATACTCATACAATGCAAGGCACTTCACACAACACGACACAAACACTTCAGAGAACTCTACAGACAACATATTCCCCTACATCCATTGTTTTTTCTAGGTGACGATATGGTTTCTGTGAAACGCGTTTTTAAATATTTGTCAGATGTTAAGTTTTTAAACCTCATTTCCTACCATGCGTAATCACATCTGGCCCTATACACCAGCCATCACCATTATCTTTATTGATCTTACTATGTCCAGTTTACACATTTTATACCTACCTTTTGTGGTAATCACTTGTTTTCATTAAATAACTTCTCTGGCGCTCTTTGCCCTCGTCGGCCTTGCGCCATTAAACACCAACCATCATCATCTGTATTATTTAGGTTCAACAGAAGTGAGCATAACTTCGGCGAGCGTGTCGGGGAAAATATAAAACGAAGAAGTGACGCGAGAAAAGGAATATTGCGAAATGACTGATTGTGAAGTTAATTTGCTACAAAAAACCAGGTGCCAACGTTTGTATAGAAGTTAGTTGTTGCAAGGAAACGCCATTACAGGTTATTTCAGATAGAGGTGGGACAGGCCCAAACTTGGATCGCCGCAGAGTCGCCTCTCCTTTCTCCGTCGTGGTGGCTCAGCCGAATCATGCATCTGGCGAACGGCCGACGGCTGAGGCGTAGCGACATGCCTGGAGAGGGTGCCGCTGTGTCTCCCTTTCCCCGTCGTAGCGGCTCGGCCGACGCAACCGCTTCGCCTCCATTCGTCGGATTTCACACTTCGGTAAGTGAGAGTCCTGATTGGAGCGATTCACACTTCTCGGGGCTGCAACAAATTCCCGGGGGTATAAAACCCGCCCGGAACCGCAGCGAGCGCGGCACTTATCAGCGGCACTTTTCGGAGGCATTGAGTGAAGACGTGCTGTCGCCTCTGTGCGAGCCATGTAACGCTTTTATTGCCCTTGCACATACTGTAAATATGAATGCTGCTTCAACTTTTCGTCGGATCGAGAACTTCATCACTCTGCTGTGCGTCGCGTCGATAGCGGACGGAGCAAGGCAAAGTCGCTACACGCGCTGGGGCGGCGGCAAAAGTGGTGGCTGCGGTGAGAGAGCCCAGTGCCAAAAGGGGTGACAGCGTCGGGATGGCAGATTCCCAACATTGGATGGCAGCTGCGGGATGGACCGGCAACGGCTACTACCTAGTGGGGTAAGCGATCAACGTTTTCTGCCAGTTAACCAGACTTCTCTAGCAGAGGTTATGGTAGTTTAGAGAAGGGCTGTGTGAAGCACTGTGAAACGCTTTGATTGTTGCAAGCCTAGAGAAAGTGTGTTGAAACCAAAGCTAGTACCGAGGGTGTAAACAAAGCGGCGTAGGTGACTTCTTGGTGCTGGGGACTAACGTTTCTTGGCAGTGGGGGAACGTTTTGCTTGGACCTTATTTCCCAGGGTATATCTACCGCAGTATCTGTTTCCGTTCGTGACCACTTGGCGTCCTGTGAGCGTAGTACTTAGTCGCACTTTTTGGGAGCTTATGGGCGCCTCCGCAAGTTTGTCTAGGGTGTTGTGTACTCCCAGCACCATCGGGCCCGTTGTAGAAGTGCTAGCCGGAAGCCCGAGGGCTCGTTTGTAGGCCTTGCGTATGATGGGGTCTATCTTCCGACGTTCTGTTGCCAGAAGGTGGATTCTCCCGATGTTTAGTCAATTGTTTTTTTTATAGCCTTTTTGTTTGCTTCTCCGAATAAAACGATTTCTTGTATCGCCAGGCAGGCGAAGTGTTGAAAGGGGGCCTTTTTGTTTTTTTGCAGATGGTATCTATTTTACAAACATTAGTAATATGCATTTATGATCCATGGAGTGTGGAAAAATTAGACCGTTTTTTACATTTAGGAGTTTTTGTTAGTGTGTATTAGGACAGAATAAAGTGAAATAATATACAATGAAGTGGCGTAGGATAACCCCATGTGGTTTTTTGTTGGTAAAGGACGGTAAAATGGCACGGCCAATGTCTCGAGGGGTGGGTGTCGTTTTAGAATATCGACTAAGAATAATACGGGAATTTTCTGCTTCAAAGCTCGCAAAAACACTTACAAATTTTTATTCTATACAAGTTACAGTTCCACTCTAAATGTGACGCCACTCGTTCGCCCCAACTCGCGTGTATAACGCATGAGAGCTGCACCAAGCCAGTGACGACCAGAAGAGAAAGGGTGGGAAAAGTCATTCCGTCTGCATTTCCGAAGGTCGACCTCAGCTTGAAAAAGTCCTGAGCTTTACCAAGTGAGAAAAGGAATTGAGATTAGAGTCTTCAAACTGAGGAGGGAAGGAGCTTGGGCTTTTCGACCTCATCCGACTTCTTTGAGCTTGAGTAAGGTCAGGGCCGCCACTGGCGTTAGAACGTGGTCAAACATAGCAAAGTAAATTGCTTTTGAGGAGAACTAAATATCCTAAACCGGGTTTTAACTGGGTTACTGGTACGTCGGTTCCCCTGGCATCATTTTGTAACATCTAGAAACGTATTATTCAAATGTAAAGTAAGAGCAGATAGAGAGCCATCCGCGGCAGATGTTGTGTCTTCTGCGTATAAGACGCAGTGAAAAAAATTCATTGCATAAATGAGATAATAATGCAATTACAAATAATAAAGACCCTCAATGGATCCTTGAGACACACCTTGGTTCATTAGCTTAACATTAGATGAAGCGCAAGTCGCGTAAATCGAGCATTCACTATTGAGCAGGGAATTTTTTGAAAAGGTTATTGAGCCCAGTTAACCCATAAGCCTTCAATCTATTAGTGTGGCATAAGTAATGCTATCAAAGCGTTGGTAAAGTCTAGGAAGGGAGATCCCCCAAATTTACTAGTCAATTAATTTTATTGTGTAATTGACTAAGAAAACTACTTTTATGCCTGCTGAAGTTCCTGAATAAAACCAAATTTACATCGATGAAGAAAATAAAATTTGCTTGAGTAATCCCGTGAACGATCAAAAATTATTTTTAAATAACTTTCTGAGGCAAGACAGACTGGAAACGGGTCGATAATACAAAAGTGTTCTTTTGTCGCCGTTCTTGAACCCCGTAACCATTTTAGATAGTTCACAAGATTAGTAAATACAGCTTGATGAAACATAAGATTTAAGATATCAGTACGTATCGCAGAAATATTATTGGCAAGAAGTTTTAAGTTATACGCAGAAATGCTGTCAGGATCAGAACATGTATTATTTAGGCCCCGCACGGGGCACCTTGAGTATTCATGGTGACGGTACTGGCGATACCGCGGACCCCGAGCCCCCAAACATAAGCTGGATCCAACCGTGGCGATGTGTTTGTAGGTGGAGGGTTAGAAACCACGAACGGTGGCCGTCAGAGCCAGGTCAAGCTCCGGCGGATGGGTCTCTGTCTGTTCACCAGGCAGGGAGCTCCGGGACCTCTCAAGCTCATTAGGGTAAGGTTTGAGACGAAAGTACCCCCGTCCCCTACTTTTTTCCAATGCCACATGGATAAATCAAACCCCCCCCCAAACCCGATCGGTCCCGAAAAGGGGCCGCACCGATGTTACGTACCCACCCCTTCCAACTCTCACTCTCCCGAAACCTGATAACTATCCCCGATTCTTGATTACCGAATCCCTTGAAAAAGACAAGCCACTTGCCTCAATGTCCGTTTTTCTGACTACAAATTCATAGAAGGAATAATCGGTAAACACTACAAAGCCAAAAAGCAAAGAACTGGAGAGTTGCTGGTAGAAGTCACCACCCAGCAACAGGCCACAAGCCTCCTGAGCCAGACCCGTATTGCCGATCTTGGCATCAAGGTCACGCCCCACCGCAGCCTCAACAGCTCGCAGGGCGTGATCTCAGAGTCAGATCTGGCAAACGAGACGGAAGTCGATCTTTTAGAAGGCCTGAGAAATCAGGGTGTGACGGCAGTCAGGCGGATATCCATAAGACGAGATAATAAGGAAATACCTACCAGGCACATAATTCTCACTTTCGACCGTGCAACTCTTCCAGACCATATCAATGCAGGATTCATCCGGTGCTCTGTCCGAGCGTACATCCCGAATCCGCGGCGCTGTTACAAGTGCCAGCGGTTCGGGCATGGTACCAACTCGTCGGGGCCAACTAACCTGCGCCAAGTGCGCGCAACAAGGTCATCACTCTGATAATGTCCCTCTAACCAATTGCTTTGTGTGAATTGCAAAGGACCTCACGGCGCGTATTCGCGAGCCTGCGAGACATTCAAAATTGAAAAGAAAATCATCAACGTCAAAGTCACGGAAAACATCACCTTCCCGGAGGCGCGAAAGAGGTTCGCCTCTTTCCCCTGGGGAGGTACGCCGACGCAGCTCGCCGGGGGGCGGAGCGGCGTCTAGTTTCGGCGGGGACCCAGTACCGCGAGTCGGACTTGGTCCCGCCTCCGCTCCCCCCCAGGTTGCCCCAGGCAGCCCAACCAGCCTCTGCACCGCTAGCTCACCCAGCAGCGGCTGTGGTGGCAACAACGTCTGTTGGGGATGCCGCCGCATTTACTGCTTCCTCTCCACCGGCCAAAGCACATGCAAGGGCACGGAGATGGAGACGGAGGCAGTCGCAGCGACCCCCTCCTCTGCCTCACTGCCTGTGCCATCTGTGGTGCTCCCCACGCCTTCGGCACTGGCAGCGCAGGCAAAGAACACCCGAAAGGGTACCACGTCAAGGGGGCCCAGTCCGCTGGGCACCCCTTGCCTTCAGATGACGACATGGACGTCGAGCCCTTCCGGCTTTCACCGGAGTGGAAGGAACGGGCTGCGACGTCCAGGTCAGTAGAGAAGGCCAGAAACCCCTTCCAAGAGTGCAAGCCCCGAAAGACCCTGCATAAATAATCACACTCCAGTAGCTCTGAACACATAATAATGGAAGAGAAAATATTGTTCAATGGAACTGCAGAGGCCTTCTGAATAATCTTGACGACGTGTATGAGATTCTGCATGCCAATCAGCCAAGTGTAATGTGTGTTCAGGAAACACACCTGATTCCAAGAACACAAATTTCTTGAATAGTTATTTGATATACAGAAAGGACAGGGATGGCTGCACGCACTCTTCTGGGGTGTGGCCATAATTGCCCGGAAATCTTTAGCATGCACCCTGTCACTCTGAACCCTGTCCTTGAGGCTGTGGCAATTCGAACAATAATATTTAATAGTTGATAACGGTATGCTCCATATACATTCCTCCTGATGTTTCACTTTTAAGCTTCTGACTTCGAGGCGCTGGTTGACCAGCTGCCCGAACCATACATCCTGACAGGCGACCTTAATGCTCACAACACTCTTTGGGGCTCTTCTCGCACGGATGCCCGAGGTCGCCTTATAGAGAAATTCCTTACATCTTCAGGAGCATGCTTTTTCAATAATAAACAGCCTACATACCATAACATAGGACACAACACATACTCATGTCTTGACTTGGCGATTGGCTCCGCAGTTCTCTTTCCCTTTCTCGAGTGGGGTGTGGGCACTGACCCATATGGCAGTGACCACTTCCCCACCTCACTCACATACATAGGTAAAGGCCCATGCAGTCCATCTTCCCATAATAGGTTCAATGAAGCACGAGCTAACTGGAATACATTACAGAGACATCCAAACTACACCACACATCCATAGGACACCTACACGTCGAAGAAGCTACCCAACTCCTCACGGCGCACATCCTCGACGCCGCCGAAAAGTCCATTCCCCACGCCTCTGGTGCCCCGCGCAACAGCGGAGGCCGTGGTGGAATGAGGACTGTAGGCGGGCGCGAGAGGCCCAGAACAAGGCGTGGGGTATCCTGCGCAGTACCCCACGTCGGGAAACCTTTTATTGTTCAAAAGGGCTAAGGCGATGGGAAAACGTGTGCGCCGTGAGGCAAAACGAGAGAGTTGGCGCTCATTCGTAACATCCATAAACTCTTACACTGACTCTCGCAAAGTCTGGACACGAATACGCAAACTAAAAGGACAACAGACACACAGCCTGCCCCTGGTCAGTACAACAGGGAACAAACTGGAAGACCAGGCTAACACACTCGCACAACACTTCCAACACGTGTCCAGTTCAGTTCAGCACACTACACTAGCACTTTCATGAAACACAAACAATTGGCCGAAAAGAAGTCTTTACGTGATAATGATAAGTCAACCTCCTGTTATAACTCGGAGTTTTCACTTCATGAGCTGAGGACCGCTCTGAGCACTTGTAAACCCTCAGCTCCAGGCCCAGACAACATCACATATACAATGATACAGCCTACACTCAGACACTCTTCTAACACTCCTCCACCTATATAACAAGATTTGGCTTTCGGGGCACATTCCTCGCTCTTGGAGGGAGGCCATAGTAGTGGCTTTCCTAAAAGAAGGGAAGGACTCTTCCTCTCCTTCTAGTTACCGGCCCATTGCTTTGACAAGCTGCCTGTGCAAGCTCCTTGAGAAGATGATAAACCGTAGGCTTGTGTACTTCCTTGAGTACAACGGTCTTCTCGAGAGCTGCCAGGCAGCTTCCGGGCAGGGCGATCCACAAATGATCAATTAGTTGGCACTGGAATCTTACATTAAGGATGCCTTTATACACAGACAGTACTGCATGACCGTATTTTTTGATATCGAGAAAGCTTATGATACGGCATGGCGTTATGGCATTCTTGCAGACCTAAAATCCTATGGTGTGACAGGTAACATGCTTAATACTCTTTCAAGTTACCTGTCCGAACGAACATTTCGTGTCAGGGTCGGTTCGGCACTTTCAAACGTTCACGTGCAGGAGAATGGCGTGCCTCAAGGTGGCGTATTGAGCTGCACCTTGTTTATAGTTAAGATGAACTCTCTCCGAAAGGCACTGCCGCCAACCATATCCTGCTTGATGTATGTAGATGACATTCAAATATCTTTCAAATCATGTAACATATCCATTTGTGAACGTCAGGTCCAGGTTGGGGTAAATAAACTTTCTCGCTGGGCAGATGAAAATGGGTTTAAACTTAATCCTTTAAAAGTACCTGCGTTGTATTCTCAAAAAGGCGGGGCATCCTGCCCGATCCCGACTTAAAACTCTTTGGTGACTCGATTCCAGTAAAAAGAGAGCACAAGTTTTTGGGTGTGGTGTTTGACGAGAAACTCTCATTCAAACCCTACATAAAACGACTCAAACAAAAATGCCTAAAAACAATGAATATTCTAAAAGTCCTGTCTCACCAATCGTACGGTGCAGACAAACAACTCCTGCTTCGACTTTATGCCGCGTTGGTGGGTCACGGTTGGACTACGGAAGCGTTGTGTATGGGTCAGCCACAAAAACAGCACTTAAAATGCTCGACCCAGTGCTTCACTTGGGGCTTCGCCTGTCTTGTGGGGCATTCCGTACCAGTCCTGTCCACAGTCTTTATGCAGAGTGCGACAAATGGTGCTTAGTGTACCAGCGAACTTATGTTGACCTCCTATATGCCTCCAAAATCTCATCAATGAATAACCATCCCTTTAAACCGGTTTTTAATGATACGTCCACAACTAAACTCTTTTTAAACCGCCCATCAATTTCCGTTCCTTTCTCGCAGAGAGTGAGGGACGAGGTGACTATTCATGACGTCTCCCTCTTAGACACATTCAAATCATCTCACACTGATCTTGTAGCACCATGGCATCTTCGTCCTGTAGCATGTGACTTGTCTTTCGTACAATACAAAAAGAACAGGACACCAAGAAGTGGGATTTTGCAGCATTTCATGCATCTGCAGAATAAATACAGGGCTGCAGAGTTTTTCAGCGATGCATCTAAAACGTCCACTGCGGTGTCTTGTGCTGCGCATGGGCCCAATTTTGAAGCATGTAGAACAATGAATGTTAATACAAGTATTTTTACGGCAGAGGCATATGGCATATTTCTAGTTGTAAGTCACATAGTTGAACATCATATTCCTACATCCGTCATTTATACAGATTCGTTGAGCGTCGTCCGTGCATTATCATCCGGAAAGTCATCAAAAAACCATGTCATTAATCTTGTCTTCAAAACGATTATGGTAGCTTATTCTTCAAACCTTGGGGTGACTGTGTGTTGGGTGCCAGGCCACTCTGGCATTGGCGGTAATGAAGTGGCGGATGAAATGGCCGCCAATGCTGCACTCCGAAACACAGTCGACATGTCAACACTACCTTACACAGACCTCAAGCCACACATTAGACAACAACTCCGTAAAACTTGGCAAGCAGACTGGAGCGAACAGACAGACAACAAACTACATGTAATAAAACCACACCTGGGACAATACACTACTGACTCACACAACAGGCACATTGAAGTTACCTTAGCTAGGTTACGGATAGGCCATACGCATGTAACGCACTCCCACCTGCTCACGGGATCTCCAAGACCCCTGTGTAGCAGGTGTGGGGAGGGCCTATCCGTAGTCCACATACTCATACAATGCAAGGCTTCACACCACGACACAAACACTTCAGAGAACTCTACAGACAACATATTCCCCTACACCCATCGTTTTTTCTAGGTGACGATGATGGTTTCTGTGAAACGCGTTTTTAATATTTGTCAGATGTTAAGTTTTTAAACCTCATTTCCTACCATGCGTAATCATAATCGGCCCTATACACCAGCCATCACCATTATCTTTATTGATCTTACTATGTCCAGTTTACACATTTTATACCTACCTTTTGTGGTAATCACTTGTTTTCATTAATAACTTCTCTGGCGCTCTTTGCCCTCGTCGGCCTTGCGCCATTAAACACCAACCATCATCATCTGTATTATTTAGGTTCAACAGAAGTGAGCATAACTTCGGCGGGCGTGTCGGGGAAAATATAAAACGAAGAAGTGACGCGAGAAAAGGAATATTGCGAAATGACTGATTGTGAAGTTAATTTGCTACAAAAAACCAGGTGCCAACGTTTGTATAGAAGTTAGTTGTTGCAAGGAAACGCCATTACAGGTTATTTCAGATAGAGGTGGGACAGGCCCAAACATTGGAGCTCGCCGCAGAGTGCCTCTCCTTTCCTTTCCCTCCGTCGCGTGGTTGCTCAGCCGAATCATGCATCTGGCGAACGGCCGACGGCTGAGGCGTAGCGACATGCCTGGAGAGGGTGGTCCGCTGTGGCTGTCTCCCTTTCCCCGTCGTAGCGGCTCGGCCGACGCAAAACCGCTTTCCCTCCATTCGTCGGATTTCACACTTCGGTAAGTGAGAGTCCTGATTGGAGTGACTCACACTTCTCGGGGCTGCAACGAATTCCCGGGGTATAAACCCGCCCGGAAACCCCGCAGAGCGACGCGGGCACTTATCAGCGGCACTTTTCGGAGGCATGAGTGAAGACGTGCTGTGGGGCTGCTCTCTGTGGTGCGAGCCATGTAACGCTTTATTGCCCTTGCACATACTGTAAATAATGAATGCTGCTTCAACTTTTCGTCGGCTCGGACGAGAACTTCATCACTCTGCTGTGCGTCGCGTCGTCGATAGCGGACGGAGCAAGGCAAAGTCGCTACTACACGCGCTGGGGCGGCGGCAAAAGTGGTGGCTGCGGTGAGAGAGCCCAGTGCCAAAAGGGGTGACAGCGTCGGGATGGCAGATTCCCAACATTGGATGGCAGCTGCGGGATCGACCGGCAACGGCTACTACCTAGTGGGGTAAGCGATCAACGTTTTCTGCCAGTTAACCAGACTTCTCTAGCAGAGGTTATGGTAGTTTAGAGAAGGGCTGTGTGAAGCACTGTGAAACGCTTTGATTGTTGCAAGCCTAGAGAAAGTGTGTTGAAACCAAAGCTAGTACCGAGGGTGTAAACAAAGCGGCGTAGGTGACTTCTTGGTGCTGGGGACTAACGTTTCTTGGCAGTGGGGGAACGTTTTGCTTGGACCTTATTTCCCAGGGTATATCTACCGCAGTATCTGTTTCCGTTCGTGACCACTTGGCGTCCTGTGAGCGTAGTACTTAGTCGCACTTTTTGGGAGCTTATGGGCGCCTCCGTAAGTTCGTCTAGGGTGTTGTGTACTCCCAGCACCATCGGGCCCGTTGTAGAAGTGCTAGCCGGAAGCCCGAGGGCTCGTTTGTAGGCCTTGCGTATGATGGGGTCTATCTTCCGACGTTCTGTTGCCAGAAGGTGGATTCTCCCGATGTTTAGTCAATTGTTTTTTTTATAGCCTTTTTGTTTGCTTCTCCGAATAAAACGATTTCTTGTATCGCCAGGCAGGCGAATTGTTGAAAGGTGGCCTTTTTGTTTTTTTGCAGATGGTATCTATTTTACAAACATTAGTAATATGCATTTATGATCCATGGAGTGTGGAAAAATTAGACCGTTTTTTACATTTAGGAGTTTTTGTTAGTGTGTATTAGGACAGAATAAAGTGAAATAATATACAATGAAGTGGCGTAGGATAACCTCACGTGGTTTTTGTTGGTAAAGGACGCTAAAATGGCACGGCCAATGTCTCGAGGGGTGGGTGTCGTTTTAGAATATCGACTAAGAATAATACGGGAATTTTCTGCTTCAAAGCTCGCAAAAACACTTACAAATTTTATTCTATACAAGTTACAGTTCCACTCTAAATGTGACGCCACTCGTTCGCCCCAACTCGCGTGTATAACGCATGAGAGCTGCACCAAGCCAGTGACGACCAGAAGAGAAAGGGTGGGAAAAGTCATTCCGTCTGCATTTCCGAAGGTCGACCTCCGCTTGAAAAAGTCCTCAGCTTTACCAAGTGAGAAAAGGAATTGAGATTAGAGTCTTCAAACTGAGGAGGGAAGGAGCTTGGGCTTTTCGACCTCATCCGACTTCTTTGAGCTTGAGTAAGGTCAGGGCCGCCACTGGCGTTAGAACGTGGTCAAACATAAATGCCGTTACTGTTTCCCTTGAACACGATACTCTCACTGTCTATAATTACATAATTCGTGGTGCCCGCTAAAATTTCCCCATCCAGACATTATTGCGTACTTACATACGTATGGCCCACAATACGCATGAACATCAAGGACATCACCATAAACAAAGTAAAAGATGGGGTGATTACCACTGAAAATCTATTGTCAGGACGAAAATTTTCAGATATCCGCCGCAGATATCCACCGCTATTTAGTTTAGTTTTTATACGAATGAACAGGACGGGCGCATTTTGGGAAAGCCACCTGGATATCTTATATAAAATCACTAAGAGGGGGGACTGAAGTGGAAAACAAAAAGGGGCGAGGTTCAAACGTACCTGCGCCTAGCCGATGCACATGGAAGGTTCATGATACGATGTATGCACACCCGCTTACAATATACACTTTGTGTGATAAATGTCACAGGATTTAATAAAGCACATTTTCTTCTTAGGAAACTGTTTAGCTATGCAAGAGCAAATATAGAAGGTATAGACCTAGCTTTACACACCTATAACTGCCCAAATTCAAGCGCTTTCCGAAACATATAATATGAAAAACGTAGGGTTAAATTTTAAGTCTAAGATGCCTGTTTGCAAAATAGCAGAGCAGGTTTTGTACACGAACCTAATGAAGCACGTAGAATCCCATTAATGGCTTAATTAAAATCAGCACGGCTTTCTCCAGGGTGTGCCTTGCGTAACTCAATTAACAGAACTTTTTCATGAAGGGAGAGAAACTGTGGACAGCCACTGTGTAATAGATTGTGTGTTTACAGACTTCAAAAAAGCCTCCGATTTCACGTGTCACGCGTTACTTGTGCACAAAATGCGGTCTTTTAATACAAATGCACAAGTTTATAATTGGATTAAAAATACTGAAATTTAAGGTCTCAATTTATAACTATCAATGGGGCACAGTTAAACGTCGTTGGTGTAAACTTTAGGTGTCCCGCTGGGGTCCGTCCTAGGCGCTCTGCTGTTCTTGATTTGTGTAAATGATATATAGGGAAATATTTGCTCCTGCATGCGTTTCTCCGCAGTCTATTGTACAGTCAACAGTAAAGTGAAAGGTGTCGGCGACAGAGACGCGTTATAACGCGCCGGGGATAACTTTCAGCTGTGGTGTCAAAAGTGGCGCATGATAATAAACCTGCAAAAAACTATACACATTTTTTACGCAGAACGAGAATGCCTTAAAAAGTGCTTACGCTGTAGACGAGTACACGTGGAAAACTGTATTGAATTTAAGTATCCAGGTGCGCCCCCTACAGAGACACTGGAGTGGCATCTACATGTAGGTTTTGTAATTTCAAGTGTCTGCGGAATGCTGGATTTTCAACGTAGAAACACCAGGGAGTTCTCCAAAGTATATAAAACATGTCACATCAGTAACGGAATAGGCATGCACTGTGTGGGATCCACCGACAGCAAGGTATAAGACGAAATTGGCAAAAGTACAGAACCTAGCAGCTCGTTATGTTTTGTAAATTACGGGAGACTTCAAAGTATAACGAGATTAAAACAGTCTTTTGGTTGGTAATCACTAGAGCTGAGAATAAAAAGATTGCGGGTAAACGTATTCCATAATATTTATTACCGTGAAGTTAGGATACCACGCGACAAGTACTTACTTTCTCCACACTATATATCGCCGTGACACTACCACAAGTTGTTTAAGCTGTCTTTTTTCCGAAAGGCTATCCCCGAATGGAACGACCTACCTGCTTTAACCGTCAGCATTGTTGATAATAAAAGCGTTCGTGAAGGCTTTGTGAAAATGTCTTCAAGCATGGGTCAGTGTAAATTGTACATTGTTAACCTCTGCTATTATTTCTTTGCTTGCATTGTATTTCTTATGAACGTACCGCTCCACTACAATGCCAGAACTGTCGATTTGGATAAATATACACAAACAAACAAACAAACAAAAACAAACAAACAAACAAACAAACAAACAAACAAACAAACAAACAAACAAACAAATAAATAAATAAATAAATAAATAAATAAATAAATAAATAAATAAATAAATAAATAAATTGTACTGGAGATAGTAGTCCCCGACAAGACGACATCCCATGTGATTGATATGCTCCAATCTGTCTTGTGCAGCAGATGCGCCGGGAGAAGAACTATTATGCGCCAGACGATGATGGTAGGCGCAAGGTGCTGGACGCGAGAAGAAGCACGACCAGTAACTCGTGGCGCGGAACGAGAGCGTACTCTAAGATAACGTGCTGAGACATCGGCCTCCGCTGCCTTGCTCGCCTTTGGTCTCCGCCTCTTTTCAAACATCTTACTCACCTGCGGCTATATGAACCCCCTCATATAAGAAATAAACATCTCGCATGAAACAGGAAACTCCCCGGAACACTTGCTGTTTTTTAACATACAACGTTTTCCAAGCATTAACTATGTGACCGCCACCATAGATACAGGAAGATGCCACCTCATCAAAACTATTGAAAGCATGTCTGGTGGGGGTATTTAGAAAGCTTCACGGGGAAAACATAAGATTGAGGATGAACTAGAAATACTTGAGCCATTTGCGAATTGCGGACGACATAGCCTTGCTGAGTGAGACTGCAGAACACCTGTCAACAATGCTTGAGGAAGTACAATCAGAAAGCACTGCCGTGGGGCTAAAAATAAATATGAATAAATGTAATGTAACGAGCAGTCATCATGCCAGAAACGTCCTCTTTAGCTAGGAAAACGAAACGCCTTACGATGTAGAAGAATATAACTACCACGGACAGATGGTTAGCGCTGACCACCCCAACCACGACAGAAATACGGCACAGAGTAGGTATGGGTTGGGAGCACTCGGCAAGCACTCCAACTAATGAAAGTAAGCTACCTCTGTCACCCAAAGAAAAATCTACAGCCAGTGCACACTGCCGGTGATCACATACATACGGAGCTGAAACTTGGGGCCTTAGTAAACAACTAGAGAGCAAACCAAGGTCGCCTCAATGAACCATACAACAAAAATATTAGGAGTAACACTTAGGGACAGGAAACGAGCTACCTGGATCAATAACAAACAAGAGTACAAGATATCATAGCCAGGATAAAGGAAAAGAAATTGATTTCGGCTGGCCATGTAAGGAGATCAACCGACTACTGGTTTACAATTAGTGTAACAGAGTGGATGCCGAAACGGGTGTAGCACGTTTCCCCATGTCGAATTTCCCCCGTCGCAGTTTTCCCTCCCCGCTTCCCCCTTGTCTCAAAATCCCACTGCCCATAATCCCTGTCTTTCTTCCCACGTGTTGCGCCTCCCCCTGCCGCGAAAGCCCTCTCCTCGAGCTGGAGAGGGGAGCAATTAGTGGTAACGAGCAGGGGAGCCCCGCCTGGCATTGTGCGATATCGGTCCGCCTGGGGGGCAAAGGCGGTCGCGCTTCCCTGCTGCAAGTAAATAAAAACTGCAGCAGAAAAAACAGAGGAAGGGTCTGTCCTTTGTGGGGAAATTTAAATGCTTCGGTCAGGCCGGGTGGTCAGTGTTAGGCTCGGTAAAGAGAAGGGATAGTTAATTTCCCATAATAGCATGGAGGCCGCGGCGGCCGCTTTTCTTATGGAAGCGAAAACCAAAATGCCCGTGTGTACGAGATTTCGGCGCACGTTAAAGATCCTCAGATGGTCAAAATTAATCCGTAGACTTCCACTACGGCGGCCTCATCGCCTGCGTTGCGTCGGCGCGTTAAACACTACAGTCAATCCAAAATAGCATGGAACTTACACGTTGACGACGCGGCTTAAATACCGGCTGATTGCTAAGGCCTGATGCCCCCCCCCCCTCAGTTATAGAAGGAGAGCACTCATTGCACGTCCCCGAGCACGCATTGTACGTTGTGCGTCCCACGGCAGCCACTGCCCCTTTGTTCGTCTTGGCGGCAACAAAAGCCGACCCAACTCTCGTTTTTGCTGAGGAGAGGGAGGAGGTCGAGGGGTCACGAGAGGTTGCAATTGATAACATGTGCATATGAGACGAGGGATTTTGAACACAAGGGGAAATAGCCAGTTTATTTTGAGAGAGGGATTTGAAGACAGGCAAAACGCGTTCGGGTTGTTTCGTGGTCCACCCTGCCGAAACATGTGTCTAGAAGAAGGGGAACGCCCTTAATCCGATGGAGGAATGAAATAAGAAAGGGTAAACAGTGGACTCAAGCAACGCAGGACAATAGTGGTTGAAGTTCAATGGGAGAGGAATTCGCCCTGCAGTGGACCAGAGTAGGCTGAAGAAGGACATGATGATGACGACACTGGTTATTATGAAACTAACTTTGGATTGGTAGTTGTATTCGTTTCGTATAACTATCGAATGAATCACAGCTGACATTGTGAAGGCTGCCTTTATTAACACGCCGCGTGCTTCAGGTCTCTACAAGTACGTTCTTTCATACTTGGTGTGTCTTACGTGCATGGTATTCCTACCTAGTTGGGCCCGAAAGAGCTTGACATTTGAGGGAAGTAACGTATAAATCCCTAAAAATCTTGAGGTAGAGGCGATGTAGACTTGGAAGTGAGCATATGGGTGCCGTGAGATTGAGGTGAGCTCTGCAAAGTCTACTGCGCATCAAAGTGAGCTTGTTTACCTGAAGATCAACTTGGACGGTAGCATTGAGTAAATGTTGCCAAAGCTGAGGTCCGAGCTATCCAAGATATTGAACCCTCTTTTTACTCCACGACAAAATAAAACTGCAAGTGTAGTTATGTTACCGTGAAACTGTCAGCCGCTACTTAATTGGGCCTTTTTTTCGGGCTGTCTATGAGCTAGTGAAAACTCATACAGGGTTGCGTGTCATCACTGGCGTATTGGCCAACGTAAAGACAGAGTATAATAGGTATGTCATGCACATTCCCTGCGTAGTTTGGCTGCCCGCCAACAAAGGTTGTGTGTAGGGCCCCAATTCCCGTCCATATTCGTTCATCGCTAGATGTGGTCTGAGCACAGCCATTTAGAGTGGTTTTAATTTTATTTTTTCGACAATTTTTCAAGGCAAGACATAACACGTTATTTCAGTTGACACCAGAAAATAAAACTGGATGAAACTTTTTTGGCAAACTGCCGCCAAGCAATTGTGCAACATTCACCAGTTACAATAGCGAACACAACCCAAACCGTTGGTAACATTCAGTACATCCCTGAAGTCACACCACCCTCTACTCCGAGTCCACCCACTCCTGTTGAAGCAAGTTATGTCCTTATACCCGATCATGCAGTGTGTCACAGAAGCCACCGGATCGAGAGCAAGCCACAAAGTTCATACATCACCAAGAATCAGCGGCGTCTACAGCACTGCCACGCTGAGCATATAGGAGCGACTCCAAGTCACGCTCTCATTCTGTCGCGTGCAGGGCGCGCGCAAATTAAGTGCGTGCCTGCCATTACCCCGCTGTTGTTTCCCTCTTTCCTTAACGTTTCCCGTCTTTTCGCCAGGCCAGCTTATGCAATGAGGACGACGCACCCACCTCCATGCACCACGAAAGCGCTGAACAAGTGGCCCAAGAACAATCCACATTTAAATTATCGAGAGAGCACTGGGATGGAATACGCATATATTCACTGTTTGAATAAAGTATAGCAAAGGCTTTCCAGAAATTCGTTGCTTTACGCAGTCAAAGAGGGAGGTAGCATACCACCCTCTTGAGTTGCTAAGTGTTCTGGCACAATTGTTAGTCAAAGCGTAAAAGGGATATGGTTAGTTTTTCGATAAGACTTCTGCAAACTCAGTTCCCTTTCGGAACTTCTGAACTATATTACGAGAAAAGCGCGAAATGTCTCAGTTTGCAAAATCAGGGCTGTCGATGATCTGTGTTTCCTAAAGTCAGAGAGCGAAAGAATGCTGCTTTAGCAAGAAGGGACGTTGATATGGCAGACAAGGACTGCTGGCAGTTGCTGCCGGAAATGTTCCAAGCGCGTGCTTTGCACCATACCCTCAGCTGTCCTTCTGTTACCAAGCTCTGCGGGTACTTCGGAACTATGTGCAGCTGAACTACTAATTATTCTAGGATTAACGGCTGCTGTATGTGCAAAGACGCGTTCAGTGCTGCACAAGAACAACACAGGATGACAATATGTACAGCAGCAGGAGATGTGTCTAGATATAGCGGGGTTCTGGATATAGTTGGCCAGTGTTCTAGCGTTTGGATAACTTTGGGCCTCTCTTGTACGCCGTAGCTTCAGAAGGTGGCCTTCCGTCTGTTTTGTTTTAATTCAATAGTTTTTGCCGCAATCGTCTAGCGCAAAAAGCGCACACGCGACGCGAAGTTCAACGTGTGTCTATTGCCCCGCTGTCATTGTTATTTTAAGAAACAAATCAACAAAAAAATAGAACGAAAGAAGAGAAAAACTTCCCGTGAATGCTCCCCGTTTCATGTCCACTTATGTCCCGTTTCTTGACGGCGAGAGAAAGTGTTTGAAACCATACACGTATAGGACTTGTGTGCTTATTCAAAAATAGTGCGATAAAAAGCCCAGGACATTTTACAATGGGGAAATCGGTCCAGAAAAAAAGTGCCAAGCGAACCGATAGCACGTTTTCTTCAACCTAGCCAACTAACACTTTCGCCTTGAAATGGATTTACAACAATGATGCTTCAGAGGTAAAAAGGGTAGTGGTAAATTCTGAACCACTTTTTGATTGCCCATTACGAAGACGTACATAAAGGCATGCGTTAGAAGGAAAAGACTAAGGAAACGTTCCTCGGCTTATTCAAAGAAATATGCGTTGTTTAATTGCGCCAGGAGATATCGGAAGCACGACGAACTCTTTCTTACTTTTGGCTGTTCCTAGAACTTAGCAAAACGCATTTGACTGCCGAAGCTTATACACAAGCCTCCTGACGCGTAGCTCTGGGGCAATACACGCATTATGGCATTTCGTTATTTTGTCGAGTCGGCTCATTCTAAAAGATACTTGAAACATTTCGGCATTAAATACTACGTGACTTCTTTGTGCACGTTGTCACTTGACCTTCGCAGTGTGCGCACAAAATACCCGTCCCCCCTCCCGCTAGGCGATGGAAACACATTCTACGTGTCATTAGGGTGCATCGAATCCATAACATCACAACCGAGATCCTTCCTCTGCTCTTACTGTACAAACGTCCCTCAAAAGAATTGAGCTTCCACGTGGCGTCTTTTAAAGGCCGCGATCACTCGACGCATCGCCACTAAAGTTCGACGCAACGCAATTACAAACTCCAGAAATAGAAACTGACCTTGGCATCGTTCCCCGCCCGCCGCCACCACTCTTAGCGGCGGGGCGTAAGACGAAACAGGTCACTCCCGCGATGAAGAAACAGCGTCTGCAGCGTCTATACTTTCTGGCTGCCAAGACAAGGTTGAAATGAAACAGCTACCGCGTTCGGCCGCGGCGCATGTTAAGGCATGTGTATAGACCTCAACGTAGAGGGTTGTCTGGGCTATATAAAAACGCGAAAAAACCCAACCAGGCATCCTTTAATGAATGTTCTTCATTTACAAGCTTTACCTCATCAGTCACCTCGAAATGTTTTCAGGTTAGGAAGAATTCCTGAAACATAAGTCGGAGAAACTGAAAAATAGGCAATAAAACTTGATGAGGTTGCGAAAGAGAATGTTCAGCGAGAAGGTGGTAGGATTCATCGCTCGCTATCGCGGCGGTTTTTCTTACGGAGGTGAAGAACAAGTATGACGGTATTTCGTGATTTTGTCGCCTAGGCGCTCTAGGTCTCTAGATTTTAAGTGGTAGTTTTTAGCCCACCGCTAGGGCGCTCTGTATAGGAGTTGTATGCCTTCGTTGCGCAAAGGAACCAATTACAGCTGAGCTTTGTTAAATCAAGCCTGTTCGCAAGTCTGGTGTAGGTCGGTCGTCGCGGAGGGGCGGGAGCGAATGCCCAGACCCACGGCTAGAGTGCGCAATGGTTGCAAGCGGGTTCCCAGACCGGCAAATAGAGGGCGCAGTAGTCTCTCAGCCACGGGTCCCGCTCACTCCCTTCAGCGGCCGGACGGACCCTCTTGCTGCTGTCTTTTAGCTTGCCATTCATTCGCGCGAATAGAAGATTTGGCGCTGCTACGGCACTGCCGTCCTCAGGCGAGCGCCCTTTGACGTTCGAGCCGACACAAGAGAACAACTTCTCCGCTGTTTCAGCATATGTCAAAGTCGGTGGAACTGGTTTTATTTCTTGAAACTGCGAACACACCAAGCCGCGACTTTCGAGGTTTAAAACGCTGAAGGTACACGTGGGCTGGGAAACACGTCGTAGTGGAGGGCTCCGCATTAACTTTGGCCCTCTGGGAACCTCTAACTTGCGCCGAC
Organism: Haemaphysalis longicornis; assembly: GCA_013339765.2. Classification (NCBI taxonomy): domain Eukaryota; kingdom Metazoa; phylum Arthropoda; class Arachnida; order Ixodida; family Ixodidae; genus Haemaphysalis; species Haemaphysalis longicornis. The sequence continues at coordinate 40,052,214 of CM023451.1, forward strand.
ATCTCGGCACAGGTGCTTTTTTTAAAGACGATAGTCTTTCTTAGGCTACTTACACCCAGAAAATTTGGTCTGTCTGTATGTATTTCTGTTTGTCTGTCTGTCTGTGACTCGATTCAGCCACCCCGCCAAAGTAAAACAAGGCCTGCGCAATAGTCTTATATAGTCACAGCTAAATGTGTCCGTCTAAGTCCGGTGTAATGTTCATACTTGTCAATATTGTTGAAGAACAACAAAACATTACGGAAATATACGATAACAAATGAATACAGAAGTGATATTTACAGCGTTCCTATATAAAAAACCATGCATGTTTGATTTGTGCGAGATTAAATACTTTATCAACTGCAGAAAAAAAATTCACTTTTGCCGTCGCCTGCTGTCGCCCGCGCCACTATAGCTTCTGGCGGCATTTTAGGAAATCAAGTGGCAACAGTTACGAAAGGTTCCACTAGATAGGTTCCACGTTCTGCTTGCAACGCATGTGAAGTAGGGAAACGCGGTACTATAAACATGGAAGTAGGGCGCCTCAATTCACGCGCGTCTCCACCGTACGGCAGCGCTGGCATCGAGGCGCTCGGCCTGTAGCAGTGGAAAGCGGTAAATTCAAATAGGCTTGAACAAATCTTTAGCGTGTTTCCCTTGGGAGGAGCGCGACGCAAGAGGAACAACATGATAGGTGAGCGGGAAAGCGAAGGGAGGCATTTACTTGGCAAATGTCGACAAAGACTATCGTCTTTTGTCGACATTTGCAACGAAAGGAGCAGATACGCAGCCAATTTTTTGCTTTTCACCTCCATCTGAGAAGCAGCCACCATGGCTGCGATCGAACTCGCAACCTCGGGCTTAGCAGCACAACGCCTTAGCCACTCCGTCACTGCGGCGGTTATATCTTGATATGGTACGTTAAAGTATAGTTAGTTCATTCGCAAATCTATTGGCTTGCAACAGATGCAAAAGATTGTGCTTTAAAGGATCAGAAAAAAAACAAATGTATTTTAGGAAGGCTGTGATTAAGATTCTCATAGACGTAACAATTAAGTGCCTGACCTTTAGTTTTGGAGTGAAGGCTTTGCACCTAAAACGGCACATTTTCATACCACCCCCGCAAATATGCTTGCAGTTTGGTGTGTGACGCCGACGGTAATAATTCTGCGCGGGAGTTTAAACATTAGCTCCCTACATCAGTAAAGCGGTGATAATACACATGTAATCAAATTATCGATATGGCAAACCTATATGAATAGCGTACTTTTATTAACTATGAACATGACTATGACTATGAAAATAAGGTGCAACATTTGGCAGTGCAGCCGTACATTTTCACAAGTATTACCAAATAGATGCTCCCAAAAAGATCGTATAATGCAGAAACTTGTTCCTGTACCTACTTTCTATTTTTGTCACGCGTTCGCACTGCTATTGCGGAACCGTGCGTTTTGTTGAACTTTTTTTTGTTCTGTGTGTTGAACGTGTGTGCCGTTCGGCAATGTTGTAGGTACTGAAATGGTAGTGTTTTTTAATAAATGTGTTAAAAAAAGCCCGTGACTTCTAGTGTAAAAATCGAAGTGCCCTTAGGAGTGCCCAAGCAATAAAAGGGCATCCGCTCTGGCGTTTATAGTGCGTCACATGTGGACACAATGATGAAAGCAGATAGTTTCTGCTATCAACAGCGCGTGCAGAGTTGCTCTACACTCTAAGAAAAAAGGGTGTGGTAGTTTCTCCCTTAAGGGTGGAACAGGAATGTATCATATATTCTCCCTAAGAGGTAGAAAGATTCTCCCTTTAAGAGGGAGGAGCGCGTTTCTACCCCTAGGAGTGGAGGAAGATTTCCCCCTTTCGTAAGCTAATGGAGGAGTGTTCCTCCCGTGGCAGCGTCACCCAAGCAAGGCTTGTCATGCGAGAAAGGCCTAGCGAGCCGATCGGTTTGAGGATCGAGGATGTACAAATACGTAGGTTACCGTGGTTGTGTGCGCTTAAAATGCGCTAAAATAACAAGTAATTACCTACCTACCCACCAGAACTGCGGTTAGCAAGCGATGTCGCCAATCGTATATGCGCGATTTCTTGCATTCGTCTCGCTGCGCGCCCCGCCTACGCGTTCAGAGCGAACGCGCCGCCGTAAACGAAGTAGAAGTCATACCGATTGCTTCCAAAATGCCGCCTTTATTTCCGAAAGGATCGTAACCCCGCCGTTCACCGCACTCGAGATCACAAGCATCCAGTGCGGCCGTTTGAGAACAACCAGTTGTTGTTAGTCCTCTTACCTTCTACAACCGAAGCATCAAAACGCGGATCGTCTGCAATCTCAGCGCAAAGGCAATGCAGGCAACACGAAAAAAAGTATCCGTCGCTGTCGCAACCAAACGCAACCGTCCGAGCGAGGAGATGACAATTCTCGCCCCTGGCGTGCTCGAAGTAAAGCAACCGTAAACGTTTTAAAATGACCGATAGATGACGCAAAAAAAAAAAGTAGGGATGGGGAGTGGCCTACTAATCATCACCATCAGTGGGCACTTACATCAAGGCGTTTCCTTGGTTGCCTTTATGGATAACGAATATTATTATAGCCAACATCACGGAGGCCGCACGTGGGCGGGCACATATTGGGAAGAAACACAGCGACATACAATTCATTAAAGGGACACTGAAGTTATATGTAAACATTGCGGGATTACTAGCGCAAATTGTAGCCCGGGTCCCCAGGCCATGTTTCGACCACTCGGGCGCGTTTACGCGATTTTATTTAGTACAAAAAATTAATTCGAAAATGCTGTCCTCCTCTCTTTACGCTCGCCCATTTTCTGTGGCGTTTTCGTGTGACGTCAGGAGGTGCCGAGCTCGCAATTGGCTGCGCTACTGCCCGGCTCCCCGGCCTTCAGACAGAGTCAGTCGGCCCAGCGTTTCGTCCGCCGGCCGCCGACGGGTCGTCGCAATTCGTTCGCTCAGTTGAAACGAAGCCAGGACACGTTTGTGAATGGAAGAATGTGCCTTTCTTTACTTGGTTAGTTTGTACACTGTATCTAGCTCCAAGTCAAGGTCGCTTCACACAAGCGCTGCACAAGCGCACATGCGACGCTTCGCTGACTGCTACGCCAGTAGGAAAATATAAGGCCTCTTGAAGGGGGAGAGAGTCAGCGAAGTCAATATAGGTACTAAGGAAATAAAAACAACTGAATTTTTTTCCCCTACAGCGTAAAAAAAAGGGTGCGGGAAGCATTTTTGCGCTGGGCGAACAACCACAGCGGTCAGCAGCACGACTACGCATCTGCGAACGCTTTTCCGTCTACGAAATGCAATTGGAAACTCGGGGTACGCTTACTGCACGAGCGCAATACAACAAATAGTCACCTAAGCTGCTTGAAATGCCAAAACTAAATAAAAGTGTAAACGTGTTATACAATATATACCTTATATTGCCGAGGTCGGCTGAGATTCCCGTGCCTCTTTATCGCCAGCCATACTTGCGGGACCATACGAATAATGTTTTAGACCGTGTCAAGCGTATGTGCGTGCCGCCGAATGCCAAAACGTTTTTCTTTAAGCTTCATTCGCAAACGCTTCCATTTAAAACATGGCTGCGAGACAAAGGAATGTCGATCCCTTGGTCAGACAATTGCCGCTTGTGCAACCAACCAGAAACTATTCACCACTGTTTTGTGCTGTGCCGTGACGCGGTGTTTTTCTGTGACGTTTTGCAACGGACACTAAAAAAGGACATTGACATCACCCCATACACCATTCGCTTCTTGCCATTTGAGGACGTTAATCGGGTGCCATATGAGTTTTTGTGCTCCTAGGTTTGTTTAGCTTGTGGAAGTGCCGCATGACTGATCGGCATGCTGAACCCCCCAGGCCGACCAAGGTCATTTTTCGGGAGCAGGCGGCGTTGGTACGGAGCGTTTATGTTTCGCAGAGTGATCCACCAGAGTGGCTGCATCTTTTGGATGCGTGCGTTTGCTTGCCTGAGTTTTGAATTGGTGCCGACCTTTGTTAGACTGACGTGCTTACCCTTTGCTGTCTGTTAGTGTTATATTGTGTGTCAATTGTCTTGGCTGACTTCTCTCTAAAATTTTCCCTGTATTTAAAAAAAAAAAAAGTCTCGTGGCCTTGTGGTCTAGGGCGCTAGGTGTGTTGTCGCAAGTGTTTTGCAAGTCACGAGTTCGAATCCCCGCGGGGACGTGCTTTTTTTTTTAAGTTAACTTTTTCGTTTTCTGCCGATGTTTTCTACATTGAGTTCACCTTTTTTTGGGCCGCAACGTTCATGGCTCCACGAACTAGTTCACAGAACGCGCGCAGGCTGGCACTGGCGCGCTAGCGAGTTCTCGTTGGCGTGCTCTTGCCATAAGCACCGACTGCTTGCGGGCAGTGGGCACAGGAGAATGAACAGACCCTTGGCCTGGTGGGAACACGCTTTTTACGGTACAGGCATGAGTGAGGCAAGCTCCAAATATGGGGGGAAAGCGCATGACATTTTGGGGGTCTGCGGGTAGCGGAGGCGTCCATGCACTGCGTAGGCCTCGGCTAGTGAATGCTACGATTCCAAGCCGTCCTGGAGGCTTATCTTTATGAATTTTCACAGCTGACAACATCACAGAAGCGCGGTACAATGATGACTGAGTTATTGAGAATGCCACCCAACCAAAAGTCACCAGTTGTGTTTAATACAGAACCGAAACCGAAAATTTTTTGGTTGCT